>CM046452.1:87830062-88430062 GCA_025506515.1 Flaveria trinervia | reverse complement strand
CGCAACACCAATAATAGACCACCATAACAGTAGCCACCATGAAAATAGAAGCTCTTCAGCCCTCCACGCACACCTCCACCCTAATTTGTCCACCACCATTGTACACCATCACCATCGTAACACTGGCAAGTGACCAAAATGCAAAGCCCTGATCGTACATGTACATTTCTGCTCTAATTTATACACCATTTGCCTACCCCACAACCACCACTCAAACATTTCTCTACAACCTATGAATCCCTAAGTTTGTTTCAGAGTTGTTTGCTTTAAACCCACGACAATTGCGTGAGGAGTTTCATCTCCGAGCACTCTGCACTGGCTGCGATGGCAACAACGACGTTAGAGAACACAAATCCACCAACGAAACCGACGAATTTGAAATTGGGGCAAGTGCCTCTTTTCAAATGCTCCAACGCCGTTCTCAACGGATTAGAAGCAAAAAAAGGGCTTCACACAAAGAACACCAACTTCATAGCTTTCAGAGCTCTAGTATCCGGATTACGAACCAAATTGGGCTCCAAATGAGCCCAATACCATGTCCCTTTAACTTTAATCGTCTTCGTTCGCACCATTACTAACCCTTAATACTATCACACCCCGACAGACGACGAAATCATCATGGAGGACGAATGTGAAACGATTGTTCATAACTCATGGAATTAAATAAGTTGAAATAATATTAAATGTCAATTTTTATTGAATAATACCAGACAATTAAGTCAATACAATACAACAAAGATTTAAACAACAATATAATATATATAATTGAATGAAGTCTAAGTTTTATATAAGCAAAAAGAAGTCCTCAAGTAGCAATCCTGAAACATGTTAAAACTAAAGGGTCAACATATAATATTGATGAGTTCCCATGAATTTGTACATACGTTTGAAAACAACGTTTAAGAGACAATTCATATCATAGGTTAAGAATATTGCAAGAATACAGATAGCCTAATCATACAATCAAACCTTAATAAAGATATCCATTACAAGTTATAACAATTAGCTAAGTGTACTTGATTCCCATGATAAACAAGTCATACGTTATCAGGAGCTGGCAATAACCTCGGTTTTAGCATCAAATAGGCTTGTCAGGCCCATAGATCTATGACGTTGCAATGCTGGCAATAGTTAATGATTGTTTACAAGACGACTATCATATAAGGCTCGCAAATATCTCAAATAATCATGACAAGTTTATAAACGAATTGCTCGTGCATTAAAAGTATCAAGATGTTTTGTAAATGTATGTTTATAAGATTAACATTTTTCACCTTAAAAGGTGTGAAATAAAGTAAAAAGGGACATGAAAACTCACATTGTATAATGATGGATGTAAGAGTACATAAAAAAGCTTGGTTGTTTAAGAGTCAAAGGTGATATCCTAAAGGATAAAAAGAAACAATAATTTGAGGTCAAAATTCATCATAATAAGTTAGGACATTTAGAGAATGCCAAATAGTGAAAGATAGATTGAAAAATGATTATTGTACCAATTTTAGATCTGGACAGAATGTTTGGTACGTGTTTGAGTAGGTTTTAAAAATAGAAAATGGTTTCATAAAATTATAAAAACTTATAGTTGACTAGTTCAGAGTCTTCCGGACAACTTTCGTTTGGAAACATTTTTATGAAAAGACCCGTAATAAGTCAAAACAACATCACAAGATAGAAGTTGCTGAAATACGCACTTATCTTGTGAAGGATATTTTTAAGTCGTCCGATTGAGTTTGAAGATGTATAAACTGTCGTTGAAAAGTTTATTCGATAAAATTAATATTGGAGTCTGAGTTTAGTCAAATTTAGTTTGTTATGACTAAGTTATGGTTAGTTGAAACCAGACTATATTCTACCAAATATGTAGTAAGGCATTTATGTGCACTTTTAAAATTGCTAAAACAAGAAATGGGTTAGAGCAATTTATTATGTCGATATATGATATATTAGACTTCATTTGAGTTATATAAAAATATTCTAATTGTAACATCTTGTATTTTTGGTTTAATAAAAAGCTTGCATCGTTAAATTCTTCTAAGGACCTTTGTGTACATTTATGGAACTTATGGTTATCCATGTTTCTTTCTTAGTTATCATTTAAATTATGTAAGTTAGTAATTAAATTATTAAATTGTATAATAATAATAAATAAATAAATAATAATAATAACAATAATAATAATAATTTGTAAAAGTTATTAAAGTTAAAAGATGGTTATAACTTGAATTTAAGAATTTAAGGGGGCCATATTGTCAATTTAAAAACTTTGAAAATAAAGTTTAGGCATAAAATAAAAAAGACTGAAAACTACAGGGACCATTGCGTAATTTATTAAAAATCCAAAACAATCTCTTTCTCTCTCCCCGCAAAACCGGCGAAGCTCCGGCGGAGTCTCCGGCGAGCTCCGGTGAGCCCATAAACCCACGAAATCATTGGTTTAACACTCAAACCGACTCTAATCGTTTCAATTACACGATTCGAACTTGAATGCGCACCTTAAACGCGTTTAAACGCCGGTTACAACTTGAATCAAGTGCATAACCGAAACTCATTAATCTTGTAGCCATTCGGGCATTCATACCTAATCATAATCCAATTAAATGAATCCAAACGATCGACTATCTATCCCTAATCGAACACTAACTTCAATTTCACCTGAAATAAACATAATCGCTTTCTTTGATTCACTTTACGGTCGCGACCTGCAACATGATCAAGCCCTATCTTCTGCGCTACAACATCACAAATTGGCAAAGGGCTTTCGTTTCTCATCCTTTATCTAAGCTAAACCTACAATTAATTGGTTTTCATCAACCGAATCATCTGGGATTAACTCTCCTTCAACGCGGCTTGTTCTTCATCGTTCTGGACATTTCAAGCTTCGATACCGGGTAATTAAAAACACACACATACTCGAAATCATGTGGGAAACAAAAGCCTCATGATTTAGATCATTAGCAACATCGATTTGATCTTCAATGTTGGTTCGAATCAATATAGGGTTCATTCGAATTGGGGCTATTTTGAAGATGATGTTTTTAAGAATTTGAAACCATTATAAACCGTGGCTAGGAGCCTTGGTTCACCGGTTACGTCACTATGCTTTCAACTTAGAGGTCCCGGGTTCGAACCCGGGCACCCTCTTATTATTTTTAAAATGGTTTTTAGCGTTAATTCTATTTTAGAAAAATTCTATTACATATAAAAATGATTTTTACAAACTTCTAATCTTTTAAAATCAACAAAATATTTTTGTAAATTTATCCTTATAAAATATTTTAATATTTTATTATAAAAATTATAATTAAGTATTGTTATAAAAATGGATTTATATAATAGTTTGAATTATTAATTATTATTGAATCTTATGTTTTCTTTGATTAAAGATATATGTTATATTACACAAATTATTAACAACGGTTATAATTCCTTTAAAATTTTATAATGTTACTTCTCTATTGAACAAAATATAAATAAGAGTTTACTAAATTGTTTACAAAACCCCAAAATTCTAAAACCCTAGTTCGCGTTAAAACGTTAATTTTATTATTAAACTTAAACCTTGTAAATATATATATATTTTAGATGTATTGTAACGGGCTACGTTGAAACGACGCTTATTATTATTTCTTTTTAATCATCTAATATATACTTATTTGATCATGTGAGTATTTTTATACCCCTTTTTATATTTTTACACTTTTGGGGTGAAATATGTTACATTATGAACATTGCACTTGTAAACACGTTTAACTCTTGTAAACTTATGGCATTTCACACTTATGTTGTGGTTAGTTGAACTTCGTAGCTACCATGTAAAGTCGAATATATGTACAACCATTAACTATTGCTAGTCTGGCGATGTCATAGATCTATGGGCCTGACAAGCCTGCTTGGTTAATCCAAGTACACTTAGCTAATTGTATATACCTGTAAACGTTTGAGACTTGTAAAACTTTGTCAAGGTTTGATTGTGCATTCTGTCTTACATCCCTAGTTTACTTTGTTCTCTAACTTACAACATGAATTGCCATATTTTATATACTTATGTATTGCAAACTATGGAAATCTCACCAACATTATTGTTGACATTTTATTTTTAACATGTTTCAGGAAATACTCAAGCTTGATTTCTACTCTTTGAAGCTTACACATCTAGGAATGGACCTAGTTAAATAAAGGAAATAAAATGACTTGTTATATCTTATGTTATGCTTTTAATTTCTTTGAGACTTATGATTGTAATGGTACAATTGAAACTTATGTTTAATATATATTTGGGTTATTAATAACGTTATGTGGTTGTGAACGATCTTAACCCTCACACCTCGACGTTCCCGCCGTCAAGGTTGGGGTGTGACAGATTGGTATCAGAGCCCATAACTATAGGGATCTAGGTTATTAGAAATGGTGACCTAGATTATAGTATGCATGAACCTTATAGAATTATATTTCTATCTTGTAAATTATGCTACATAATGATATGCCCCTTATGTGTAATTTGATGCTTTAGTATAGGATTGCCTCAACATTGTTACTTGTCTCCCTAAACATAACTTTGACTCTCCCCGAACATGAAACTTCTTAATCTTATTCTCGACGACACGTGGAATCTTATGCCTATGCTTATGACTTGGATCTTTAGACGTTATGTCTAATCTATATAAATCTCATCAAGGTTTTGATTCTATGAACCTAAGAAATATTGTATGACACATAGACACTTGTATCCTGGATTTCCTGGCAAAAGGCCTTTGGGCTAAGGCAAGCATTTCGCATAAATCCTAAGGGACTAGTCATGCTTACCTGGGGATTTCTGGGATGAGTGATAAACTATGGTCAATATAAACAAGTTTCTAAGGCAATTGGGTCAAGTCACCTTGACATGTCAACGTTTTCAAATAGTAATGCATTACCAAATGGAATCATTACGTGTGCCTTACAACCCTTAGCTTGTCCTTGTCTAAACTATTATCCTTTGTTATCCTCATTCCCGTAACTAACTCATTTTTGTATATCCAGCATGTCTCGTCACCATGGAAAGCGTGGAAGTTTCAACCGTAAACTAGCTGCAATGATCGCCCGACAAATGGCTGCCGTCATCCCGACCATGGTTGCTGAACTTAATAGCACCCTAATGGCTAATAGCAACAACACCAATGGGAAAAATAGTGGTGCTCATGGAGAGAATAGCAACAACCAAAACGGGAACAATCGTACTTGCACTTTCAAACACTTCAACTCGTGCAAGCCCACTAGCTTTAGTGGAAAAGAAGTAGCCGCTGGACTTCTCGAGTGGTTTCAAAGTATGGAGAACACATTCATTGTTAGCGAGTGCCCCGACAAGTTCAAGGTTCGCTATGCCACAAGTGTTCTTTAACAACGAGCACTAACATGGTGGAATAGTGAAAAAAGAAACCGTGGAACTGAGGTTGCAATGGCGTTGCCCTGGGAAGAATTTAAGGATATCATGATCCAAAAGTTATGCCCGAGGAGCGAGTTGCAAAAGCTAGAGGAGGAGTTCTGGAACCTCAAACAAGATGGTGGGAATCACTTGGCTTATTACACCCGACATCATGAGTTGAGTATGCTACTACCACACATGGTGGACACCGTGCCCTGTAACATTGAGAAATTTATCAAGGGGGTGCCACCTCAAATTCAAGATGCTGTGGTGGGTAGTAGGCCCACAACTTTGGAGGAGGCGATTACTATCACTGCACAACTCACCGAGAATCATATACGAGCTGGCACTATGTCGGCAAAGGGTTCCAAGTCTACTACGAAGGTGACACCCGAGGCAACAAAGGAGGTAAGGGCCGAGTCATCTTCTCAAAACAAGAAGCGTAAGTTCACCCCGACGCGCAACTACGCAGTGACCGCACCCAATGCTCCTCAAAAACAAATGGTGGTTGCAAATCAAGCCCCCGTGGCTAGAGCTTATGCTGGTCCATATCCCATGTGTAACACGTGCAAGTACCACCATGCGAGCAATATCCCATGCCGAGTCTGCTCGTTGTGTGGAAAGTATGGTCATTTGGTGGCTACATGTCTTCGTGCACCAAACAACACTGTCATGCTTACCAACTGAACCTACTATAACTGTGGCGAGCCTGGTCATATTCGTCCGCAATGTCCTCGCAATGCGGGAACTGTGCCACCGGCTCGTGGAAGGGCTTTCAACATCAACGCCAACCAAGCACAAGCCAACAACGACATGGTGAATGGACGTCGTTGAACTTCTTTTGGTCCTTACTTGTCTTGTAAAAATTCCTATCTATGTTCATCATACCAATAATAAGTTGTTACCAAACAGGTATGTATCTTGTAAATAGTCATTATGCTTCCGTACTGTTTGATTCGGGTGCCGATAGGAGTTTCATGTCCCTGGAATTCGAGCCTATACTTTCTAAACCACATGTTAATCTGGAAAGATCTTTCACGGTCGAGGTCGCCGATAGAAAATCTATCGTTGTTGACGTCGTAATACATGACTACACCTTAAGCCTTAACGAACACGAGTTCTTCGTCAACCTTATTCCTATGCAATTGGGAAGCTTTGATGTTATCATTGGTATGGATTGGTTAGCCAAGCATCGTGCGGAAATTCTATGCTTCGAGAAGTGTATCCGAATTCCTTTACCGACTGGTGATACTTTGAAGGTCTTTGGGGAGAAATCATCCCAAAGACTCAAACTCATGTCTTGCATCAAGGCCCGCAAGTGCTTAAGTAAAAACTACATGGCTTTCATGGCATATGTAGTTAATACGAAAGCCAAGGGTAAGGAGTTGAAAGACATTCCTGTTGTGCAGGACTTTCCCGAGGTTTTTCCCGAGGATCTTAAAGGGTTACCTCCGTGCGAGAAGTTGAGTTCAAGATTGACTTAATCCTGGCGCAAACCCTGTGGCTAAATCGCATTATCGTCTTGCACCATCTGAAATGCAAGAACTCGCTAGTCAACTGCAAGAGTTGACCGATAAAGGTTTCATTCTCCCTAGTTCATCACCGTGGGGTGCACCTGTACTATTTGTGAAGAAGAAGGATGGTTCATTTCGTATGTGCATCGATTACCGAGAACTCAACAAGCTTACTATAAAAAACCGATACCCTCTTCCTCGAATCGATGATCTCTTCGATCAACTTCAAGGAGCAACTCAATTTTCAAAGATCGATCTACGTTCTGGGTATCATCAACTACGTGTTCATGATGATGACATTCCAAAGACCGCTTTTCGTACTCGATATGGACACTACGAGTTCATGGTCATGCCTTTTGGTTTGACCAATGCACCTGCCGTGTTCATGGATCTCATGAATCGAGTATGCAAACGTATTTGGATAAGTTCGTGATCGTGTTCATTGATGACATTCTTATTTATTCCAAGACAAAAATCGATCACGAGACGCACTTGCGACAAGTTCTTGGACTTTTGAAGAAGGAGCAATTATACGCCAAGTTTTCCAAGTGTGAATTTTGGTTGGAGGAGGTTCAATTCTTAGGGCATGTGGTGAATAGCCAAGGAATTCACGTTGATCCTGTTAAAATTGAAGCCGTGAAGAATTGGTGTGTTCCCAAAACCCCAACTGAGGTTCGTTCTTTTCTGGGCTTAGCGGGATATTACCGTAGGTTCATAGCGAATTTCTCGAAGATTGCTAAACCATTAATGGCGCTAACCCAAAAGAATCGACTCTTTGAATGGGGACCCGAGTAAGAAGAGGCTTTTGAGACATTAAAACGCAAGTCGTGTAACGCTCCTATTCTCACACTTCCCGATGGAAACGATGACTTTACCGTGTATTGCGAATACTTCTAATCAAGGTCTTGGTTGTGTTCTCATGCAACGAGGCAAAGTTATAGCATACGCGTCGAGGCAATTGAAGGTTCATGAAGTGAACTACACGACTCACGATCTTGAACTTGGTGTTGTGGTTTTTGCATTGAAGATTTGGCGACACTATCTATATGGGATGCAATGTATAGTCAACACCGACCATAAGAGTCTCCAACATGTGTTCAACCAAAAGGATCTCAACATGAGACAAAGACATGGGATTGAGTTGATTAGTGACTACGACTATGACATTCGCTATCACCCTGGAAAGGCGAATGTTGTAGCCGACGCGCTGAGTCGCAAGGTCCACAACAAGACTGTCTCGCTCCAAGAAATTCGAGATCGAAGGCAATGGTTTGATACACTAGGAGAATTTGATACCGAGATTCATGTGGATGTCAACGAGGCTACTATCATGCTTCAAAACATAAGGATCGATAGTGACCTTGAATTATGCATTCGCGAGGCTCAACAAGCAGCACTAACCGACGAAGGGAAAGATGAAGATTTGATGTCTAACGTTCGGTCACAACTGGAGACAAAACCAAATGGCATGTAGTACTTCTTGAATCGACTTTGGATCCCAAATCGTGATAACCTCCGACATTCATTATGAACGAATCTCACCAAACCCGATATTCCATTCATCCTGGCTCCGATAAGATGTACATGGACCTGCGTGGTCAATATTGGTGGCCTGGAATGAAGAAGGATATCGCGTCTTATGTTTCCAAGTGTCTCACGTGTGCAAGAGTCAAGGCCGAGCATCAACGACCAAGTGATTTACTTGAGCAACCTGAAATCCCTATGTGGAAATGGGAACATATATCCATGGATTTCATAACCAAGTTACCTCGTACACCTTGTGGTCATGATAGCATATTGGTCATTGTTGACCGTTTGGCCAAGACAGCACATTTCATACCCATACGAGATACGTACAAGGTTTCAAGGCTGGCTCGAATCTACATTGATGAAATTAGTCGTCATGGTGTGCCTTTACACATTATTTCCAATCGAGATGCTCGTTTCACTTCACACTTTTGGTCTTCGATGTAAGAATTCTTGGGGTACTCAATTGGATTTAAGTACGGCTTACCATCCTCAAACCGATGGTCAA
The DNA here is from genome assembly GCA_025506515.1 of Flaveria trinervia. NCBI lineage: Eukaryota > Viridiplantae > Streptophyta > Magnoliopsida > Asterales > Asteraceae > Flaveria > Flaveria trinervia. Next base: position 88,421,112 of record CM046452.1, on the reverse strand, counting down.
ACCGAACGAACAATCCAAACCCTCGAGGATCTGCTGCGTCTTTGTGTCCTTGACTTTGGTGGTGATTGGGATACGCATTTACCGCTTGCAGAATTTTCGTGACGAAATTGTGACGAAAAAAATTAATTATATTACATGTTTTAATGTTTCTGTTTTTTAGGGTAATGTATGACCATGTTTAGGAGGATAGGTGTTATCTTAAATGGGCACACCTATTCATTTCTCAGCCGGGACCGCACCCCCAACCCCTTTAGAAGAAAATTATTACTGAAAAAAACATATGATTCAACTCTGAGCATTTTGCTCAGAGTAAGACTTAAAATATAAGCTCTTATTATTTACATGTCATAGGTATCTCTATTTAATAATTAAATTAAAAGAACATTGGTTAAGAATAACTAATGTCATTCTAAAATTTAAATACTTCCATTGAACCTAAAAGCAATTATTAGACATGTAACAAAAAAAAGTTACGCGCAAAAAGCAATTGGACATAATGAATACAAGTTGTTTTAATTTTCTATAATTTTATTAAAATTAAAAGAACTTTTATGTGTAAATACATGTCTCGTTTCTTATGCATAAAAATGATTAAAAAACTATTTATGAGGAAAGTCAAAGTATATATGTTTCACATGGATATTTCAATTCATTATCATAAAAGCTTTTATAATTAATATTTTACATGTATTAGTTCTTCTTTGTCATATTTCCTTGAAATGTAACTAGTGTTTAAGGTAACAAATAAAAAAATATTTTTGTGGCTTTTTATTATTAGTTAAATGAAAAGTATCCATATCAATAATTGAGGGTTTTAGTCTTACAGTGAATATTAATATAGAAATACAAGCAAATCTATGGAGTTAACGAGCTGGTATATACGAAAAGTAGCAAGTATAATACTTCTTTTTCAGTTTAAGAAACATAATGTTTAAGATAAATATTTAAAAGGTATAGTTTAATAATACATAATTTATTATTCAGGTATTTAAAAATGTTTTTGGAAGTATAAATATTTAAAATTCTTTAGTTTAAGAAAAATAAATTAATTTCAAAAATTCTTTTTATATAATGATATAAAAACAAATTAATGAACGTGAACATTTTTTTAGATAAAAACTATATAAAAACAATTTCTACTTCATGTTCTTGTGAGAGCTGGCAACACAATTTATCTGAACTTTTTGCTTCCAGTTGGGTTAATATGGGCATCCCTCTAAAGTGGTGTCAAAAGGCATGTAATTTATCTACCCATGGGCCATGACCCAACCAAAAAGAAATTAACAAAATGTTACAAGTTTCGATCCATTCAACTTTAAGGAAATCGACAAGATCTAACAATTTTTAACAGATATTCAGATGAGCACTGCATGAAAATTAAGAAACTAAATCAAGGAGCTATTTTTGTGAAATGTGTATGGAATAGTATGGAATAGGTTAAATACATGTGTATTACACCGGTTGAAATAAAAAATCATATAATAGATTATATATTTATATAATCTAATATATGTTATGGATAACATATCATTATTATATATAACAAATATACTTAAGAATAAACAATATAAAAAAATTTATTATCTTTACATATTAATAAAAGGCTAATTTGGATGCCACATGGTTTTTTCTTAGGGTGTCCATCTAGGATTTGTCCACATGTCATCATCACAATAAATTTATCATCACCCCTATAATATAAAGTCGATAATACGTATGTAAAAGATCTATATACGACAATAATTGTTATACCAATAAACAAAAATATTATGGAAAAGTAATCTAATTTACATAGTTAGCGAATTGTGAGACTCTTCTAACATTTATGAAATGAGTTTAGATCGGATAAATGGTAGTTGGTTTATTAATTAGTTTGTTAACTAGTATTTGCGTTGTAACGGGAGTGTAAACCATATCAAGTAGCACCAATTACATATCACCGTCAGTAATTAGTATATATTATTAATAATAGGCTATAGTTGTCATTAAAATATATATGTATTTAATATAATTTTTTTATTTTCGGGACCCTGATATGCCAAAAATTTCAATCTTAATCTTAGTTTTTAATTTTTATTTAAAAAATATAATTAAAAATTAATTGGTCAAACTTTACAAATTTGTTAATATTTTATACATAAATATATTTTTATTTAATATGATAATAATATCTTACTAGTAAAAAACTTAATTTTTTAATAATCAAAACTCAATTTTAAAATTTACATATCATATGACTTAATATGATAATGATTTTTAAAATTAAAAGTAATTAAATAATTATTTTATGTATCTCATATTCAATTCGTGTAGTACATATGTCACATACTAGTTCATAAATATACGTAAAACTTTTTTTATATCTTTTTAAAAAATAATTAGTTTTAATAATGCTTAGCTACAAATTAAATCGTATTTTTAACATAATTAAGTCTTATTAAAGCATTTTTTATTTAATGTCATTTATTTATAGAAAGAATTTATCTTGATTATTATAGTATCAAATGACAGTTATTTTTTTAAAAAAATTAAAGTCAAAACTTTTATCAAAATTATAAATTTATTATTATGGTGACACATTTACAGTCCTAGGTAAAGTTTAGGTGCAAATAAGATGGACATGCTAAAAAGTTGTCATGCTGGTTATTTTGATTTATCAGAGTAAAAGAGTATATATTTAAATATGTAAACTTGTGCATGGCTAGTGCGGCTTATATGGCCGTTTTCACTTTTCAAACAACAAACCGGCTAAATGTCTACAGTTTAGATGGTTATGTTTATATTGTTTGAGATACATATTTTAAGCCGGTCAATAAGCCTCCGGTTCGCTAGTTTGGATGGTTGAATAGATAAAAACAATGATAAATAAATAAAACTTAAAAGTTTTTTAGTTTGATAAGGGATGATATAAAAGAAAAATTACTCATTTTAAAAGTTAAGGAGAGGGATGTAACAAATATAAAAAAATAGAGGGGAGGTATATATAGTAACATCCTTAAAATAATACATAAAATATAGTAGGTTAGTATCTCGTGTATTACACAAATAAGATAAATAAATTATTAAATAGTTAGTAACCAAAATTTATTAAATACGAAATTATTTTTAAGATAATATACGATTGAAAGTGCGTATAAGTTAGGATTTTATGTAATAAAACAATTATATCAATTTAAATTTTTCTTTATATCAAAAAAAATTTCATAAATATTTTGTTTCAAAATAAACCTTATTTAGAAAATACCATTTTTAAATTTTTTCTTGTTATAATTTTTTATTTTAATTATTTTTATTTCATAAAATATTATTTTTAAAAACGCAAGTCTTATATATTAGGGAAAATTGGAATGTATTTGACGTTTTAAAAACTTTCTTGTTTTATAACTAAGTTATTTGTTTAAAAATATAGAATTATATTTTTTATTATTAAAAACTAATTATAATATGAAAAATAAATAAATTATTAGGAGAGCAAGATAAAAAATAAAAAAAAATTGATTTACGAGGTGTAGATTTGTGACATACCAGAGTTTTTTTATAATAATAGATAGATAAACATTAACAATGTATTTTGCCAAACACAAAAGGCCGAAAAGGTGAGCACGTGGTTAAATGCGTAACACACGATAGAAGCCACCTTCCTCCAACCCACGTGACTATATATTTTTTAATTTCTTTAATATATTACATATATATTACAAACATATATTTTTTTTTAATTTCGTTTATTGTCTTTTAGTGCAGCCATCTATTTGTTTTTCTTTTTATCTGATCTATTAATGTAATAAAACTTATTTTTGGTGCCTCAATGAGCAAGGTTAGTTCGACTTGATCCATTTAGTTTCATTTTCTTTTCTTTTATTTATTATCTAGTTTTGATGTCTTTTTTATTTTTTTATATATAAGATTAATTTTAATTTTTCTTATATACAGGGGCGGAACTAGGGTGTCGGGTATGGGGTCAAGTGACCCCATTGAATTTTAAACACGTAGTGTAACGTATAATGTCGATTTTTAATGAACCCATAGTTTTACAGGAAATTAACCCATTAGCATATTAAAGTTGATAATATAACACAATATATCGTTGTGTAAATGGTAAACACGTGCCCCTCTCCAACAAGAGGTCTTGAGTTCGAAACTCATATGCTTCAATAACCTTTTTTAATTTGTCTTCCCTTTTTGTTTAAGTAATATTATTAAACTACCCTTATTCTAAAAACAAAATTAAAACCCTAGCCCCCATTACTAATTTCCCCTCTTTTTATTTGATTTCTTTGATATAATATTTTGTTAACATTTTGCATGCAATTTAATTACATTCCGAACCCAACCGAACCGACTTGACCCCACCCGACCCGAAAAATTTTATATTATTTTGTTACAAAACGAATCACCAAAAAATAGTGACCCCACTACGAAAAATTTCTGGTTCCATCACTACTTATGCTTATATATAAGGGTTGATATGGCATGCTTATATATTATATATAAGGGTTGATATGGAATTAATAAATAGTTTAAGCTACTTGTATTAATAATTGTATTAATACAAACAAAGGACAGAAAGATATTTGTTTAAGCCGAGTCTCTTTTGGAGCACCATTTCTATATCCTATAATATAGCTAATGTTTGCTTTTATATCACTCTCATACTCTTATTCTACAAATAAGATATTATTAGGTTTGTTTTTTTTATATATTTGAATTACAAATAGAAGCTTCTATAAATATATTAAAATAGTACTTGGTTATATGATAGATAATTATTTCTTTTACGGTTTATATGTTTCGGAAAATGGGTTTTTCAACCGTTTTTATAATAAACAGTTTTGCTAGTTTTCATTGTAAAAAATAGGACTCTCCTAATATTAGAAGCTCGTTTGAAGATCACTAAAAAAAGCTTGTTTGAATTGGCTTAGTTTGTAAATGAGTTAAGCTAGCTAGGTTTGTAAACAAATCAAACCCGAGTCAAGGGTAGCTTGCGGCTCAATTAAAAAGCATTTAATCTCTTAAGACCAACTCTATATTCACTTACCAAGCCTAAAGTCCTAAACCAAGCTAAACGAAACTAAAACAATTATTTTAAAATCAAGCTAAACCGAAACCAAACTAATTTTTTAAACCAAGCTAAACCGATCCAAAAAAAACTAATTTAAGTTTTCAACTGAGTTTCCTGTCTAGCCTAGCTTGCTCGGTTTAAAATTCAACACGGCCCAGCTCACTAGCAACCCTAGTCACAAACATCGCTAACGAACAACATAAGAAAATCAAAATAAACAGTTTGTTTCTTCAACTAATAAAATAAAAGACAAACGGTCTAAGTTTACCTTTGGTGGCTTATAATATAGTAATTTAACGACGCGGGCGACTTAGACCTGACCAAATTTTGATTATAATGATGCATCTTTGCGGTTAATTTTTTTACTAACAAAAACATAATATTTATTTATGTTTATTTTATTTTTAAAATTATCACACATTACCTTTGCAGGATTTGAATTTACAATAATTTTATTAGAGAGCGTATATATTAAAGACGGGTTACATAATCATTAAACTTATTCATATAATTTATTAAATTTATTGTTTCATTAGAATGTTATATGACTTTCGGAAAAAAAGGATAAACTATTAAAAGATTATAATAGTTTTAAAACCAACCGGTCCAAGACATTTGACTGTAATGATCCATAATCGATTGACACGACCTCCTATCAGTCTATCAACTATGACACTTTTTGGAACTTTGATGAGTTATTAAAAAAATCTAACGGTAAACAAATAACATAACTCCGGTCACCGCGGTTAAATTTATTGGAAGGTCACCCACGTCTTGTAAATATTAACAATGTTTGTAACACTGTGATTTCAGGTTAACGCTGTTAACTTGGTTTTTCTTTATTGATGTTTTTTTTACCAATTATGGTTTACTAAATGTTAATGAAATAATAATATTAATAAATTAAAGGCAATATTAATATTAATATTAGTAAACTATAAACTCTAATAAACCTCCTAACCCTAACGATCCACCCTAATGAACTTTTGTTTAGCCCATTAGATAAACAACTAACTTTTGGCTGACAATTAGTAGCCTATTTGAGTCTACCAACGATAACTTTGTGTGAGTTGTCATGAATATATGTTTATTTATGTTTGTTTGTACTTTAAAAAGACAAACTCACAGACTCTTTACCCAAAAAAAAACTCACAAAGACTCAAAAAACGGATTTTCTTGTTCCAACATAAACGTATGACTCGTCATAAACTGATATCAAGTGATATACATTTATGTTCGTTTTTGACTTTATGTTAGTTCAACTAAACAAACTCACAAACATTTAAACAAACAGATTTCCTTGATCCAACATAAACTTACACAGACAAGTCCACCTATGTTTGTACGGATCAATTACAAACCTTATTTGATAAAATTTTACCCAAACCACTAACTACGTTTTCAAGGCACGATAAACCATACCAGCTGGATTTATCGGGTTAGATCCCGACCGGTTTTAGAAACATTTTCCCTCAAAATCGTTAGTTGTATCAAAGTATTAAAAACGATAAAGATACCCATGATTATGATAGATGTATAAAAGTACAAATGTTCCCAAATTAATAATACAAATACAAAAGAATTAAAAAAACTCTGCTTACATAGCTTAGTCCTAATTTTAAACACGAACAAAGAGTAAAACCAATACAGACCAATTCTTGTAAGACGGATCAAACTAAAAAAATAACTTCAAAACTTTGACAGATAATAATAAAAGGCGTGTAATTGTTATATATCAAAATTGAAATGGTCTTTCATCAACCATTCAAACACAAAATTAATCCTGCTTGTATATAAAATTATTACAAATACAATATTAAGGGGGGCAATATTATTACAATAACAGTAGGCAAAGCTTATGCAAAAGCCAACAGAAATCACAAACTCATGATCACTAGGCTCCCTTTCCTTATATTCACATATATGTTACATTTTTCAAAGAATAAAACTACCCAGCGACACAAAAATCAAATACGCGCACAATCAGAATGCATGACAATCATTCTTCAATGTTTTGTTTCTTCATCAAATCACTCAGTTTCATTTCCAACTACAATAAAAATGATATTGTTACTAGAAGATATAGCCTACTTGAGAAGCTATAACTAATATTAAGGTGTTCACTATAGTGTAAAAGAGCCGAGCCACTCAGCTAATCAAGATTGGCTCGCTATGAGCTTGAATCGAGCATAAATGAGCTCGAGCCGAGCCACTCAGCAGCTAATCAAGATTGGCTCACTATGAACTCGAATCGAGCATAAATGAGCTTGAGCTGAGCTTCACATGTCGAGCTTGACTAGGCTCATGAACCTAACAGTCTATTATTTATATAAATAGGATAATTTCATTTAATATTATAATTACATAATATATTATACTACATAAAACTATGATAAAAGTAACTAAATAAAATATAATATGTTAGATATATAAGAATATAAGTTTATGTAAAAATTAGTACCTGTGTATAAAATAATTAATAGAAATAATAAATGAGGGACACCTGAGCTTTAGATATAGAGCTCGAAACAAAGAGCCGAGCTTAGCTTAGGCAAGCTCCATCTAGGCTCGGCTAGTTTACACCAAGTGTTCACGGTCCAGATTGGCTAGTTTGAAGAAAAGTCTAGTTTGAACACAGTTTTGGAAAACGACCAAACAGGCTGGTTGATTAATTGGGGCAGACCAGCAAAACGGCTCTGTTGGTGATCTGAACCAATTTTTTTCAAGGTCCTTAGTTTGTATTGAGTTCTTTAAAATGATAAAAGATGATTCATGAGTTCCGGTTCCAAGTTCCAAACCGCCAGCTAAACAGTTTAATCCAGTTTTTCACAAAGTGTAAACCATGGCCCAAACCATATGAATTTCAAACCGGCTGAACTGCCCGGTTTGCTTCCTTTTGGGGGATTATATTGGCTTCAAAAGTTTTGTGAACACTCCTATGAGTTACAACAGAAAATTATATGGTTACCTGTGCATTCATCATCTTCTGTCTTTGCAATTTCTCAGTCAGAATGATGTTTCTGCAATATGTGAAGTACTTTTCAGATAAAAGATTGCAGGTTGATTACAACAAGTTGGTTTCCATACCTCTGTTGTAACTGGGTCAACTGAGATTGCAGCTCTCTTTCCCTTGGAGAAGTAAGAGGGATCTGCATGTGATGAAATTATAATAAAGCAAAAGAAAACAATGCCACTGTGGTTTATAAATTACATCAATGCAAGGTGACGAGAGGTTGTCATTTTGATCAGAACAAGTCAATTCGAGTAATCAGGATTATGTGTTATCTCTGATCGGTAAATTCGAGTGATGAGATTATGTTTTATCTCTAAAATGCCAATCAGGTAAAAATGTAAAATAAAAGGAATAGGTTTAAAGGAAACTGTACACATGGGTCAAAAGTAACCTAAAGTGCATTGTAATACATAAAACCTCCTAAATTCATTTCATTTAAAACATAAGCTTAAGACTGAGACAATACAATTTTCAAATTATTTTACATAAAGGGGACAAACTCATTTATATCCTCCTAAAATTATATATTTCACACATATACTTCAAATTTTCATAAAAATCATATTTACCCTTACCAACACACTTACTTTTCCATAATATATAACAAAAAATGTTACTTATAACAGTCTATTTTCTCTCAATATACATGAGGAACATCATGAGCTATGATGATTTACAATAATCTTATTTGTTATTAAGTGAGATTAGAATGTTATAAGTATCTAAATTTAAACTATTTGATATGGATGGATAAATATGATATGTTTAATAGAAGTTAAATAGGATATTATGAAATTTCAAAGGATGTATATGAAATTTTGAGCTTTTAGAATAATAGTTTTGCTGCCGTTCAGAATAAAAGAAGAAGAAGAAGAAAATGTATGAAGTGATAATGTTTTAACAAGTAATACCACCCCTCAGATTTAACCACCTCTAAATGCTATGCATACATGAAAAGCAATGGAAGTAGTAGGGACTGTCATAATGCCATACTGAGTGGTGACTGTTAACCAAAGTTGGAAATTGACTTGAAAAATATCACCATGCACTTTAATGATAATAGTGTAGATGGACAGACCATCGGTTGAACTTGATGGTCAAACCATTCAAGATTAAAACATGCAGCAGATTTATAAATAGATAAAGGCGTCATTACCTGTGGCAATCCGTTGATTCCTGATTCCGCAGACTCCATGGAGTTGCCTGCACACGGGGATAAAAGTCAGGTCCGAATGTCAATGTATACAGAAAGTAGACAGATGACAAAAACTGAAATACCAGCAATCTGCTCGACAAACTTGATTAATCTGTGTAGTTCTTCCTGAGTACAAAGAAAGCAGCAAATTTGTTGTCCATCAGACAGGATATGGAAGTCATTGAGATTAAAGATGATTAGGTGCATACCTTTTGCAATGTGCTATGGTACAAAATGGTTTGCAACGAGGAAACAACTGATGCAGCTATGCTTGACGTAGATGGACTAGTGGTTCCACTGAAACTTGAATTGACAACTGGAACCTGCAGAAAAAAGGAAAGAAAACAAGGGGTGATAAAGAACACCTCAAGGTAACCAAATACAAAATAAAAACATTAATTTCCAGAAAAGAAATGAAAGCCATGGCCATCTATACGAAGAGTCACTATTTATAAAGAGAAAGATATGAAGAATCTATTGAAGTAACGTTTGCAAATTAGGTCATCCAACCAACTTCGTGTCTCTATCCACATATATGGAGGATAAAACATACTTAAGGAATACCTGTCCTCCAATTTTTCATCTCCAACCATGTACTCTAAAATCTTCAACTCATTTTTTGTACCAAACTTAACACCAGTCATCACCTTATGCATTAGGCTACTGCTCTCTTTTTCGTTTGTAGGATGGGTCAGGGGTCCAAACCTGGTTGTTATGTTGGTAATTCCGTAATTTTAGTGTTTTCAACTTATTCTAATGTAAATGGATTAGCAAATAAGACCAAATGAAGATTAAAAACCGTATAGACCATTCATTCCAATAAACAAAACAAAAGTATGTATCAGTCCAATTGCTTCTTTTATTAACACATTTATTTATTTTGGAAAGAATGGTTAGAAGGTTTCTTTCTCTGTAATTTTGACTTACATGTTATAATAACTGAAATTATACACCAACCAGTCCAATTGTTATGTTCATTAAACTATTGATCATATTAAATATTTTTTCGATATGGTTTTAGCATGTTGAAAAGGTATATGCCAGATTTTGAACATTTAAGCTATAAAATCTGAATTACATCATTAGTTCGTAGTTGTGCATTAGGCACTACCAGTCTACCAAGTTCATAATGTAAAAGGAACTCTTTTGATTTGGTTGGTATTTCTTATAATTGTGCCTTGGACCCTTGGTTTGACTATAGTTTGTTTTTATAGCCACCTTTTAGTTTAAAGTTGTAGAATATTTTAGTTTTAATCAATAATCTAGCTTACTTTCACTTTTGTAGGTTTAGTTTTACTTTCACTTTATATGGCATATATGTTTTTCACTACTTATAAAAGTAAACTGATTATAATACTTATTGATAGCAATTACCGATGAAACCTAAAAATAAAATAATTAACAGATACAAGAAAATACTCATTTTTAGGTCTGAATGAATTTTTATAATGATCAATTCAGTATAAAATAATATTGACATTTTATGAGAAATATTTAACAAATTATATGACATAGTTAAACTGTGATACCAGAAATAAAAAATAAAAAAATCAATAAACAAAAGGTCAGAGGAGCCATTGGAGAAGCCCTAAGACCATCATCCTCCTATGCATAAATGGACAGCGAGTAATCATTTTGTGTACCAACATTTCACGTAAAAAAGGATAAAGAAGTAATTCCATACCTTAAGCTCTGCTGAAGTGACTTTAAAACGTCCCTTGCGCTGCACTACAGCTTCCTCTGATGCATCCTCTATAAGAGCAGGCAAAACAAATAAACAATTAAAAAAAACACATGTGAAAATAAGGAAAAATTTTATTAGAGACCCATTAAGATACAAGGTGAATTAGCAGGTTAGTGATCGCTTACCAGAAAAAGAGTTGGTTGCATTGAACTTTTGACGACCTTGTATTGGACCACTATAACTGCGCTCAACTCGAAGTCCCCGTTGTGTAGATTCTCTTCATAGTATTAAATAAATAAATTACAACTTAAAAAAACTGTTTAAAAATTGCAAGTACATGTGCACAAAAGATACAAAATGGGAGATTGAAATTTAATCATTACTAATTTTATACCACTGAGCTGGTATTACCAAATAATATGATCTAACTCAAGGGGTATCTCCCTAAAAGAAACTTAATATGGAAGAACTAATTCTCTCATGAAATTAGCAAAAATTAAAAATCCACTTTGGGATTCCCAGAAGACAGTAATATTTCCACTTTTTGGTAATTTCTAAAACCAAAACGAAAATATTACCCATTATTAACATTACAAACTACAGATGCAGATTGATTTTCTCCCATAAGTTTCCTTATTGAATCTTTGTTAAAGGGCATTCATACACAATCAACTAATTTCAAGAAGTACTTAAATGACTTATTATAAAGCTCACAGACAATGAGACAAGAACTACAGTTACCTCTCAAAGTCGCCAACAAACTTCTTAGAAGAAAACACCTTATCTGGTACCAATGAACCACTTAAATATTTTTTTGGACTAATGATAGCTGGACGCGGCAATGATTTTTTATGTTCTAGAAGCTCAGCACCATTTCGTTCAACTTGGTCCTCAGATTTTAGTGACGATTTAATGGCGCCATGCGGCTCAATATCCAATTGATTCTCATCTCCTACAGTTGGGTTCACGGTATCCTCATCATCCGGACCAACATCAAAACATCCCCTGTATTGAGATACAAATCTCAATCAGATGATAAGAAACAAAAGCACCATTGGATTCTTCTCATTCACATGTTAGTGGTTACCAATGGAAAATCTTGCATGCCAACACTCATAAATTATTTAACTGCCACAATTTGTATCCAGTTACTATTTTCTTTCCTTAATTACATAAAAAACAAAGGTAAAGAGTCTGATGCTATGTATGATCTTACTTGAGTGCTTGAATAGGCTTCATAGGAAATGATGCAAATGAATCCTCCAAATTAGGAACTTCATCAATTTCATCCTGCAAGTAGCATTATTTACATTTTTTACATTGATTCAATTCAGATGTGCACAATGGTATCAAATTGTCAATTCAGCACAGTGAACATGATACCTCAAGGTGGGATCCGGCATCTGAATGATTATCCATCTCAGGAGATGAACGCTCGGCTGAAAATCCAACATCATTGAGCTTGTCTTGTTGCTTTGAACTTGCATTCAGATCTTCAGCGATTGAATTTTCATCATAATCCTGGATCTGCCCTCAAAAGAAAACAGGGTGATAAGGTAGAACACCAAGTGCTTTTTTACAATCAAAATAAATCAAAAATACATACAAGTGCAGCCTGATTCTTCAAGTCCTCCAAATTAAAATTCCAAGCACTTATTCCTCGAATATACTCTTGCTGCATGTTACGAAATATAACCATATCAGGAAAACCTGAATATCATATAAAACAATAATGTTTGCAGCCATGTCACCTGTGATAAATGTTCTTTATTTCCATTTAGTTCACTGTTCTGTAGAAGATCTGCTTCTTTTGCCTGAAACGACACGTCAAGTAACTAGCAAAATAGATAAAAATAACAAAAATAAGATTTTGTATAAGCAAATACCTTTAGCATCCTAAAACGATCACCTAGCGGGGGAAGACCATCAAGAATGGTTCTTTGAAGATAATCAGTTGTTCGTCCATTTTTAAAAAAAGGATGCTTTAAAAGCTTATCTGATGAGGGACGTTTTTTTGGGTCTTTCACTAAGCAAGCAGCAACCAAATCTTTAAAAGACTGCCAAAAAAATATTATATAGAATAAAATAAGCAGGTCATCCTATATATTGTAATACTTGTGTGACACAAACCTTTGAAAATTTTTTGTCCCGCTCATAATCAAGACCTGGTGGTGCATTTTGTAGTGTCATAAGCAAAACCTGAAGAAATGAGATAAATCACAAAGAGTTATGAGTTGAAGTTCAGTACCTCTACAATTAAATGCCATCAACAGATAAAGATTCCTATTTTAATTACTTTCATTGGTGGATACTTTGAAAACGGTGCATGACCATGAGCAAGTTCAAGTGCCGTAATTCCAAATGACCAGATGTCTGCCCTGTTTACACATAGCATAGCTCTTATATAGTTGTACAAGTATAGATGACTAAAAACGATTTAATTAAACACATACAGTAGAACAGTCACGAGAATATGTGTGTGTGTATCACCACTTACTTAAAGTCATATCCATGTAGTTGCTGCATTACCTCTGGTGCCATCCTAAAGAAAACATTATTGAGATGTGAAATAACCACATAACAATAGGCAAGATGCAAAGGACAAGAAATGAAACATACCAACAAGGAGTTCCCACAAAGGTATTTCTAGAACGCTGCCTATCCCCGGTATCAAACATGCATGCAGACACTCCAAAATCAGCTAACTTTATGGAACCATTATTATCAACTAATATATTCCCAGCCTGAAATGAACCAACCAAGATTATTAACTGTGACTGAATAGTGCAATTGAAATCTAATAGACCCTTCTACAATAATCAAGTGCAAAACCTTAACATCTCTGTGAATATGCCCATGTGCATGAAGATAGACCAAGGCTTTAAGGACCTCTCGAAGCACTGTAGCAATAACTGGCTCTTCAAAACCTTCTGGGAACGAAGTTTTCATTATATGGAGACAGGATCCCCCAGCCATAAATGGCATGACAACCCAAAGGTTGTGACCAGTTGTGAAAGAACAATACGACCGTAATAAATTTGGGTGATTGATCAAGCTCATGGTCTGTACTTCACGACGTATCCCATCCTATTTTAATTAAAACAGGATCTTAGAAAAACATAAATGGGATGTATTACTAAAAGCATTAAGATACAAATTTTATTACATCTGAAATATCTTATTGACAAAAATTAAATGTCATGCAAGGCATAGTACAATAAGGTCATTTCACAGCCCCCAATCCTGAGACAATTTTAATGGATTCATTTATGCTATTTCAGAAGGAAATGGAGTGTATTGCAAACCATAATTCTTACTGAAATTCTTAAAGATACTGCTACCTTTCTGGCAAAGATCAAATGTGCAAAACTTTAAATTAACAAAAGGTATTGTGAACGAAATTTGTGGATCAAAATCTTTTTGGAGCCTTCTTCAGTTACTGCACCAAAAATGCTGACTATAAAGAATATAGATGATATTTTTATAGCATCCATACCATGTTGACTGTCGCAAAGGCAATTACAATTCCAATGGCTTCAGTGAAGGCAGTTTTGTCATTTCACTGTTTTGGGAACAGTTTATAGGACAACCAGTGGAACTTACATGGTCAGGGTTACCAAATACAATTGTTCAAGTTTTATCTGTAAACCTACGTTAAGAAACTGAATACACTGCTTGAATATGTATGAAACTTGACTAAATCATAATATTGTAATGGTTGAATTTGCAGGAGTCAAATCTATCAAGTATGATATAAACCAACATACCAGGTCATTATTACACTTTTCCAAATCAAGAACCTTGATTGCGACAATCTTGTTCAATGGAACACAGAGTGCCCTATACACGGAGGCACTGACCCCTTCACCAACTTCCTCGTATAGTTTGTAATCCTCTGCATTGACAGGAAACTTCTGCTTTGGTGCTTCCATGTTTTCTCTTTTAAATCATAAGCATAAAACCTTTGTCACCAAAAGATGCCCTAAACATATAGAGTTGCTAGTCAACTTGATGGTCAATTCGCTTCAACATGGTAACATTGCGCTTTTTTATTGGAATTAACTTTATAAGTCCATCCTTCCATCAGGGCCACAGTTAAGGTCCTTTAGACATCAAATCTTCAAGGCTACCACCAAATGATGACCTCATCAAGTACAAGAAGGTAGTTTTTTTTATCTCTGCTAAATAAAAACCCTAACTTTAAGCTAAGTTAAGCAGACTGAACAATCTTGCAATGTGAGCTGACAATTAATTTAATAAGTAAAGTGTAGGGATGCTCAAATCTCTACAGCATCGATTTATGTAACTGCTTGATGTTTAATAATGTTTTGACACAAGCGTCCTAAGAGAACACTTGATGAAGCACAACTCCTGTAACATTAGAAAGAGAAACACTGTTAAGAAAGCAAAAAAGACAATATGCATTTTTGTTATAATGTACTCCATAAGGCAGAGGTCAGAATAGGAAACTAATTAAACAACATGCATTTATCTAAATCAAAGAGAAAAACCAACATGTTATAACTAAAATGGGCCTCTACCAATTAGATTAAGACAATGCCAGAACGGATGTTACACAAAAACTAGCTTCAAAGCTGTCATCAAGATCTCAAACACAATCTATAACCAATTTCTTACAAATCTGCAACAATATCCACTAATCCTGTATAAGAAACATAAGTCTGTCCTCTATTTGAAACTTAAGTAGCACAATTTGCTGATAAAAACCTCAAACTATCAAAGATCCATATCATAAATCAGCAATGTCAAAGAAACCAAAACGCTCCCTAAACATTCATCTTCTCCCATCACTTCCCATAGCTAAATCTCAAGCTATATTTCTCTTACGATCATCTCAAACAGCTAGCAAAACGTAATCCAATGACTAGTATCGACATTACTCTCCTAAGTAAGCACAAATTTCCAATCACCGACAGGAACATCAAAAATCACCTAAAATTCACGATCCCTACACCTTCAATTTCACAAACTAACTCCGATTACAACTAATCAACTCACAACACCTCAACGTCCACTCAATTCAGTCATTCAGACATCAATTTCTGCAAATCAACTTGAAAATGAACTAATTAAGCAATCAAACATCAATCAAAAGAAGAACATATGTAGAATCAATAACGACAGGTACGGACCTAGGGTTTCGCAGGCAGAGAAAAAGGTCGTTCGGCAGTAAACCGGAGGAAAGTGAAGAGAAATTTGAGCATGAAATGTTGTGCAAACGACGTCGTAATGGGAACAGATAAGCCTTCGGCTAATCCGCCATAGCCAGCCGATATCAAAGGAGAATCGTAGAGAACAGCTGTCGTATACGACTACTTCAGATCGAACCTTCACTGTTGAACACACAACAAATAATACTATCGAAATTATTAGATCACTTCACACTTGTATGTTTAAAAATTAAACAATAATACAATATACGTTCAGTTGAGTTATTATATAATTAACTGAATAGAATATATATTAAAATGGTTTTTCGAAGGCATAAATTTTCATATAAAAGTATAAAGACATATTTTCATCCAACTTTTTTAAATGAAGTTACGCATTCACGTCATTGATTGGTTGGACTAGAAACCGGCTATATAATTGTTTTATTAATAACTCTTGAAATGAACTGTTCAGTTATGATTGGACAAGTTGAACTGACGAGTCGAAGTGTTGTTTGGATTGGATTTTTAAATTTTTATTGTGCTTTTTATTACCACCCCTACTTTAACCTCTATATACTTTGTTTAATACATATATCATATTTGGTGAAATTATAAATCCACACAAAAAGTTAAAAATAGATTATATTGCAATTTAAATTAACAATATTACATAGCTTTTATGTTATTCATGACATCACTTGGTTTTTAAACCAAATTTAATTTAATGACTAAGCTAGTAAGACGACATGACTAGTTGAAATTTATAAAATATATAGTTTACATTCTCGGTATTTTACTAAATCCATCATGTTTTGCATTTTATAGTTGTTACTTAATATTTAAATTCAAAATTTTAAAATAACCTTTTCATTTTAATTCTTTTGGTTTCCAAACACGCATTTTTAAAAAAAATTAAATTCAAATTATGATATTAATATGAGCCATATTTTTTCTGAAAGTTATTCTCGAATGAATTTATTTTCCATTATATACGGAAAATAATGCACATTATATTGTTAAAGAATAATGCAATTTGTAGTGGAGACCATGTGAGCGTTGATGTGGTTTGAAACTTTGGATAGCAATAGATTGTAATCCGGATGGCACCATTTCTGTCCATTTTCAGTTGTTTAATATCTATATCTATAATATTCTTTTCTATTATAAACTTTTTAGTTTTATTGTTTGATTAGTTTTATTATGATATATGATTTTTACGTGTGCAGTTTCTTATACGAACACGACATGAAAATAATTTATTTTCAGTAGACTAATGTTATTGGTTTATTAAACGGATCAAACTGAACATGTCACATTTAATTAATAGGTCTACACGAAAATTTAGTAATTTAATTTGTTAACCTCTTTAATTTAAAATTTATAAGTTTGATATTTTTGTTTCTTTTTTCCTTTCATTGTAACTATTCATTTCCGGAATGATGACTAACGAGTATTATAAACTCACACGTTGTGGCAGAAATACGACTCGACTGACATTCGACGTTAAAAAAAACCTAAACCAATGTTAACTCAACCATACTCGCTCTTAGTGGCGAATGCGTAATACCATAAAAAAATAATATCAAAAGGTTATCACGGATCCGCACTTAAAAGAGAGCACATACTATATGCGTAACTTATTCTATTGAATGCGTCTGAGATAACTTATAAGTTTATCTATTCTTATACGTAACTTTTTAAAATTATACGTAACTTATTCTATGTTTAACGAGTAAAACTGAAATTAACTTTTTAAAATAAAACCCATAAAGGACAATTTACAAATAACTTTAATATTTGGATCTTAACATTATATTTTTATAATTATCAAATTAAAAAAGTTGCACTAATAAACAATACTTATAAAAAACTTTTAGAATAAAAATATGAGCAATCCTTAATATTTTGTTTGCGCGGAAGTAATTAGACCACTAAACCAAAGTTTTTCATACGAAGAACAGCACATAACCATTAGGCTGACTAAAAAAATATATACAAAAATTATAAATAATAGTGTGTGTGGAGTTATTTAACGTGTCATAAAATATTATAAAAAATAGACCAAAGAATAAGAACCAAACTGATCAAAATAAAATCTACTAGAGTCAAACCTGAGGGGGCTAAGTCGGAGCGGAGAGTTTTTAATCATTGCAGTTACC
Organism: Flaveria trinervia; assembly: GCA_025506515.1. NCBI lineage: Eukaryota > Viridiplantae > Streptophyta > Magnoliopsida > Asterales > Asteraceae > Flaveria > Flaveria trinervia. Next base: position 88,402,825 of record CM046452.1, on the reverse strand, counting down.
AATATTTTTGCTTACAGACCCGTTAAATAGACACTCTATGATTTTAAATCAACACCTTCAAATTTTTATACATGTCGTATAACTCATACGCGTTGTCTAGGGGGTTGTATAGGGCTATATGTATCATATAGCCCTCTAACAATCCCCTGAATTTTTTCTCGTACTCAGTGTTGAAATTCGTTATACGCGTCGTATAGTCCTATATGTGTCGTATGTGGGGGTCGTATAGGGCTATATGGGGCGTATAGCTCTCTGACAGCCCCTTTAATTTCTTTGTTTTCAGGGTATTCGATCTTATACACCGTGTTTTCAGTGAATTTTCATCGTTTTCAAATATATCTTAATTATATACTTGCATTTCAAATATATCTTAATTATATATTTGATTTTATGCCTCTAAACACAATGGTATTGATTCAGATTCATCAGCTTCTTTAACTAATATTGTATACGGGTATGTTATTATCAGTAAATATGCTTTTTGTTTTTAAATTAAAGATCATAGTTATGGAGAATGATTGTCTTATTATAATTGTACTCATTCCATATATACAACACGACATTGTACATTCTTCTGCCTCAACGCGTTGTATTATACTAGTACATATTATATAACTAAGATCGCAACCAAAAGTTGGTGTTGGTATGGTGGTTTGTTACGTGTCCATTTATCCATTTACCATGAGTTCGAACCATGTTGTTGATTTGGTTTAAATTCCCACGATCGAATGTGCATTTCAAAAGAATTTAATTTCAGTTGTGTCGTGATCGTCAAATTCCGATAAAAACTTTATCTAAAATTAAATTATTGTTGTGACATACTTATTTTTATGATTTTATCTAAGTTAGAGTATAGCTTCTATTTATAATTGAGTTGTGTTAACACGGAAATCTACCACATTGCGCGGGTATAACCAACTCGTTAAATGTAATTTATATTTTAACTAGATGTTGTTGCACGTAGCAACTGATACTTAAACGTTGTTAAATGTCATTTACTTGGAAATTTGTTTAATAGCTTGAAAAAACAATGGCATCATACATTTAAAGAAAAACACATACATCCATGCACCTATAGTGTAAAGAAGAGGGTTGTTTGGAAATGAGGTATATATGGAAATAACATATTCTATCCATATACCTAGAAGAGGAAACTTTGACGGTGATTATTAGCTAGAGTTTGAGATACTTAATAATTTAAGGGTATTAATAAAGATACACTCACTCATATAAATCGACACCTTATTATAAGTGGCGTATGAGTTCATATGCGGTGTATAAGACTGAATACATTAAAAACGAGAAAAATTCAGGGAGACTGTCAGAGAGTTATATGCTCCATATAGCCATATACAAACCCTCATATACGACACATATAGAGCTATACGATGCGTATAGCAAATTTCGACACTGACTACAAGGAAAAATTCAGAGGGCTGTTAAAGGGGTTATACGACCCCCCTATACGACGCATGATAACACCACATTCATTGTCATATAAAAATGTCCGCTTTTATCTCTTATTAAATAATTATCTTAATTACAAATAATATTATTTAAGTCTTTTTAGATTAAAAAATGTTTCCTAATAAATTAAGAAAGAAATATTTTATTAATGTTATTTCTAATGAAATAAATTTTCCATATAAATATTTTTTTTAAATATCAAACTTATTTAAAAATATATAATACTCTAAATTTAGTGTTTTTAAACATTGAATTTTTTATAAACCAAAAGTAATTAAAAACAAGAGTTATAATAAGGATATTTATAATAAAAAAAATTTTAAATAAAATGTTTGATTTCTTTTTTATTTTTTAATGTTGATATCAATATTATATTACTTATAGTGCGTAATTTAAATCGTATCTTACCTTAAAAAGTCTTTTTATAATTAAGTAAAATTTTATTATATTTAATATTTTATTTATCCAACCCGTGTAATACACGAGTTTACTAAAACTAGTTTTAATAAATATTTTATAAAACATCTATTTTAATAAATAAATTTTCCATAAACATTAGGTAGGTTTCCTTGGAGGAGAAGAAAACCGGTTAAGGACTATTTCTTAAAAAAGCATAGTTGAAGGGCTAATTTAGTAGTAACTTTTCTGTTTCTAGAAGAAAAATATCTCATTGCCCTGTTCAGTCAAATAGTCAATCACTAGCTGTCAGTTTTCCACTTTGCACCTAACGCGACGGTGCTCTAAAGTAAATTCGACCACTTAAGGTAAAATTCCGATCCGATCCCGATACCGATCCCGATCTCGATACCGATACCGATACCGATTCAGATCCCGACCCGTAGCACAGCTCGTAATCTGATTTTGAGATGTTTTCGCATACACTGATTAAAAGAGTTTGTGGTTTCACACTCTCTTTCCTGTTCTTGTTAACATCTACTAGGGTTTTGAGGTTTTACCTGTTACAAATACTCTGTCGCTATTGATTTTTTGTTTAAACGTCTTAAACTTCCAAAACTGTGAATAAAAAACAATATTATCCATCACCACTTTCATTTTTATCTATAGATTATTCGATGCGCACTGTAGTTTGAAGTTTTTCTCATTAAATCTCATTTAGTGTTTAATTTCGTTAAAATTTACATATATTTGCTTCTGACGAGTTGATAAATTTCATGACATTCGTTTGCACGTCTATATATGTGTTTCTTATAGTTTTCTTGTATTTATTTTAACCTTGTTCATCGCAAGTTAAAATTGTAGTTGTCAATAGAAAAGAAAATATGATTTGGGCTGTAGTGAATTAAATTGAACCCTTAATTATCTGAAACTTTATTATCCTTAAATCTATCTTAATTTGTTCTATTAATTACATTGTTTTAATAATCCAATTGATGAGCAGTTTAATGATTACTAATATAGAAATGCATGATCTCCTGCCATAATTATCTAGCCAAAGATTGTTATGATTACCATAATTCTGTATTTCCTTGTACTTTTTTATTCCTTTTGTACTGTATATTTTGTATCTGCATATGAAATATTGAAGCAGTGAAATTAATCACTTCAATAATCACTTAAACACTGCAAGACAATAATTTTAATGGTTTTTTAAAAAAGATGTTATAGATATATCATATTTATTTCACCCTGTCTATCTCTTTTTATACATACATGTAGATACATAAAGAGAAATAAAAACATTAGGGTTCTAAATAACAAAATAAAAATGTTGTGTATAACACAAGCCTTCTTTAAATTCTAAGGTTGAAAACGATATATAGTTTTTTAAGATAGGGCATTATAATATAAAACTCTTGATCATGAATCAAGGGTATTATATTCCAGTAGACATTTTTTTCACATATGTTGATGGGATAATTATTTGTAGGGATTAATCTTGATAGGTCAAACTATTAGTCATGGGTTATTAGAAAGTTTTATTATGCACATGTTTTTAGTGTTTTACTATGTCATGTGTAGGTTATTTAGCAAGTCAAATTAGTGGTCAAGTAGGATTAATTGGTCTTCCTTATCTTTAGGAGCAAGGATTGTTTTCTATTTAATCTAAGTCTTTGAGTTGAATGAAATCAAGAGAGCAAGATTAAGCAGTTAAAAACTTGCGTTGGTGTGTGTGTGTTTGGGGCGTGAACCAACATAACTATAAGTGTTTTTCTATCAAATTTGTATTGTTGTTGGTTATAAAGTGAGCAAATTAGCGATGGAGCTATTAGAGTTTTTGGGTTGAAAATAGATTAAGACTAAAGTTCAGGGCCTTATATTGCCATTTTTGAACTTTGTTTGTTAATAGTCTGTTAACAAGTTGTTTAGAAGTATAAAAGGGGTAATTTAGGGTTCTTAGTAATTGACCTGTAGTTGAGTTGTTTTTCTTCTTTGTAATTCTTCTTGATTCAAAAGAGTGATTAGATGAATGTTGAAGTAGTAACTGTTTCTTGCCTATATATATATCAATTTCTTTGATAATCGAGCGTTGGTTGAATTCTTAACACGTATATTGATTTTGCCTAAAGATGTTTATTTTATACGTTTTCATCTATCAGATCAAAATACGTGTGAGCATCATGGCACTGCAGCCGGAACAAATGAGTGGATTAAAGAAGGAACTTAAGTTTCTCGTGATAAGCGAAACGGTGCTTCTTGTAAAAGAAGGTGATGAAACCATTTGCAAACTAAAGGCACCTGACTCAAAATTGAGTACTACAAGGGTGCTTGAGGATGCAGCTAATTCAACAATGTTAAAGGTTAAGAAAAATCATCTTTCGGTCCATAATGAATGGACTGCATTTGATCGTGATGGCACGGTGCTTTATAGTTTTTCAAAAAAGAAGTTTCAGAAGAATACCTTCATACATGTGTGTCCCATCCATCCATCAGCCCTGAGCGCTCCTTTGCTGATCTCCTCGGATAGAGTCGCCCCTGTATCCTCATTGGAGGGATCCCAAGAAAACATGATCAAGTATTGTGAGTTTGATATCAAAGGAAGCTGGTCGGGTAAAGACTGTGTCATGCGCGTGACAGGTTCTGAAACAATACTCGCGGAGGTAGTGCTGGCCCTTTTCGATCCGGAGTTTTTTTTACCAAAATGGGTGATTCTAAAAATATTTACTAAAATGGATGATTTTGTAAAAACTTTTTTTCTCTCATTCCTAATTGTATTGGATAAAAAAACTATTTCAAAAATGTTCATCAACAAAATTGAAGTAAATATGATAAAACTTTAATTCGAAGTAATTTATCGCTGCAAATTTTTGATGTCTTTTTTATTCTACAATTTGATGTCAGGCTTTACAATTAGTTTTCCTATTCTTGTTCTAACACTAAAAACTTACTTGATTGATAAATGTTTTTAATAATTTAATATCTTTTGGCTATAAAGAAACCCTTAAATTTAAAAAAGTTCTACTTTATTTCAAGATGTTCATCCACTTTGTTAAGAGATGCAGTATAAATGGTATATGTTATAAAGTCTTAAGTTAGTTTTGATTTTGTTACTTTAATTTAAAAATAAAATTAAAATATTATGTTTAAGATAAGTTGCTGTTATAAGTTTATACCGAGTTTCAAAAACTTTAGTGCGTAACTTATTTATTAATTTATTAATAAGTTGCTATTAAATTTTTATTATCTAAGTTCGCAATATATTTTCAAGTGAATTTAAAACTAAAGAATTTTTTTTTTTGAAAGACGAAAATTACGACCTTATTTCTTATGTTTTCTGAAGCACATTTTTGTTTAAAAAATCTTTTTCCAACAGATTAGGAGTGACAAAGAAATTTTTTTAGAAAACACCCATTTTGGTAAATACTTTTCAAAACATCCATTTGGTAAATATATTTTCCACCAAAATCATTTTGGAAAAAAAACTCTTCAATCTTACATTTCATATTAAATTTGCCATATATTATGCATGCTGTGTGTTTTTACTATACCTTAGAAAGTTGATCATCATGACAAACAACCTGTTTTAATTAGATGCTTCCACTGGACAATAATACTGAAGGTTTTGTGGTGAGATTTACTTCTCACATGAATCGGGAGTTCGTGGCTACTTGTTTTGCTGCTGTTTATGCTATGAAAAGCGAATCTCGTAGAAGGAAAAATATTGCTCTTGGTGGTGGAAAACTGCTAGGTACAGCTCTGTTTGCTTCCAGCAAATGGATTTATGATTGTGCTTCTGGAGGCATTTAATTAGCTCAACACTCTTTGCTGGGGGATCGTGGTGGTAATTTGTATTTCTGAAGGAATAGCAAAAACTCTATGCTTTTCGTGTTTCTGTATGGTTTTTGTATTTGTATTATTTGAAGAAGATGAGATGTGACCAAAACTTTGTTTGATACTTTATACACTGACTCTTGGAAACCAAGAAAAATATTCTAACAAGTTGGAAATCACGTTTCCTTATTCCCCTCGATTTCCTACCATCCAAAATAAAAAACCATACCAAACTAAAAAGTTAAATACTAGAATGTTCAAAACTTGCAATGAACGTCTTTAGCCAATGGGTGTAAATGGTTGTTGCCTTCTAGGTGTGCCTTTAGTCATAGGTGATTAGTTGTACGACTTTATTGCATTCATGCTCTAGTTGATGTGTTATATGTTTTCATTATATGTTACATGCATCATGTCTTTACTGTAGAGGTATTCGATATGTTATTTGTTTTTGTATTAGGGCCAACTGTCCTGCATATGTGTCAAGGGCATCCCGATAAGTTTATAACCATATTCGACAATTTTCGGGTTCCCTATGTTCAAGCCCACTTATCGGAGGAGAAGATCATTCCCGGTTTATATTTGTGTTACGCATGACACTGATTCTAGCTATCCCACACCTAGCTTGCAGTTATGATTGGCTTCTTTAATCCGGTCCGATCTGTAAACCCTGATTCGTTGTCCGATCCGGTTCTGAAAACATTGGACTATTTTACGTATCCTCACAAGGCAACGAAACCCGTCTTCTCCATAGTCCACGTCCTTTCGTTGCTAACTACCAGAAAGGTGCCAATCGAGTATCTGAATCTCTTTGTTCATCGATTTCACATAGGAAACTGTACCCAACCAAGGATGGATGTATCGTCTCTCACTTAGCTCTGAGCCAATCGAGTATCTGAATCTCTTTGTTCATCGATTTGACATCTATTCCAAATTTCCGGCGAACCCAACATCCCGTTATGAGGGTCTACCGCAGTTTTAAATCGTCAAAGTTACGGGAATGCTTTAGAGCCTGTTGCAGTTAAATGCGAATCACAACCACCGTTGAAAACCACTGCAAATTTTAATCCACCGATCGAAACAAGTGATTAGCATCCGCAAACTAGGCAACCCTTCAAATTTCCTTACCAAAACACTTGAATTATATATGTAGTTTTTATAAATACGTTTAGGGTATAATAAGTTTTAAATTAGTCTAGAAATGTTACTGTGGTTTTTGAAGTTGTTAGAAATTGTGAACTTGACATTCTTATGTTGAAGGAACAAATGATAAAACTTTAGTCCAACAAAATTTAAACGCATTTTATTTCGAAAACATGCTATGAATTTCTTTATTTTTCAACCCTTTTTTGAACAATGTTCTTAGCAGAAAGATTGTATGTTTAACTGTAGTTTCGGAATTTTGTCTTTAAGTTTAAGCTTTTGATTTAATTGATGGGTGTTGGAAAATATATATAACATTGATTTTAATCATGAAGCTTCAAGCATCGCGTGTTTTCTAGTGTTTTGAGTTTTGTAGTTCTGTAAGTTATATTGAAACAAAAAGCTCGTGTGCAATTTATAACCAATGTGGGAAGGAAACACGTTATGTCCATTGTTGTAACTCCCACTGGTAGAGTCCACCCATTGATGTGTAATTTATGTAGCAACGAAGATAAAGTATTTTATCATGAGAGAATTGATAAACTAACAAAAAACAAGTATCACGTTGTAAATTGTCACCTTAGTCATTGCATCACACAAGTTTTCCACTACTTTTACATAAATCTATGTGTCTCCTGTAAGAAACCATTTGGTGGTAACAACTCATAAATTCGAGGGAGTTACCATGGATGAGAAGAATATTGGGGAAAAATCGGTTTACCCGACCACAAACGGTAACAACAAATGCGGAACCACCCTTCGTTTGGTCAAAACCTCCCCGACCTGTTTGAACTTGTGATGGTGCAAAAATAGCAAGTAGGGTATACCAATCCAAAACAACAAGGAGACAACAATTTTAACGTGGAAAACCTATCAAGACGAGAGTAAAAACCACGGGACTACTAGAGCCACTTCAAATCCACTATCACCAAAATAAAGAGCAATACAAGGTCCTCTCTAGATACACTAGAGGCATACAACAATCATCATACACTTGGAAGCAAGTAACATCAAGTATATGCATTCAATGACAAAGAAAAAGAAGAGATATCACCAAATTTGCATATGCGAAAAGAGGCTGTAAAACCCGACTTCCAGACCTGATTTAACGAAACCAACCGTTGGATATCGACTCCCAGGTGTTGTGAAGCTTCTGTCCAAATTTCACGATGATCCAACCGTTCAATCTCCAGAAAAAGACAGATCTTCGAGACTGTGCAGAAAGTGACGGGAATCCTCTTTTCTCCTCAAAACTCTTTCAAACCCTTATATTCAACTTTGTGTGTATTGATGATAATTCTAATTACAATCCCTCCACTTTTATTCTATCATAACCCTAGTGGGCTAATGATAATGGGCCATACAAATGGGTATTTGTTGGGTTTTCTTCATTGGCCAAAAAACATACCCAACAAATCTCCCCCTTTTGGCCTATGAAGAATAGGTAGCCATCCCAGCGATGGAACAACAAATCTTCAACTTCTTCCTTGCTAAAGCTTTAGTCAACATATCGAAACCATTATCATTGGTGTGAACCTTTTCAAGTTCAAGCTTCTTGTCTTCAACAGCATCTCTAATCCAATAATACTTCACATCAATATGTTTTGTTCTCTTGTGAGACTTAGAGTCTTTAGCAAGGTGAATTGCGCTTTGATTATCACAAAAAACCACGTATCGTTGTTGTATAAAGCCAAGCTTTTGCATAAATCCTTTCAACCACAACAGTTCTTTGCACGCTTTTGTTGCTACAATGTACTCAGCCTCAGTGGTAGACAAAGCAAAACACTTTTGCAGTTTTGATTGCCATGACACAGCTGCCCCTGCAAAAGTCATCAAATATCCAGAAGTGGACTTCATGTTGCCTTTTTTACCCGCCATATCAGAATCTGTATAACCTATAAGCACCGGCTTTCCATTTCCAAAATTTATACCCAATTTGGAGGTACCACGTAGATATCTAAGAATCCACTTAACTGCTTCCCAATGCTTCTTGCCAGGATTTGACAGAAACCGACTAACAACACCTACAACATGGGCAATATCAAGTCTTGTACAGACCATGGCATACATCAAACTTCCAACTGCTGAGGCATACGGGACACCATCCATTTCTTTAATTTCCTCCTTAGAAGAAGGGCAAACTTCATCAGTTAGCTTAAAGTTGGGAGTTAGAGGTGTACTCACCACTTTAGCTTTATCCATGTTGAATCTACCAAGCACCTTCTCAATGTATTGCTCTTGTGACATGTGCAACTTCTTTGAAGCTCTATCTCTAGCAATCCGAATGCCAAGAATTTGTTTTGCTGGCCCCAAGTCTTTCATAGCAAAAGACTTGCTTAATTCTTTCTTCAGCTGCACAATTCTCTTTGCATTCCTGCCAACAATCAACATGTCATCAACATAAAGCAATAAAATGATAAAATCATTGTCACCAAAACTCTAATAGAAAACACAGTGATCTGAAGCAGTCTTTCGGTAGCCTTGCTCCCCCATAGTTGATTCAAACTTCTTGTACCACTGCCTTGATGCTTGCTTCAACCCATAAAGACTTTTCTGTAGTTTACAAACATAGTTTTCTTTACCCTTGACCTGAAAACCTTCAGGTTTCTCCATGTAGATTTCTTTATCTAAGTCACCGTGAAGGATGTTGTCTTGACATCCATCTGCTCAACCTCAAGATCAAGACAAGCAGCCAAACCAATCTAGCCTTGTACCTAGGCTTAGAGGTGTGTTCATCTGGCTTCATTTTATAGACTCATTTGTTCTTCAAAACTCTTTTGCCCTTAGGCAACTTCACCAACTCGACAGTATTATTCTCATGCAAGGAATTCATCTCATCTTGCATAGCTTCAAGCCACTCCTTTTTATGCTCATCTTCCATAGCCTCTTTATAACATTCGGGCTCTCCCCCATCAGTAAGTAAGACATACTCATCATGAGAAAAACGGTGGAAGGATGACGATCTCTGGTTGACCGTCTGAGTGGAACAAATGGTGAAATATCTGGTATTGGTAACTCTGGATGAGAATTATCATCCAACCCTTCCTGTTCTGGAATATCTGTATTATCTGCATCATGTTGTTCTTCATTTTGAATGTCATCTCCATTATGTGGCTCTGATTGTTGAGGAGGAATCGGGTCTAAATCGGGAAGATTATCACTGTATTAAGGAACTATCTTTGTCTTCTTAATATCTTTCAAACCTTGATCTTCCATAAACACAACATCACGACTTCTGATAAGTTTCTTCAGAATTGGATAATATAACTTATATCCGAATTCATCTTGACCATAACCGAGGAATATACAAGGCTTAGACTTCACATCAAGCTTTGACCTTTCATCTTTAGGAATATGCACAAAAACCTTGCATCCAAACACCCGCAAATAATTATATGAAACATCTTTGCCACTCCAGACCTTGTCAGGAATATTAAAAGACAAAGGAACACAAGGGGTTAGATTAATAACATGTACTGCAGTATTCAAAGCTTCACCCCAAAAGGATATAAGTAACCATGCATATAAGAGCAAACATCTAACTCTCTCAACCAATGTCCTATTCATCCTTTCTGCTAAACCATTCAACTGTGGTGTCTTTGGAGGAGTCTTCTGGTGTCGAATACCTTTTTCTCTACAATAGGCATCAAAAGGACCAATGTATTCACCTCCATTATCTGTTTGAATGCACTTGAGTTTCTTCCCAGTTTGTCTCTCAACTAAGGCATGGAACTGCTTAAACACATCTAACACTTGATCTTTAGACTTCAAGGTATATACCCAAACCTTCCTTGAATGATCATCAATAAAAGTGACAAAATATAAGCAGCCCCCAAGTGACTTACTCCTCATAGGACCACACACATCTGAATGAACCAAATCAAGTATACTTTCCTTTCTAGAAGGAGAATGACTCTTAAACGAAACTCTGGTTTGCTTTCCTTCAAGACAGTGAGAACACTTCTTCAAATGAATCTTTTGCACGCCTGACAGGACATTTCTCTTCAATAATAAAGACATCCCCTTTTCACTTATATGACCAAGTCTCTTATGCCACAATTCAGTCATATCAGCATTCTCCAATAAGTTAACTAAGTCTCTGGAGATTTTTGGATATGCCATGTACAACTTTGAAGTTCTCTTACCTCTTGCCACGATTAAAGAACCACGAGTGAGTTTCCAAATATTATCAACAAAGGTATTGTGGTAATCATCATCATCGAGTAAACCTGCGGAGATCAAATTAAGTCTAATATCTGGAACATGTTTTACATTATGCAAAACCAACTCCATCCCATTGTCAAACTTCAAACAAATGTCTCCAATACCAACAATCTTTGATAGCCCACTATTGCTCATCTTAACATTACAAAAATCACCAGGAGTGTAAGATGTATAAAAATCCCTTTGTGATGTCACATGACAAGTAGCACCACTGTCAACAACCCAACTCAAGTCATCATGTGCAATGTTCACCATGTCATAATCACAACAAATAAGGAACTCTTCGGTAGTAGTGTTAACTTCAGCAGTATCATTACCGGAATCATCTTTCTTGTTGTTCTTTTGCTTGTTGTAATTGGCCTTCTTGTTCTCCTTTATCAATTGTCTGCAGTAACGGATAGTGTGTCCTTTTCTACCACAATGATAGCATTCATAATCATCAAACTTTCCTTTAGATTTACTATGATGCTTCGCTTTGTGACTCGGACCTCTACTTTGACTTCTCCCCCTGCTTTTTGTAACTAAGGCCTCAAAATATGAAGAGGAACCTTGTGACTTTCTTCTCATCTCTTCATTCAAAGTACTACTCTTAGCCATTTCCATAGTAATAATACCATTTGGTGCAGAGTTGGACAATGATGTCCTAAAAGTCTCCCAAGAATCCGCTAAAGTACCAAGCAACAATAGCCCTTGTATCTCATCTTCAAACTTGATACCCATTCCTGCAAGCTGATTAATAATACCCTGAAAAGCATTCAAATAATCAGTAACAGCAGTACCATCATGATATTTCAAGTTTATCAATTGTTTGATCAAGAATAATTTATTATTTCCGGTCTTTTGAGCATACAATTCCTCAAGCTTGGTCCATAAAGTACAAGCATGAGTCTCCCCACTAATATGGTTCAAAACATTATCATCAACCCACTGGCGAATATAACCACAAACCTTTCTATGCAAGATATTCCATTCTTGCTCTGTTTTATCCTCTGGCTTATCAGTAGTAAAAACAGACATATAATAATCTTTCACGTAAAGTAAGTCTTCCATCTTGTCTTTCCAAACATGATAATTAGAACCATTCAAATTAACCATCCTAGTTGTATTAGCATCCATCCTTCAAACAAGTTTCAAAACCCCAAAATCAAGAGCCAATGGCTCTGATACCACTCTATTGGGGAAAAATCGGTTTACCCAACCACAAACGGTAACAACAAATGCGGAACTAACCTTCGTTTGGTCAAAACCTCCCCGACCTGTTTGAACCTATGATGGTGCAAAAATAGCAAGTAGGGTATACCAATCCAAAGCAACAAGGAGACAACAATTTTAACATGGAAAACCTCTTAAGACGAGAGTAAAAACCACGGGACTACTAGAGCCACTTCAAATCCACTATCACCAAAATAAAGAGCAATACAAGGTCCTTTCTAGATACACTAAAGGCATACAACAATCATCATACACTTGAAAGCAAGTAACATCAAGTATATGCATTCAATGACAAAGAAAAAGAAGAGATATCACCAAATCTGCAGATGCGAACAGAGGCTGTAAAACCCGACTTCCAGACCTGATTTAACGAAACCAACCGTTGGATATCGACACCCAGGTGTTGTGAAGCTTCTGTCCAAATTGATGATCCAACCGTTCAATCTCCGGGAAAAGACAAATCTTCTAGACTGTGCAGAAAGTGACGAGAATTCTCTTTTCTCCTCAAAACTTTTTCAATCCCTTGTATTCAACTTTGTGTGTATTGATGATAATTCTAATTACAATCCCTGCACTTTTATTCTATCATAACCCTAGTGGGCTAATGATAATGGACCATACAAATGAGTATTTGTTGGGTTTTCTTCATTGGCCCAAAAACATACCCAACAAAGAAAACCAGTTAAAGGATTATCATTTTTTAAACACAATTGGATTTTAATGATCCAAAATATGATCTATTGATCGATATTAGTCCATAATGTAAGTTGTAGAAATTTGTTAGTCTAGAACATATAATCATACATAGAATGGACTTAAGTACCCCGGTTCCGATTCAATCTTCAAACAGAAAAACTCACTTGGATTATACTATGAATTGTGATACACTATCAGATAAACCTATATCGAAGGTTACACGCGAATGATTTATCGGATAAAACAGAGATCTATGAATGAAATCGAATTTTGGTTGAATTCATGATATTTCTGGATGAAATTCTTGTAACCATGAGAACCACTATTCTCTGTTATTTTGTTTTTGATCGAGATAGATAAAAAATAATAATCCAAATTGTAGATCTAACTAAGCTTCTTTTTCAATTGCCCAATGATCAACAAACTAAATGGGATTTTAAGATCAATATATATTACTCTTGTTAATTAGTTAGGCCAAAGTAATTATTAATTAGAAGCTCAATATTAAATAGTTAGGCCCAAGTAAATATTCACTTAAGCCTAATATTAATACAAAACCCAAATATAAAGTTAAATCAAGTTCGCATTCTCGCGACACCTAACTCGTTTAAAATCTAATATTATTTCCTTGATCAACAAGTTAATCCAACATACTAAAATACATATGCGTTGATAACACTAGTATTACCAACATATGTCTGAACAATAATAGTCATAACTTTCGTTTCGTTTGCCAATGTAATTCTATTATCATAATTTTCATTGATTTATGTTTAATTATTACTCATTTTTCACTTCATTTCATTTTATGTTTCCGTATTTTATTTACAATCATTATCGTCAGCAATAGCCAATAGGGAGTAAAAATCAAATGTAAACTAATGAACGATCATACTAGTAGGATTGTCTTTAACAACAAAAATAAACGTTACAATTCCTAGTTGCTAAACTGAGTATATGAATTATTATCAACTAGTATCTAACAAATTGTAGTTTAGATTTTTTTCCAAACAAACAGCAGAGTATTTAATTAATAAAAACCAACGGAAAGCTGAAACAAATACATGTTACATCGAAGATTGGATTATAGATTCCAATCGTGAGGAAGCCCTGGATTCAAAGAATTAAACCCACCCACCATTAAATGTCGTAATATAAAGATTGCAATTATTAATTTGTCGTTGAACATAGTTAACATAAAATCTTCCAGAATAAGTTCATAAGGATAAATGGTGCTTACGTTGCTTCTTGAGTCAACATAGACATCATGTGGACTAAGTTGTGGTTTAGATAAATCTTATTTGTCGATTCTCATTGAACATAGTTAAGAAAATAATAAACTATTTTTTGTCATTAAATAGTCAACGAATGATAACTACTTTACGGCACTGTTCCAGTTTTGCTACCTTCAAATCTGGAGAATTAAGGTAAAATTCCAATTCCGATTCCGATTCCAATTTCAATCTTTCTCGATTCGTTCCCCTTTCTCGATTCCACTCGTAATCTTATCCTGAAATGTTTTTGTATGCACTGAAAAAAAGCGTTTGTGATTTCCTTCTCTCTTTCCTGCTATGATTTTTAAGAAACAGTTGGAAATGGCCCGAAACAGCAGCTGAACAAGTTGGGTTTGACCGGATCTGTTCGGGTTTGACATGTTGAAACCGGTTCCTTTTGATTCGATATCGATCATAACACACCATAGTATGATTACGCCTGAATGATAAATTGAGAATTACCACTCTCATTCTTATATATAGATAATTCAATTCAATGCAAACTATACTTTATAGATTTTCCTCATAAAAATCTCTACTAGTGGTTTAATTTTGTTGGAATATTGTACTTAATATGTGTTGCTTTTGATGGCATGGTTTGATAAATTTCATGAAGTTCTCTGTTTGTGTGTTTGCTATAACTTCGTTGATGTGTTTTGATATATTAAATTTAACTTTGTTTGTCGCAAATCTGAACGTTTTAGTTTTTTCTATAGGATATAAGGAGTATAAAATAGATTTGGGCCATATTGAATTAAGTTTTTACATTGATACGGCCTAAAGATGTTTAATTATTTCACATGTTTTCATGAATCAGATCATAATACGTGACTGAGAGCATCATGGCACTTGCTGATGATTAACTGAGGAGCTTAAATTTTACGACATAAGCGGTCAGGCTCTTGTTGTAAAAGAAGGTGATGGACTAACTATCTGCAAACTAATGGCACCTGCCTCAAAAGTTAGTAGCGTGAGGGTGCTTGTGGATGCAGCTAATTTACCAATGTTAAAGGTCAAGAAAAATCACATCGCGGTCCATAATGAATGGTTTGCATTTGATGGTAATATTGGCAGTACTTTTAATATCCAGAAAAAGAAGTTTCGGAGTAACACCTTCATAAATGTGCGTTGTTCGGCTGACTTTAACATGGATGGTGTGCTCTGGCCGCTTGGCCCTCCGGTCGATCCATTGCGTGCAACAGGCCTTCAGGTTTTGCCCGTTGCACCAGAGGCTTCCTTGGGCGCTCCTTTTCTGATGTCCTCGGATGGAACATCCCAAGAAAACATGACTGAGTTTGAGATCGAGGGAAGCTGGTCAGGTAAAGACTGTGTCATGCGCGTGAAAGGTTCTGGAACAATAATCGCGCAGGTAGTTCTGGCCCTTTGGCCTTTTCTATGGTAACAATTTAAATTTGTCATGATGCATGTTGTGTGTGTATGTGTTTTTTTTTACCCTTGAAACAACCTGTTTAAATTAGATGCATCCACTGGACGTTAATGCTAAAGGTTTTTTGGTGAGAGTTGCTCGAAACATCAATCACAAGTTCGTGGCTACTTGTTTTGCTGCTGTTTACGCTATGAAAAGCGAGTCTCGTAAACGCAAATATGTTGTAACTGCTGGTGGAAAAATGCTAGGTGCAGCTCTGCTTACTTCAGGCAAATGTATTTATGATTGTGCTGCTGGAGGGTGTTAATTTGGCTCAATACTCTTCGCTGGGGAATGGATTCTGGTAATTTGTGTTATTGCTCAAAACTCCATGTTGTTGTGTTTGTGTAAGCTTTTTGCTCAAAACACTTTTCTTGTACCCGTGTGTTTCTATTATTCTGAACTCTGGAGGGATCCTAATCCTTAGCCGATGATTAAATGCTAAGGATTAACTCCCTCCAGAATAAATAAAGGATTGTTTCGCAATATCTGAATGATTAAATGCTAAACCAATAAAAGTTCTTAACCATCAAGATGTCTAAATCATTAAGATGTCTGAACCACTAAGAGCTAGTATATCACTTAACTATTTAAAGGAAAATGTCTGACAAATTTAGATAAAAAGTCTTAACCATTCAGTACTAGTATAATGCTTAACCATTCAAAAACACATGTATTAACCATTCAAGCATTCGCTCGCGAAGCAAACACTCTAAATCATTAAGTACTGAATCATTAACCATTAAGAGGCCGAAACAAACAGCCCCTTAGTTATAGGAATTTATTTCATTCATGCTCTGGTTATCTTGTGTTGCTAGTAATTAGTTGATGTGTTATGTGTTTTAATTATTTGTTACTAGCATCATGTCTTTACTATAAAAGTATTTACTATGTTATGTGCTTTTCTATACGTTACTGCATTATGTTCTTGAATCGAGGTTCTTTTTGAACATCTCGATTACCGTGTGTATTGCCCAAATATACACAAAGTTGAGCTGATCGTTGCATTTCTTTTGCAAAGTTCCTCCTCGGATGGTATCCAGTTATTCCATTCATAGATTAGATAATCCTTTAGAGCACTTCTTCTTTTCAATAATACTTTTGGCATCTTGAGAGAGGAAACTGAGAACATTCAAGTGCCATCAAATCAAAGCCAACAGTCGTGCATACGTGTTAAAGGGCATCCCGATAACCATATTTCGACAATTTTCAGGTTCCCTAAAGCCCTAGGTTCAAGCCCACTTATTGGAGGAGAAGACCATTCCCAGTTTATATTTGTGTTACCCATGACACTGATTCTAGCTATCCCACACCTTGCAACTCTTTAAGGCTTCTTTAATGTAGTGATTTAGAAATGAATCTTTAATGGAAACATGGAGTGCTGACTAGTCATCTAGGCCCAAATTGAAATTTAATGGGTTTAACTTTGGTCAATTGGGCTTGTTTTCTTCAACCTATCTTTGGATGATTGGGCCTGATGGATATTATGCATGTTATTGCGACTTAACCGCATTTCACCTCCACTAGGATAATGTGCTTAGAGTTGGACATCCAACCTGGGTTCCCGACCCAAACTCGATCGGTATGGGACCCAACTCGAGCCTCAAAAAAACCAACAGGCTGCAATCGGTTTGGGATTCTTACTTCTTCATCGATCACTCCATCGTCCACCACCAGATACCCTTGGCCACCAACAACCAACAGACTTCTCATCGTCATATCATCGGTGACAAAACCATCGTAATCAACATCTCTTTTCTCTATCACGTGACCCGTTCTTCTTGACATTCTTCCATTGCTGGAAACATCGCTACTAGCACCAACATGACCGCTATCATGCTATGTGCACCACACAATAATTCCCTTTGTTGAAACTGAGGAGCAACCCTGTAACCACCATGTTTTCCCTTTCTGAATTGAGGGTGAAGAAAGAGTGGTGGTTCTCGGTAGTTTGAAGCCACCGGAGCTTGATCGAAAATGAGGACAGAGATACAAAGGAGTAAGAGATTACTTTGAATATGGGCTTACATTTTCATTTTCGAATTCTAACGTAAATCATCATTATTTACTGTTATTTCACTAATAGTTATTTATTATGTATTTATTTTTACCATTATATATATTATTAAAATGCTTTAAGTACCTAGTTTAGTTTTTTTTTCCAATTTTGATCAAAGTCATATTTTTTTTTTATAATTTGCAAATAGCCTTATACTTATGTTTTAAAACTTTACCGCAAGAATTTGGTTTTTATAATTTTGTCACTAAGGTTTACAATGTTTGATATTTTTAATAGTGCATTGAGGTTACATAGCGAATTTAATTGATCATCGTTGTTAGTATTGATCTTATCATAAATAGATCCTCATATATGATGCTTTTAAATTTTGTCACAAGAATATGGTTTTTATGATTTTGTCAAAATTTTAATTAATAATACAGTTACTGTTGAGGTATAACGAAGAACTAATTTATTATAAGCGAACATCATCGTTGCCAATATTAGTATTATTGGAATTGGTGTTGTTATGCCATTTTATGGTTTCGATTAACCGAACAGAAAACAACCAAAGTCACGCTACATAAGGCGAGAAAAGACAAGCAAACTCCCGCTGTTTATCGGGGGGGGGGGGGGGGGGGGGGGGCAAAAACTAATATAATACTAATTACAAACTTAGTTGTGCATTATAGTTTGTATCTTATGCTTTGTAAATTGTACATTATTTTGTTTTTTCTTTATTTTTTACCTTTAACCTTATAGTTTTCAACTTTTACATTTAACACTAACACAATTTTAACTTTCAACTTTAGTGTAATTTACCTTTATTCTTTTACGCTCTAAACTTTTCTAGCTAACTTACAGCAACATGCGTATGTGGTTCGACATTTATATCTATTTTTTGTTTAACGGTCACGATGAGTTTTATATTTCGTTCTAATTTATACATATTAACATGTCTTAACACACGTGCATAGTTTAACATTTTTACATCTATTTTTTATTCGATTTTATTTTTTTGTTTTACGAGTTTTTATATATATGTATATGTATGTATATATATATGTATATATATGTATATGTATATGCATATATATATATATATATATATGTATATGTATGTATATGTATATGCATATATACATTGCAGTGCGATGTCTTTCCTACAAAAACTTTCCATATTTGCACTACCTTTTGTTTTCAAATGAGGTAATTTCATGAGTATCGTAGGTACATAAAAGTTTTGGGTTTTTTAAGTTGGCCGCAAAAATTAATGGTCTTACAAATTGCCATAAAAAAAAGTTTATAAAATTTTAATTTTGACCACTTAAGTTTGTGTATTAAATATATTACCTACAATAGTTTGTAAAAGGTTTTGATTTTGGCCACATAAACTTTTAAGATTGTAAAGTTTGGACAGTTTTAATTTTCCCACATAAGTTTTTAAGTTTGTGTTTTGAACATAGGAAGTAAAGTTTTGATTTTAGCCGCTTAAGTCTTAAGTTCGGTTTGGAACACCTTAGTGCGAGGGAAAACAATCAAACTTGTTGGTGAATAACTTTCGTTTGTTGACTTTTAAAAAAAATGAAACACGCCTCTGAATTTTATGTTTTTTTCTCAATCTTTCGATATAATTAGTTTTGAAGTGGAGTTATATTCAAACTTGAGTAATTTTCTAGTATCATGGAGTATGTTTACCATGATGGTGTTGTGATGAACCAACCTAATTATGAGCGAAAGAAGGTTAAAATTGGCATTTTAGACATTATATATATTATTAAAAGTGTATGTTGGTGCAAACAGTAAATTTTAGAGTTTCTTACATTGGCCACTAAATTTTGATTATTTGCAAAAAGATCCTTATCATACTTTCTTTTCACAAGTATGTAGAGAGAGAAAAGGGTTAGCAACCACCACAGAATGGGTCCAGATACTGAAAAGACGTTGTTGCTGGTGAGGTGCTTTGACCCAGATTTAGAGACGACGATTGTGGTTTGGATCGGAGAGAATGAAGATGTGAAGAGACGAATGTCTGGTGATAGCAAATTGATGATGAAAACGACGATAATGAGTAGAAACACCATGATTGGGGGTGGTTAGCGGTGGTCGAGCCTTCATCTTGCTATGTTGGAGACATCTTAGTGGTTACAAGCGGCGATGGTGGCAATAGCCGAGCTCGACGATGGTAACAGGTGGTTATCAGAGATTATATTGATGATGGTAATAGGTGACTGATTTTTGTGGGTTGTGGTGGTGTTTTCTTGAAGAAGAAGAAGATAATGACTTAGGGTTGTGGTTGTATGGGGAAGAGTGATCGTGGTTGGCGTTTAACATTATCTTTAAATTTTGATATTTTAATAATTAAAAATATTTACATTGCAGTACTTAAAATTATATAAATACATTTGGTATATTATATTTATATAAGTGCATTTTGTATATTATATAGAATGTTTTTGAAGAGTTGTAACTGAAAGAAAAATAAAATTTTATTATGAATTGGTATATTAAAAAATCACTATTTAATCTTTATAAATTTTTTAAAACTTTTAAAGTGGTTGTGAGTGGAGGAGAGAAAAAATGTAATGATAAAGGTATAAAAAGTATTATTTAATTGAAAAAAGAGATAAAATATAATGATTTTTAATATAATTATATGGATAAAAATAAAAAACCTACTGTAAACTCTAAAGCATATACATGCAAACTTTCTTAGTTCTTACTTCAGTATCTCAAATAAAAATAAAAAACCTATTGTAAACTCTAAACACATACATATCTCAAATATGTTCAAGCTCGTTAATTTATCGCCACTAAATCACCTTATTTACATGATCGTGGTATAGCTTCACCCGTTGATCGCCATCCGTATGGACATGGGCATTGATGGTGATGGGTACACGGAGCCAACTATATATGGTTAATGTTTGTTTGGACACATATAGCAAACATGATGTAATTTGGTGTATTTGTTGGTCCCTTGGTGTCAAATGTTGGTGACAACCCTTGGGACCTTAGATATAAATGTATCTAGTTTGGCACAACCAATTAATAAGAACCAACCATGTTCGTACATGTGGAAAGGCTAACTAATGTTTTTAAAAGTTATAACCTAAAACTCGTAGAGGTTCATGGGTGTCATCAACTTTGTAACAAGAATATATAAAAAAAATATCTCAAATAGACACGTGTTCCAACATAAGTTCTTCATAGATGTGTTCAAACATAATTCGTTTCTTGTTCTTATACATATATGGGATGTTATTAGCGAGGTTTGGTTAGTTGATTGAAAGAAGGGGATAACATATAACCAAAAGGGGCCATGGCTGGGCGTACAGTATATACAACTTACACGTATTCATATTATATAAACAATTATACATAGTGATGATACATAAAGATGTAAATATCTAAAATGACGTGAATTTAGTATGCAATTTGTGGTTTTGGGTTTATAGTTAATGTTTTTAGAGCACAAGTTCATGTCAAATTTTTACGATCATGTAATGTTCAACCAATCAACCTGTGAACATGATATGTTTAACACCCCTGATGAAATATGATAAAGAAAGAGAGTGTGACACCCTACATTAATCACACACCGGCCATGGACAGGAGATATTATGGTTTATAAAGAAAGTCTGGTCTAATGTTACCAACGCTTTTTGGGAGATTTTGGCTGTGGATGAGAGGAGAACTCCACAATTAAATGTGCTCAGGTGGCAACAATCAAAGACCTCCCTAGTAAGTTTTCACCAGGGCAACCAAAATCAATCCCTAAGCTTCTCATGAGCAAAACGAACAATATTGGTGATACGAGAGGTCGGACGTTACAAAGAGTGTCATGTATGGTTATATATTCACCGTATATATTGTAGTTTGGCTATGTATTTTGAATTGAAACCAAAGCCAACCACACCCCTTTCCCCATGACACTCTTGGCGTGACGGGGGCGTGATGCACCCAATGTGACCGTTGTCATGGGAGATGCCGACCATTTCTTTGAGGTCCAATTGTCATATGGTCGTATTATCTTGTGATGATGTTTATCTTGAATGTTGTACATGTGTTAACCATTTGCATGTTTGAGAAAGGGTGACAATAAACAAATTTATTTCAAAAAGCTCAAGAGGCTACTAGAAAAGATGTGAAATAGATATTTGATGCATTTATGTAGCATAATCTGGGCTTCAATCATATGTATAACTTGGGATTGATGAGTTACTGATTCGATAAAGGTATGGAAGCTGGAAATCAAAAGACACAACTAACATTTTGAAAATCAAAGTGTCGATGAGTGTTGCCCTCTGCCCATGTACTCTTGTATAATCTGGGCTTCTTTGTGTTTTCTCTTGGATGAACATGGGTGAGTCAACATATTTCGCATCTATTGTTCAATGGAAATTGTTACCCGAATCTATGGAGATCAAACCACCGAGTAGTCACTTATTTGTTGTGCAATCGAAAAGGTATATCTTATGTTACTTTAATCTCATATCAAAACCCTTAATCTGGTTTTTCCTCTAATAATCTAATATGAAATAGTATTTGCAATTTCTTTGTTTATTTGCCCTATTCTGCTTATGTGAACTCCCTCTAAAGCTCTTTATGTGTTTGTGAGGTTTGGTAAAATTTTCAATACTAATAGTTCTTTGTCATATAACGACAAACTCTAAAGATTCTTAAGCCTTTCTATTCAATTGTTGATGTTGCTGGCTTGGTTCAATTCTCAATCACAGTTTAAAATTTTGTGTTGGAGAAGTTGATAATTTAACATAGGTTATTCTACTTATTGCTTATGCATTAAACAAAATAGTTTAAAGACTATAGTTATGAATGATGGTATAGAATTGCATAAACGATTATGATTGATTATAAAATAACAAAGTAAATGTAAAAAAAGTAATACTTCAATTTAGTTTATTATAAGCTAAACAATGATAATATCATATATTTAACCTATAAATTTATGGCAGATAAGCACTTAATCATCTGGTAATGGCATCCACTTTCTATGTTGGTCCAGAAGTTGGCCTAAAAAAGCTCGCCAAGTACCTTCTATCTCGTAGTTAGAATCTTACATCACTTGGTGAGTTAACATTGCTCTTTGATAAATACTTGATTCTTCATGAGTTAACTTTATACTTTGATAAATTTCTTGTATTTTTGATTAACTAATATGTGAAATAGGCTGCTTGATTTTGTGAATTAGGTTGTTGTGAGTTACTTAAATGTAAATTAGACTATTTGATTTGATTGTGTGAACTAGGCTATTATGATTTACTAATTTGTGTCAAAGTGAAAAACAAAATGCCAAGTTGTTTTCTACTTGTTCTAATTTGTTGGTTTTTAGAATTTATGGAACCCAATTTAGGATGGAAAACAAAAAAAGTTTATGAGAAGGGCCTCAATTTTAGTATCTATTTAGCGCCTTACAAAAGCTTAAGCCAGGCCTGACTAAGATTATGGGGGTGTTTGTTTTTTGAAAAAACCTCTTCCTCACCTCTTCATCTGCGCGCTCGTAGACGCGGGAAGAAGTTTTTACTTCGCAGACTGTTTGTTTTCTGGAAGACGTTTCATTAAAAAACGTCTTCAAAACCTCTGCATGGAGAAGAGGTGGAACAATATCTTCACACATCTTCTAACCTCTTCTCTTCACCACCCATCTTCACAACCATTTTCATCTTCTCTTCACAAGCCTCTCGGCCGCCCCCTCCCCGCCCCGTCGCCATCGCCTCCCCGTCGCCACCGCGCCTGCTCACTTTCGGCCCCCTCCCCATCTTCACAACCATTTTCAAATTCAGATTCAGAACCATCCCCCCCGCCACTACCCAAACTCGAGCACATCCTCCTCCGACCCGATACCTACATCGGATCCATCAAAAAGCACGAACAGACACTCTGGGTGTGGGAGAATGATCAAATGGTCAAAAGACCCATCTCGTATGTTCCTGGGCTTTACAAGATCTTCGATGAAATTCTTGTGAATGTTGCGGATAACAAGCAGCGAGACCCGAAAATGGACTCTGTGAAAGTGAACATTGATGTTGAGAGGAATTTGATCAGTGTGTATAATAATGGGGATGGGATACCTGTTTTTTTTTATTTGTTGTTTGTATGATTAGTTTGTTTGTATATGGTTAGCATTCTGCAGATGTTAAAAACAAACAATCTTTTTCTTACAGACTGCAGATATTTGGTCCACCTCTTCTGCTGCAGATTCTGCTGCAGATGTCTGCAGATGTGGTCCGCAAACTGCAGATGTTTTCCTGCAGAAAAAACAAACAACACTTATATATTCCTTCAAAGAGGACGGGGTTTGCAGGAAGGAGTTATTTAAGAAGCTTCTATCGTTGACTTTTGAGCCTTCTTAATTTCTTCAATGTTCTCACCATCCTCATAAATGAGAAAACTATAATTTTTTAAAAATTCGTGAAATATCATGACCTTAAATTTAATACTCGTTGGATTTATTACATTTACAGAATAAAGTTTCTTAATTAAAATTTTTAAAATTTATTTAAGTGATGTACGCATAACAGTTGACCAAGAACTTATAATTTGTTTGAAGAAGTATAAAATACTGTTAAAAAGATTATGTAAAAGTATTTTATTCTAGAATGTTCATTAAATAACTTGGACGTGTACTTGGGGTTTGAAATGAAGATATCTTCTAGATATGCAAGTGGATATGTCTTTCTAGATAGTCATGAGACTTTCTTAGGTGTTTATTCAAGTAATTACATGTAGTGTTTGACGACATTTAATTTAATTTTTTAATTATTTAGATGTTTGAATAATTCATACTGTTAGTTTTGTGTGTTTTGCAAGCAAATGTCTGAATAGTTTAGACATTTGTCTTTTAATGGTTAAATATATTATATTAATATTGAATGGTTAAAATGTTCAATGCTGAATGTTAAGACCTATTATTTGAATTGGTCAGCTATTTGCTTATGAATAGTTAAGCGATATACTAACTCATAAAGGTTCAGATCTCTTAATGATTTAACATTTAATTGTTCAGATCTCTTATTGGTTTAATATTTAATCATTCAAAAATTATCAAACAATCCTTTAATTAGTCTTCAATTTATAAAAATATAAGTGTTTAGTTATAAGTTTAAACAATTAGGGTTATAATAGTTCTGTAATAAGTATCATTAATTGAGTGATTATAACACTCAAATATATTATTTTATCGTTTTTATGCTATTATGAATACTAAACTTAAAAAAGGTAATTAGCTTTGTAATATCTACAAAATAACTTTAAATATTGGTTATCGCTATAGATATGCTTGTATTTATTCTCATATAATTTTATTTTGTTTTGTTTTTAACGAACAAATCAACCTACTTCCAAACTACTATAAAGTATTTTATCACATGTTCAAATTTAAACTTCTAACAAGTATGCTAGTAACACATTATCGATTTTATTCTATTTAATTCAAAGAATAATATGTAAGATATCTTTTGGAAAATCAATACTTTCTTTAGTTGAGTGATTATAATGGTTGAGACGTGTCCTGACCTTCCAAAACTCAAGGTGGTTTATAATATGCTGCAATTCAGGCTACAAGGATAAGATTCAAATCTAAAAAGAATAAATGTGTTTGTTATTGAAAATAGATTTATCATTGAAATGGTTGATCCTTTTGAAATCCTTTTATATACTTGAGGTGATCAAGTATCGTAAATGATAGATTGACACCGCTAGAAACATCATAGTCTGATATGATCATTTAATCTAGTTTGTCTTTACTTTTGTTTTCTGAGAAAATGACGTATGTATTTTGCTCATAGTGAGGCCATGAGGCGTACTCATCGATCACCATTTTTCATCCTATGTTATTTTAGTGTCATATAACCACTTCCATCATCGTTTCGACGAAAAAAATACTTATCATTTATTTTTTTTAGTTTGTTAAAATACATTCAAAAAAGAGAATAGAAGAAAAGAGTTAAACTCTCATCTTTCTTTTAAAAAGGAACCTTAAATCGGGTCACCATACGTGACGCTGTTATAGTTGATGTGATGTTCCCTAAGCCCCCTAATGTCACATCAGATCCCACTTTCATACTGGGAAGGCGCATCTAATGGCATAGTACTATATTTTTCACTTAGTTTAAACAATATTTATGTAACATATAATTTTGGAAAAAGCAACGCAAAGTATTGAAAACCATAGCCATAGGTTTCTCTACAGATTTATCCCCTACTCTATTTTCACACAAACCACATATGTGCTTTCCTTTCAAACGAAAATTACATGATTTGATGTGTCACATGATTAAAGGAGTGTTTGTCTTTCAAACATTTTCAAGTTAAAACGCTAAGTACGGCAACAAATAAATACACACTTTTAGTACAAGAAAAATATCATTGAGTGAAATGTCATCTAAATTCAAATATTCACCACCTATTAAAGGCTTTTAAAATATTTACAAAGTTTACTCTTTAAGTACCTCTCACTATTCTTAATTATAAAACCCTTTTACAAAAAAAAGGACACATAAAAGGTATTTATTAGTTGATTGAGAAATGAAATGTTTTTTATTTAGGTTCACTCAAATGTTACTTTACCTGTCTCTCAATCTCCACCCCTACCCTCCTCATCGGAAACGGCGCACCCCTAAACCATTCCAACCCATTAACCCACCATGTGGGTGTTTCAAGTGTCTTGAGAAGCAAAACTTTTTTCGAGTAAATTCAAGTTCAAACATTTATTTAACTTTAATGGTTCTAGCCTAATTTAAAGTAGTATAGTTTAGTAGTATATATGTTTGACGTTGAAAAAATTAGTTTTGTAATTTATACACCTAATGATTTCATGTTTTTTGTTAAATATATTTGAAGTCACTATATTAGCATTCAAATATTTGAAAAATAACTCAGCGAGTATGCCCTAGCCACTAGTCTTGCGGGCTTGAGGTGGCTAAACAACGCCTTGGGGTAAAACCACACCGCCATAGGCCATGCCATAATAATGGACATTTGGAGAGGTGTAGCGCCCCAAGGATGAATGTTTAAAGAATCATGACGAGCAAGTATTGAGAACACAGGTATACCCGATAATCTTAAATCTTAAAATTAACATAAATACCCATGATTTAAATTCTGCTTTATTCATTAATGACGTATAGGATTACGTCAGCTAAAATAATCCATGATTTAAATTTTTTTATAAATAATCCATTACATTCACCATCTATAAATACCCTGTGCAACCACTTCTTCCATCTTATATATTCATCAAGTAATCTTCAACTTTCGTTTAATCTTCCTGCAACTCAACAAAAATGCATCCACAATCAAAACTAGAAGAATCTGCACTCTCTCCAAGCTTCAATTGCTACTCATCTGAAACTTCAACCTCCAGATCCATCGCCAAAGTGATCCACGAAGAACACACATCTCAATTTCACCAAAATAGTCACGACGTTGAAGACGAAGATTTCGAGTTTTCATTGCTAATAACCGACGAAGATCTTACACCGAAAGAGATCGATTCACGAGGCTGGACTGTTTTTCCGGTTTTCAACCGTGAGCTTCTAGCAAACGATGAGGTAACAGTACTAGATCGTGAGATTAAACCAAAGGATGATGAAATTAATGCTTCTGTATCGATAAATAGTTCGTTAGCGAGGTTGTTCGTTGACGATCCGGAGGAATCTTCTTCGTCTTCTTCATCGGAAGTGGATGAACTGGAGAATCTGCCTTCTGGAACGTTCTGCGTGTGGCGACCGAAGGCCGACGGAGGATCGTCACCGGCTATAACGAAGTGTAAGAAGAGTAGCTCCACCGGATCTGGATCTAAACGGTGGAGACTCCGGTACTTGCTCCGGCGGAGCAACAGCGAAGGTAAGGAGCCGATGGCGATGGAGATGTTAACCGCTAAGAAGGCGGGTGGTACGAAGCAGAAGCGGAACTCCGGTGAGGTTTCGAAAGTCGTCGGCCGGTGGAAGGCGAAAACGCCGGTGCACGAGCAGTTTTACGTGCAACGAAGAGCGGAGAATGAAGTCGATAAGAGGAAATCGTATCTGCCTTACAGGAAGGATCTGGTAGGTTTGTTTGCAAATGTCAATGGAATTGGGAAGATGCTTCCGTTTTGAAATGATCAAAGGCGATTTTGTTTCTTCATTGATCTGATTTCGAAGGTGAAATCACTGTAAATATGTTTCGATTTTGTATAAACAGTTGAGGATGTTGTAAGGTTTTAACGATTGATTCATCTCCAGAAGGTTGTTGAGAAGACACATAGATTATACATATCGTTTTCTCGTCATTAAACGCACAAACTTTATGAACGTCAAGTTTTTTCACCTGTCAATCACAACTGGTGTTCATGGAGGCATTGATGGTGGTGGGAACACAAAGTTAAAGGTGGTTGATGGTGTAATTAAACTTTAGCAAAAAATAATAATAAATTTTGGTTGATATTCATATCTCTTCTATAGTTTCACCTCACCCACCAAAACATGAAATCCAAAGTTTTAATTTTAATTTTAATTTTATTTTTTTGAGTCTTTAGTATGAGATGGATGATAATGCTAATGGAGAGTATAAAAAGGGTTGGTTCCAATAACAAGTAAAAACATAAAGGGATGTGTCGAAAAATGACACGGGGAAGATTCATTGATCGTCAAAACATTAGTTTTTCGAGAACAAGAGACGCATCTATACGTTGATGTCAAACGTGCAGGCTAGACATTAAGAATTACTTTAAATGAGGATCATTAGTTTTATTTGTGATTCGTGAATGTGAGGTTGTTTGGTTTGAACATAAACCGAATGAAATTTAAATTTGGGT
Source organism: Flaveria trinervia (assembly GCA_025506515.1). Taxonomy (NCBI): domain Eukaryota; kingdom Viridiplantae; phylum Streptophyta; class Magnoliopsida; order Asterales; family Asteraceae; genus Flaveria; species Flaveria trinervia. The sequence goes on along the minus strand of CM046452.1, from coordinate 88,374,341 downwards.
TTCAATTTTGTTATATTTCTGGTTTTGATATAAATAGAAATCAAAGAAACCACGACCTATAAAAATGGGTTAACTCCAGTATAATGCTAAAGGCCATTCAACCATCACAATCGGTTAACCAATTTTTATAAATAGTTGAGTGGAAATTCACCTCAATCATGATTGCAACATCAAAGCCAAAACTCCACTTTCTAATATATGAGATAATATGTAAAGAATATGTAACGAAGAAGAAATCAAACTAATAAGTTATATGAGAGATATTTATATTATGGTCATAATATAATTATCTTCAAATAATATTTTATACGAATATATTTGGAAAATATCTCCTAATATATGCAATAATTACTCATCATATTTCAATATATGTTTTAAAGACGTTGAATATTAGAAATTACCAAGTGGCCAAGTGAGTCAACTACTCAACTCTTGACAAGACTATATAATTTTTACTTGATTCGTAATATGATTATATAACTAATAAAGTAATAATATTATAAAAATAACACATATACTTCTCTAGAAAGTAAAATGCTAACCTCGTAGAAAAAGTTGCTTGCTTTCCACACAACCCACGTCATGTGTTTGCTGGTTCTACTCTTCTAGAAAGTCAATCCTCTTAAATATTAAAATAATAATATAATCAACATTATTAATTAATTAAAAATATGTTCTAAACATCATAAAGAAAAGAGGTGACCCAAATGTGTTACACTATCATTTTCACGTGCAACTTCCATTGAACATCCATTAATATTCATTTAATGTATATACTTTATTTTATATTCTCATAAAGTGACAATAAGATTAATTTGATTATATAATTTTAGTAATTATAGTTTGTAGAGTTTTAATCGATTATCGACTCTATGATGATAACAACCACCAATCAAACCTAATACAAACACCAAAGAACCAATGTTATAGTTCTAAAATTGTAGCCCAAAGCTGCTGATTGGCCATTTCAGCCCCACAAGACCAATGGCTATCGTAAACTATTGATCATTGAAACTATTTGATCCATTGGATCGTGACCCAAATTGGAACCATTTAAATAAAAACAGAAACTAAATTAGTTCTACATAGCCGTCCTATCGTAAACATATACATTTTATGTAACGATGAACATCAATGGATCAAATAGTTTCAATGATCAATAGTTTCTTAGCAAAGAAAATACAAGTCATATGCAAGTCTCCCTAATGAAATCATGTAGATCAATGAAAAAGCGACATTGATTGCGGTTCTTAGAGAGGCAGTGCCGGTGGCTATGATGACTGTAAAATGATATAACGTGGTCTAAGCCGTTCTATAACGAATGTAAAACTTTTTTTCTTAATAAATTCATCTACATGTTCCAAAATTTCTCTTTAAATAAATACCAACCATAGTTGGTTATAATTAAGTAGTATAGATGTTAAAAAAATTTAGACTTAGTTATCATGGACTGGTGTAACTTGGGCTAAACGGGCCGAATATCACAAAGTGCCCAAGAAACATTATTGCTTTAGAATATTTGCTTACTCGCTATGATTTCAGTAATAGTTTATTATCCCGTATAATACATGTAATAGATAAAAATATCAAATATTTTGTAATAAAAATTAAAAACAAATATTAAACAATATTTTCAGATAAAATATGATTGAATTACGTAAAAATACGCAATCCAAGTAAAACAACAATAATATCATTTTAGACTTTTTTTTATGAAATTATTTCTTATTTGCTTTCTAAAAATAATTTTATTTTTTAAACAATCCTTATAATACTTAAAAACACTTTTTAAAAAGTTTGTGTTTAAAAAAATTGTTTAAGAACATTTCTCTTTTTTAATGTTTGTTTTTTAATAAAAGCCTTTACTTTTTTATTTTTACAATATACTTTTTTTATTATGTAAATGTTTTAAATAATATAATTGGTATATACTATTATCATTTATTAGGAGAAAGACGGGAAAACGAAAACGAGAAAACCTAATATTTTGACAAGTGACATTTCAAAACTTTCGTTTATATATAGATAGATATGGTTATTTACCAATATTGTTATCTAATAACTAATAATTAATATGAGGTTAACAATATTGTATGTTTTGTTTATGAAGTAGTTTGTTTTTATACTATGTGGTTTACAGTGTATGAAAATATTAAAGATTAATTTTACACTAAAAAAGATAACAATGATGAATGATTCATAAGAAAATAGAAAAATAACCATAAATCATTTTGAGATGACACAAAAGATAATCATTTACTAGTCACATAAATTATACTTGTCAAATGACACTTAGTTCTAGCAGCACCCTTGTGCTTAAAATGACATCCCTATTCTAAAAGTTACGAGTATGAGTCTTGATGTATAATTACACTTTTTAAATGATAATTAGGGGCTGTTTGTTTGGGTCTAATCCGGCTGACCCGGCTGATTCGATCAGCCGGTCAGCCCGTTTGATACGCTTGAAATTAGATCTGATCAGGTCCTTTTGGTCTGATCTGGACCTGGATTTGAAACTTGCTGACCAAGACCAAGGTGATGCTGGAGGTGGTGGTGGTGATGCTAGAGGTGGGTGGTGGGTGGAAGAGGCAGTGAAGAAGATGGATGAAGATGAGATGTTTAGAGGTGATTTGGTTAAAGGTGATTTATATATAAGGTGATTTGCAGAGACGGTTTTTGAATCAATCAGATACCGAATCAAACAACCAAGTTTCAATCAGACGCATACCCAGTCAGAACATCTAACTGGGTCAGCTTCTGACTTAATCAGATCTTACTGAGTCAGTCTAATCAAACAGCCTTTAAAGAATTAAAAGTGTCACCAATGTGTTTAAAGTGTCACCCCTCCTCAAAAGGTTAAGGGGTTGACTCTTGGTGTAGAATTATAAACCAATCACATTGTTGTAAAAAAAGTAATTTGTACTTGATAAATAATTATATATGTTGAGAAGAGTAATTTATTTTTGAGTATCAAAATCTAAATTCTCGTTCGATAGAATTTCCAGAAATCAAAATTAGAAAATTTTCCATTTAAAATATTGTTTGGTTTGTCACTAAAAAAATTGAAATTGAAAATGAAAAGCTTTTTTAAATTCACTGGAATCCATTTACCTTCAATTTAACTATGAAAATTTTGATAATCCAATGAGATGTTTAGAATTTACATTTTAGTTCCGCTTAAAAATATACCAATCAAGCATCTTGACAGATTTAATAAGATTTTATATTAATTCTAATGCATTTCCAATTCAATTCCTTTTGTAATTGATTATGCAAATCAAACTGAAGGGTTGTTTGGCAGCCTCTTAATCAGCCTATTATTGGTTCAGATGTTTGAATGGTTCAGCCTCTTATTGGTTCAGATGTTTGAATGGTTCAGCACTTAATGATTCAGACTGTTTGTTTCGCGAACACATGCCTGAATGGTTAAAACATTTATCTCTAAATGGTTAAGCATTATACTGATGCTGAATGGTTAAGAGGTCTAATGTTGAATAGTTAACACAAATTATCTGAATTGGTCAAACATTTGCCTTTCAATAGTTAAATGATATACTACATCTTAATGGTTCAGACTTCTTAATAATTCAACACTTAATGATTCAAACATCTTATTGGTTCAGTGCTTAATCATTCAGAAGTTGTCAAACAGCCCCTGACACAAGTGGCAATCCATGGGTTGAACCCGTTTTTGGATGGGAACCGATGAGGTCTGGGTTAAAAATTATATGAAGATTTATATATCAATTATTTTTTGTTTAGTTATATTTTATTTTAGTTTGTCATTATCTTTGAGGTTTTTAGAAACTAGAGTAAATTATCATTTGTATCCCTAACGTTTGTTCATTTTAACTATTTGCATCCCTATGGTTTCAAAATTGTCATCCGACTCCCAAAGTTTCATGTTATCTTCATTTGAGTATATGTTATTTTATTTTTATTTCCATTTGAGTACAGATGACTAACACCGTTAGTTTTCCTGTTAAAATTATTGTTAAAAAGACTAAACTACCCTTCATCACCACCATGACAACTAACCATCATCACTTTCACAGACCTCATCACCACCACTGCAACCCCGTCACCACCACCGTAGCTCCATCACCACCATCGCAACCCTATCACCACCACCGCAACCCCATCACCACCACCGCAGTCGCATCACCACCTCCCCAGCCCCATCACCACCACCGCAGCCACCCATCACCAACACCATCACCATCACCACCGCAACGCCTATCACCACCACCACCGCAACCCCCATCACCACCACCACCGCAGCCCCTCATCTCCACCACCGCAGCCCCCCATCACCACCACCGCAACCCCCCGTCACCACCACCGCAGCCCCTATCATCACCACCACCGCAACCCCATCACCACCACCACCACAACCCCTCATCACCACCATCGCAGCCCCCCATCGCCATCACCGCAGCCCCTATCATCACCACCATCGCAGCCCTCATCACCACCATCGCAGCCCTCATCACCACTACCGTAAATCCATCACCACCACCGCATCCCCATCACCACCTCCCCAGCCCCATCACCACCACCACAGCCACCCATCACCATCACCATCGCAGCCCCCATCACCACCACCACCGCAGCCCCCCATCACCACCACCGCAGCCCCCCATCACCACCACCGTAACCCCCCATCACCACCACCGCAGCCCCTATCATCACCACCACCGCAACCCCATCACCACCACAATAACCCCTATCAACACAACTGCAGCCACCCATCACCATCACCACCATCGTAGTCCCCACTACCACCACCGAAGTCCCTATCACCACCTCCACAGCCCCATCACCACTATTCCATCCCCCCATCACCACAACCGCAACCACCCATCACCACCACCAAAACCCCTATCTCCACCACCATAGCCGATAATCACTACTAAATCTACGATTTTTGCCAAAACACCCTTGGCCGCCACCGTGTTTCACCCTACCACCACTAGATCTGCTTCTCTAGAACAATAATTTCACATCTTGGTAGTTGTGGTCTACCGATCACACACATACACAAAGAAAAGAAGAGAAGAAAAGAGATAGGGGTGGTCGTGGTTCTACTGGTCATTGAGGTGCGGGGTGGTGCGGCGACAGCGGCGGTGCGACGACGGTGGTGGTGCGGCAACCGTAGTGGTTGCGGTGGTGGACATAAAAAGGAAGAAGAGAGAGAGACATAGAGAGAAGATGAAAGGCTGGGGTGTGGAGGAGAAGTATTATATAAGGGTATTTTTGTCATTTCATTAAACTTAACTGAAAAATCTAACGTCGTTAGTGTGTTGGACTCAAATGGAAATAAAATTTAAACGTTGGGAGTCAGATGACAATTTTGAAACCATAGGAATGCAAATAGTTAAAATAAACAAAAGTTATGGATACAAATGGTAATTTACTCTAGAAACTAATATAAATATTAGTGTTTGTTTAGGGTTGTTAGACTATCCCCATCAATTTGCCCGTGGCCGACTTGGACGGTGCCTGCCTGACGGGCGGCGATGGGTGAGAGGGGTTGATTGAAGACTCCCGATCCTTAGCCAAGGGCGGTTGAAAGGAAGGTAGTGGTGGGCCCCACCACTTTAAAGATAATTCTAAAATATTAATATAGTGGTGGGCCCCACTATTATTAAATGATTTTAAATTAAAATGTTTTAAATTAAACAGTTTTTAAAATCTTTTAATTAAATTAATAACTTAAGTATAATATTTTAATTAAAATCTGTTTATTAAAGTTTATTTTTTTTATTTTTTATAATTATTTAAAATGTCTTAAAGTTCCTTAAAGTGGTTTCAATTAAAAGGTATTTTTAATTTAATTCTTTTTAATATTTATAATAATAAACTAAATAATTTGAATATATTTATTTAAAGTAAATAAAAAAAAATATAAGGTGGAAAAATAAAAATGTTTGTGGGAAGGATAGTGTTGGAGATAAAAAATGTTTGTGGAAAGAATAGATGAAGATGAGTGAAATGCTTATTAGTATTATTTGTGAGGATTACGTTTTTTAACGGAAAAGTTTTATTAGTTTTAGAGCTTTTATCAAATGTTTGATTTTCTAGCCCCATGTTTTTAACCGGATGAAGTGTCAATTCTTGATTCGTATCCGCAAGAAAAGTTACGAATATTACTATATTAGAACATCATTTTCAAGATTACCAAATATGTAACCATCAAAGCACAAATAACAAATTCCAACTTCTTTATTTATTTAACACAAAATCTGAAGCAAAGGCATTCTAACATCAACATTTGGTATAACAACAATAGAAAATGAAATCCCAACTCTACATGTAACGACGGACTATCAACCACATTGTGAAAACGAAATTAATCAAGCGTCAAGAAGATATTCAAGTGATAGCGATTTCTTGTTGCGGTTCCGCCCGACATCTACAAGCAACTCCGCTAGCCGCCTCTTCTCGTCCTCCACATCCGGGTTCGCTGTCCCGAGCTTCTCCTCTCGCATACCGACAACATATTCTAATATCTCAATTGCATCGTCCCACCTATAACATCAAAACCGATATACGTCAATGATAGTCGATGTACAAAATGTTTAAAAGTCCTTTATGCGTCACTTATTTGATTATAAACTTATAACATAGACGGTCTTGCTGTCATATTGAAGTATATTTTAATTTTATTTAAAGTAACGTATCATTTTTTTTAAAATAATGTAACTTGTAATCGTTTAACGTTAGTTTGAAAATAACTGAAAATGTAATGTTTTGGTGAAAATACGATACCTGCCCATGGCATCATATGTACCGGCAAGATTACTGTAAACCCCGAGTGTATCGGGGTGATGAGGGCCGTACTCGGTCTCGAGAATGCCCCTCGCTTCTTCGAAAAGGTCAGCAGCCTCGTTTATCAAGTTGATTTGAACACACGCGAGCCCCATTTGGTTCAAAGCGACCCCGAAAAGAGCCGATTTCTTCTCACTCGTTGCCCTTAGCTTTGAAATGGATGCTTTCAAGCTGTTATACGACTCCGTATAACGCCCCATCATGTAGTACAACACGCCTATCTGAGCCTCGATGCCAGCCACCGTGCTTGATTGACCCGGTGCCTTCCCATAGACCTTGAGTGCCCTTTTTAGCAAGTTAAGTGCTTGATCAAGTTCATTCATGGACTCGTATATAGCTGAAACTTCTATCAAACCGCTAGCGATTTCTTCTTTCGGGATTCCTGGAACTGGCTTCACGTAAATCCGTAAGGCGTTTTCACAATACGACTTCGACTCCCGAAACTTCCCGATCTTGTTGTTAACATCAGCCAATCGGACAAAAACTGAAGCAGCCGATGGATGGTTTTCGCCTTTCGTTGACTTAAACAAGTTAAGCGCTTTCTGATACGAGAAAATCGCCTCATCATAACGAGCTAGAGCCAAATACGCGTCCCCGATGCACACATCAATAGCAGCAACATCGGTATCATGCCCGCTTGAAGACATAGCCATGCTTGCCAACACGTAATGCTCAAGTGCAGCTTCATAGTCTCCCATTGAGTCACAAATCAAACCCATAAGCCTCCGGTCCGCAGCCTCTTCCAACGAAGCCGGTGAACCGTTCTTGTGAATGTCTAGAGCCATTTGGCACAGTCTTTTGGCCTCATCAAACTGCATAGCTTGAACATGAGCCTCGGCTACATACCGACACGTTTCCCCAAATCGCACATCGGTTTCACCTAACACTTGTCGTTGGATTTCCAACCCCGCTGCATAACACAGAGTCGAGTTTTCGATATTTCCAAGCATCGCATACGCATCACCGAGCTGCATACATCCTGCAAACTTCGCGAGCGAGTGTTTTTGACCTTCATCCATATTCGGGATCTCGATTGAGCGTTCTAACAGAGGGATGGCGTCGTTATAACGCCCCAAACTACAGTTCAAAGCCGCTACAATATGCAAACACATAACGTATTCCAAATTCGGTTTCTCACATTGCATACTTTCAAACGACTTCAACGCTCGTTGAGCCAACTCGAAAGCCCTTTTCGGGTTTTCACCCGTTGACAACAAGTCCCGAGCTTGCTTCAGCAGATAAGTTGCCATGTATCTGGCATCATCACTAGGCGGGTTCTTTTCGTGTTTCTTTGGCGTTTTTGACCCCAGTTTCTTACCCGAAGGAGGTCGGGCATTCGGGCTGATCACTCGGGCTTTTGGGTTCAAAGACTGATCCTGTTTCACAACAACTGGAGTTATGTCACTACATGGTTCTTGTGATTCTTTCTCATCACTCCCAACTAATGTCTCTTTCGGACCCTGACCCACGGGCTTCGTGAAGTCGCCTCCGGCTAGGAAACGAAGCTCGGAGTCTATACGCGACTCGTGACCATACGACAAGTAACTGAACCTCGAGGGCGAGTGGTCCGAGCTTTGCATCTCGCACACATTATTATACAGCTGCTCAATGGAAGTGTCCACACCTCCCGGGCTATCGACGCCTAAATCCATCGAGTCACTCTCCGGGCTGTGAGTGCTCAACGGGCTTCGTGGCGACGAGTACCCGAAAAGCTCTTTGTGGGGCAGGTAATTCACACCCGATATGTCACCGCTGTCGCGGTTTGACACCGGATGCTCGATCACCAGTTCTGGCATTTTTGTATGGTTGAATTCGGTTCGAAACGAGACCGTTGTTCCCACTGAGGCAAATGGTCGAACACCTGATGGGCACCTAAATGTAACAGCAGAAATTGAATCAGATTATCAAATTTCAAAGTGATCATCACCATAGAAGCAATTAAAAATCAAATAACAAGATGTATTTTTCATGAATTTTATAATCAAACGTGTGAAAGTCAATCATGCATTATTAAACATAATTAAACATTAAATGATTATAAGCATGATGACTGATTACAGAACGATCTCATCTGGAAGACGATTGACAGAGTTTCAAGCAATTTGCCCCAAATTGACAAATTCCATCGTTTCAGGCTCCGATCAAACGTACGATTCACTTATATTAGCAGATAATTATTGGATCATGCAAAAATGAATGATTAAGGTTGAAGAATATCCGGAAAAAAGGAATAATTTGAGTGACAGTTCATGAATATTTCATGAAATTCGAAGTTAAATTAATGTCAACTTCACTTCTCTTACGCAAAGGTCTGATATTAATTAATATATTATCTTCACCCAAAACATAAAATTTTGAGCAAAACGCAAAATTCAATGCATGATAACGAAAGAATTATTATCCGAGAGCTTAAACTACGGGTCGGGTAAGATAATTAACGGGTCGAACAACAAACAGATGCATTCATCAACGAACTGAAAGAAGATATTGATGATGATAGAAGAAACCCAGTAACTTATCGCTTTGAATGATCAAAAATGGTGGTGGGAATTGATTACATACCTCGATAGGTGCACAAAATGAACAATTGGATTATTATGTGATTATTGTTTATGATTTTGGAAGATGAACAGAAACAGAGGAAGGTGGAGATGTGTGTGTGTGTATGTATGTGAGTGTATGTATGACTCCTTGTAGGTGTTGTAAGTGTGTGTATATATAGAGATAATGGAGGTATGTAACAGTTGCAGAAGAGAGAATAGGTGGTTGAAGAAGACGATAATGGAAAAAAAATTGGAATCAAAAGTGGAATAATTAATTATGGGGATGTATGTGTAAATTAAGGTATCTGTGTGTGATTTTGAAGATAAGAACACGTCAACATAATTCAAGAATTGTTGTTTATTATTTTTTTTTTTACAATTCTTAAAATAACATCAAAAGGTCAATTTCTTAAAATAAACATGTATTCTATTTTACGCCCTTTGTATGTGCTTAGATGTATAGCTTAGTGTCGGGACCAATGTTTTCGCGACCGGATTGGACCGGCCGGTCCGACCGGGGATTGGTCCGGTGGCCGGTCCGGGTTGTTATGAATCGTTTTTAAACGGTCGAACCGGCCGGTTCTTCCCGAACCGCTGGTCGAATCCGAAAACCGAACCAGTTCGGACCGGTTTTTTAATTTTTTTAATTTTTTTATTTTAATGGATAAAAACGGGGTGTTAAACCATTAATTAGTGTGTTAGATATACTAATATAGTTAAGTTTTATATATAACTATAATATATATATAAATCATATATAAACTACTTATATTTAACTACATATATAAATATAATTAAAATATAGTTAAATCCGGTCCAACCGGTCCGACCGGTCCGACCACCAAACCAGTAAGGCATCCGGTTCGACGTCCGATCCGGTTCTGAAAACATTGGTTAGGACGTTCAAAATTGCACTCTATGGTGTGAAGACGCTATCCGCTCCGATTTTCACGACTTTCGTCAGATTCGCCCACTTCCATCGAGTTCCACCAAGTCCTTATTTTGCTTAATTTTCTTTCAGGTGCACATGTGTCGTCGACTTCCTAACGTCTCATTTTTTACTTAAAGACAGACGTGTTGACTCCCTAATGTATTCATGTAAAATGTGTTTTCGCCCTAAAGATATCATATGGTCGACCTTTTCACACTAAGGCTCCATGTTAAATTATGGAATTAAACTTCTTAGTTTATGTTGAGAGGACTTGACTTTTCATGCGTTTTTTTTGAGAAATTATGGAACTTTTTATTTGTTACTTTTTTATTGATTTTTTTTCTTAATACCAGTTATCGTACTATCTTTTTCCAATCTAGTGCTCTATTGATATGATATTTGTCTTTCATAAAAGTAATTTTAAAATCATACAAATGCAAGATATGATTTTTAGGTGTATAAAACTAATTACTTAAAAATAATTATCATAACACCTTTTGTTTCTAAAAGAAATTATAAGTTACATAAGAGTTAAAAATAAATATGAACCTAAAGTACATACGTAATATATGTGTATATGTCGGTTCCTGAAAATCTTTCTTTTTTAGGAAGCGTAGGAAGACTTTTGTAGAAAAGTATTTTGATGCATGTTAAACTAAAGTGAAGAGTATTGCATCACTTTATACATCTCGTTAACTTTCTAAAAAATCATCACATAAAATCAAACATTTTATTTTATTTATTTTGACTATATTATTGCTATATACTTTTAAAGAAGTTTGTTGTATGTATACCTATGTATAGTTATACATATAACTACACACTATTGTAGACGTATAATGTTACATAGTTATATACATAGTTTTGTGGTATTATTATACATATGTTCCGTCTTGCATTATTATAAACACAAGATCTAGAGTAAATTATAAATCGTGTCCTTTATTAATACATAAAATTACACCCTGTGTTATTTAGTTTCAGTAATTATATCATATGTCCTTTTTATATAAAATTTGTACACATATTGTCATTTACATTAATACTCGTCAAAATTTACAATTAAGTCATGCATGTGCACTCACATGATGGCATTTAATTATTTCACATGCCTAAAATAAGTCAAAAACATTTTTACGCCGTTTTAGTCCCATCGCATTCATGTTAGGTGTTCAAAGTTGAATGTCTGAAATTTTCGAATAGTAGAAGTCACTATCGGTATTCGGATATCTGAAATTTTAGATATCTAAAATTCAGATATCCAAAATTTTGGATAAGGATATGGATACGGATAACGATTCGGACAACTGAATTTCTTTTTTGTTCTTTTTAATAATTAGATAATTCGAATTATAAAAATAATATAAAAGCAACACATGTTAGCAAAAGTTCTAATATATATAGTAAGAAGTCCCAACCAAAATAAAAAAAACTTTAACATTTTAAAACTATAACAAAAGATATTTTCTTAAATCACCCAAAAACTTAGAATTCTTTTTGTTATTTTCTATAGTGTTACACGTTTTTTTGGACTTGTTAGTGTATATTCGAAACTTTTTTATGCGTGTTGTTTTAACATTATATTTATAATAACATATATCTAATTATTTCAAAAAGAAAAAATAAATCGCTATCTGTATTCATATCTTAATTTTGAGTATCTGAATTTCAGATTTTCAAATATTGATATTGATTTTTACTATCCGAAAATTTCAAACATCCAACTTTGAAAACCTAACATGAAGACGATGGGAATAGAGCGACACAAAAATCTTTTTGGGTTATTGTAGGCATGTAAAATACTTAAAAGCCTCTCATGTGAGGGGCACATGCATGAGTTAACCGTAAATTTTAACAGATGTTAACGTAAAGAACAATATATATGTAAATTTTATATGAAAATAACATAAAATATAATTATTAAAATTAAAGGACACATGATATAATTTAATGTATTAATATATAAAATAATTTGTCATTTACTCCAAGATGTAATTATACCATGACACTACTTTACCAATATACTTATTACTTTGTATCTAAACCGATATTATATGTAAAGATGTAACAAAAAAATGTGAAAGGGAATTGAGGTGAAATGTTGTTGTTACAAGCAAATGAAGGGGACTTTTCTTCCACCAACATCGCCGCTTCTCTTTTCTTTTCCCTTTCTACATCTTCTTACTTGACATGTCATTTTTTAATTTGCTTTTTGACACAATTTCCCATCAATTGTCTGTTTTTAAATATTACTTATTAGTATAATATCATATAATTTGACTACAATTTATTTAAACTAGATTAATTTTGTATTCTTGTTTAGTTTGATCAAATTGCTTAATTATTAATCTTATTAATAGTTAGCGGGTTAATACTTCAACTTTTATAAAAAGAAGCCATAAATTTATTAAACATAACGAAGTTTTAAGATTGTTATATTAAAATCATTCATGTTTTTTTATAAAGTTTCTTACAAGTTTTCATCTTTTTAATAATGTGACTTAAAATGTAATGTGTATGAAACTTAGATTATCTTTTTCAAGTCGATTTAAATATAATAATTATGAAATATGATTTTTATTTAGTGATTTTTTTTTCACAATTGCCTTCTATGTTAGACTTCAAAAATATTAATCAGTAAATTGAAACCACTTTCACATATGTTTCATTTAGGTACACTTAATTTTATAAAGTTAATGTTTATAAATAAATTTAAAAAAGTGACTTTAGTATATTGTGAAGTAGCTCTATTATTATTAAGTTGTATATTTCTAAAAAGTAACTATAAAGAAAAAGAAAACAAGTCAAGCAAATAAAAATTCAATGAAATATATTGAAGTTTAAAATTTTAAATTGTTCTACTTTTATAAAAATGGTATTATTATTTTAGTAACATATTTATCTTGATCAAGTTATTATCTTTATATATCTATAGATTCAAAAGCTAGTCAATAAGTGATGAAGGGTCTATGTCTCTATGAAGGTTACTTCAATTTAACTTTCAAGAAAAGCTCACAACCAACATTAACATGCTATACAACTTATTAATCATAAATCATAATATTCTAATTTAAAGATATATCGTAGGTCTCTTTGTCATTTGGTTACGTGAATATCTAGTATACATTATTTTACGTTACAAAATTTATTTATGAGAAGACAAAATTTATTTATGAGAAGAAGTCACTTGGACTGTACGTCATTCTTATTATTTAGATGTCTTATTCAAAGTCCCAATGAAACACTATTTTTGGGATCGACAAAAGTATTGCTTTTATTGGCCTCATTTATAATATAATTTTAACGGTTTGAATTTCGTCTATTTGCTACTTATTTATATAAAATTATAAGAAATCTTATATTAAAATGCTTATTACACATCATATTTTATTAATTCCAAAACTGCCATGTTTATTAACTACTGATAGAGTTATAAATTAAATAAAACACATTTGAAATGGGGCAAAATACAATAAACATACTTATTGATAGCCACTTAAAAAGTCTTTTAGGAAGTATCCAATGTCATATATGTGTTTTTATTTACATAAAACTTGTTTCATTTTAACATTGATTTCAATAGTACGCGGTATGTATGATTCATGTCCATAAATACTCCAACTTTGAATGAGTTTGGAGTATTTGAGTGGACTTTATTGGACTTAAACTCTACACGTCAATTTCATGGTTGAACCATGCATCAATTGTCCACCTTTGGTTCAATATTTCCATATAGTTTCTTAACTTGTTTGATAAAGAATGTAGGAAATGCAAAAGATACAAACATATATCTATAGCATTCTTGTGTTTGTATTTTTGGTGTAGAACAAGGAAAATGTTAAAGAGTGCATAAGGTTAGAAGCTAGAGTTATTTGGTACGAAATGTTAAAAACAAATTTGCATCGGTAAATATCATAGGTAAATATGGTTATTTTAGTGATTACCACTTCTCTAATTTACATTTAAATCTTACTGCTTTTGGCATTTATGTCATACCTTCCGAATTTAAATTTTACTCAAATATTATTATAGCTTATATTTATTTTTACTGTTATCTTTTCTAATTACATAATTACTAATAATATTACTAAACTCTTTGAAGATTAAAATAGTTTTTAATAAATTAAGAAAGATCTTTTTATTAATGTTATCTATAAAGAAATAATTTTTATAATATAACTTTTTTCTAAAAAATAATCTTTTTTAAAATACAAAATATTTTAAAAATTGGTGTTTTTAAAAAGTAATTTTTTTATAAACCAAAACTATTAAAATCGAGAGCTATAGTAAAATATTTTAAAATTATATTTTTTAAACCGTTTGTTTTATAATAGAACGTTTAATTTTCTTTTCTGGAAAAACAAAAAAAGTTGATATCATCTTTTTATTATTATAGTCATTCCTTATTACATAATTTTAATCATATCTAAAATTAAAATATTATTTTATAATTAAAATTTTTTTAATTATATTTAATATTTTATTTATTTAACGCATGTAATACATGACTCACGAGTTTATTAAAATTAATACTAGTTATATAATGCAAATGAATTAGTGATTGGGGTACGATAAGTGAACAAAAATACGAGACTCGCTTATAAACCTTACACAAGTCCGTCTATAGTATTAAAATTGGGTCCCTTTTAGAGTATGTATTATCAAAAGATTGAGTGGAGACCTCTTAAAATTGTTTTTCTTTTGACTTATTTAGTCCAAAAATAAGGTTATGCATATGTTAATCGACTAATGATACCTAAAAAGAAAACTAAATATATAAGGCCCCTTTTAGAACATAAGCCATGAGCGGTCGTTTATCTTGCACACCTTTAAAGACATTCATAACACAATATAATTTTTAAAAGGTGGTACCATGATAAGATATGATTTTCCTTTCACCAAAAGTCTAAGGCCCGAATTCTTACCCTTGAAGGTTGTCTATCGAACGCAAGTTATAATTTATCTGTAACTATCGGTTAACAAGGTATTGATAAAATCCTGTTGTTATTCCAAAGTGTGGAAGGTGGCTAATAAACCTAACCCGTGTTTTAGATAGCAGTCTCAGCACATATATTAGTTGCAATTAAATGTACTAAAATATTAATACATTTTTTTAAATTAAAAGTGATATGTTTGTTATAAAAACAGTCACAACCACGGCATATTCTGATGGTGCAACCCCTCCGTTTAGTCGGGCCCGGACCATGCTTCTTTCTAGCTTCTGCCTGCGCCCCAATATTCTCATGGTGGTTCGGTCTTGTTTTATTGACCCAAACTTATTATATAAATAATATATCAAGATACAACACAACAAACAAATAATTTAAACAGATTTTGAAGAAACAAACATAAATAATTCAATCTCTAATCATTAATCGGTCCAATAAGACATATAAAACGAGACAAATAAGTATTTAAAAGAATTGAATATTTGTCTTTTTCACCAACTTTTTGATAACTAAATATCACAATATAAAGTAAATGTAAAATATTGTTTTGTTTTCTGAAATGTTTACTTATATGAATCAAGGTTGGTCAATATTTATTTTAAGAGGAAAACTACAAAATCATAGGTGGGCTGATCATTGAGGAGACAACCTACTTGATAGTTAGGAGTTAGGACTTGTCTACTTATGAAATTTAAATCAAGCTTTTTGCATTTTTTATCTTATATTATTAATAGTGTGGTTCATAGTTTATTTAAAACAATGTAGCTTTGTAGAAAGGATTGTGACACTTACAATACGAAACTTAAAAAAAATACTAAAATTATTCTTGTTGCGTTAAAGAATCATCCAGAAGTATAATATATTTAAGAAGTATAATATATTTAATGTAATTGGATTAGCATGATGACTAATATAATCAAAGCATTCATCAAGTTAGTTTGAAGACACAAAGTGCATAGTTTGAATTTATTATGATTCCCGGTATTTGAACCTCATCGATGCTTAGGGGCGAAACCCATAAGTAGTAGGGGTTGCTCCCTTGGCAAGTTTCGCAGGTTGATTTTCCTAAAATCACGTGTGAAATTTGTATTAAAATTACGCTCCATTTTAACATGTTTTGAATTAAAAAAGGGGTAACACGCATAGGTAAATTTTGAGTCAATTTTCGGCCCTTTGCTGCAGCTGATGTTCATTTTGGAACTCACCACCGGTCCCCTCCTTGAATCAATTTTCGACCAAAACTGGTGGGGTGGGTACTTTTTTTGGTTCAATTTATATAGTTTTTACTACAAAGATTTTTTCCATTAAAATATTAGACAAGGGTATAATGGTCATTTAAAAAATTTTAATTGGCATTGACAGGAGAGATTAAATATGTTACAGTTTTTCAAACCTTAGGACTAAATCTTTAATTTTAATTCTAACGACAAAAGGTGAAATATGATACTAAATTTAAGGACCACCCGTGTAATTTACTCAAAAAATAATAATTTTTAATGTAATTACAAGAATAAAAATTAAAGATAGAATGTATTGAAAATGATTTTTTTAAAATTTCATACAAAATTATTATTATATGTACTATTATTAAAACATTTGAGAAGTATATAATTGTAATTTTACTTAAAGTGTAAGACCCATAAGACAACCTTTTAAACACAATGTACAAGTATGTTATGACATACTTTCTAAATTACCCCCTTTAAATATACTTCTTTTAATTAATATATTATTTAATATATATTAGATTGTTTAGTTCACTATATTAAGTATTATCTTATTTATAATATTTTAAAAATTATAATTAAATATACATTTACTTTTTATATTTTTATAACTAAATATTATATAAATTAAATATTATCTTATTTAAATAAATAAGTATATATTTATTAAATATTACATAATAATTACAATAACAATAATATAATAATAAGAATAAGATTATATTTATATTTTCATGTAATATGTGTTATTTTTCAATAAGATTACAAAATACATCATTTGAAATGATTTATATCAACTTGTGTTTTAACTGGCACGCAAATCGAGAGTTATGTTCATTCGTGGCAGCGTTTCTTGTTCTGAGTGTTCAACCTCATGTTGTTTGTTTTAGTGTTTTCTTAAATTAGTTTTCTTAAATTAAGTTGTAGGAAAAAGAATAGTTTTCAATTCTTCAATATTTACTAATTGGGATTATAATGATAATTATGGTATTGAAGGCTTTCACGCTAGTAAGAGGGGGAATGCAAGTTGTCACGTATGAATGCGACCAAATTCGTTATTCAAAAAAGAAATAAAGATTAAATATTAAAATTATTAATTTTCTCACGTAATGGTATTTTTTTTATTAACGATTGATTTAATTAATTAAAATTTATATAATTTAAATAAAAATTCTTCTTACTTCATTGATTATCAAAAAAGATAAAAAGTATATTAAATATGATAAAAGATAACACATTATATAAGTAAACTAAATATTAAAATAACATTAAATGATTCCGGTGGGCATTTTCTTTCACAGGTCATCTTCAAATGTATTTAAAAGACAAGCTTTAGTAAGACGCGCTATCATAGAGATTAATAACTAATGTGAAAAACATTTAAATTTGGCCTAGATAGTTTGTCAAACTTTCAAGTGACATTACAAGTCTATGTTTGAATGATTATAAGAATTAAAACTTTTAGGACCACGTATTCGGTCATCCCAATAGAAAAAACTTTTGCCTAACTATTAGGTTATAATCATATATTATTTTGTTATTAAAGATATCCGTTTTATAAACACATTAAGATATATGTTTTATAGTGTAGCATTGTATTTTTTTTCTTTTCTTTTATAACAAATTTTCTTTTAATATATTCAAACATAAGGAGCATTATGGGGAAATCAACGGCTCACATTAGAAATCATCCATTTGAATGGCGATTTACATCGTAAAACGAACGAGAAGAAGAAGCAAATCGACTCATCCTCATCGAATTATCATCTCCGAACACATTCATCGTAATCGGTAAGTCGAATTCTCTCTTACTATTACGATTTTATTCCTTCTTTCATCGTTTTCATGCTGCTTGTTTCATCGTGAATTTTACAGTATTTGCATGCGCGTAATTCGAGTTAGCTGTTAATCGAATTTCTAACTGTTTGATCGGTTGTTTTCATAATCGTTTCTGTCATGTACGTGTCACATTGTGATTGGTACATCGAATAAGAAAAACGCTGTGAAATGGTAGTTTGGCTTGACTAATTTTGTGAACGGTTAAGTGAATTTTAACTGAGAATTTCCTCTGTTCATCATCAAAGTTATCGATTTTGAAATCACTAGGTCAGTTGTTCAATTGCTAAATACATGAGGTCAACTGCACTAATTAAGTAATTAGGATTATTGTTTTTCATTGTGCTAATAATTGTCTGACAATTTGGCCGATATAACTCTTTAATTTTATTTATGCTGTCAAGACAAACTCACTTGCATAGATTTACACGAATCACACGATTGCGCTCATAAAGATGATAATGGATGAAATGGGGAAACGTACCATTCTCGTAAGCGGAATTAAATGTAAACTGGGTGTAATTCTCATGTGATTATTCGAGTAAGATTTCAAAGTTAAAAGTATGATTGGTCAAATTGTCTGTGTTCGTTAGCGTGGGTGACCTTTCGCCATTGGGTTTACCCGGGTGACTGGACTTAAAAATTATTCGTTGGCCGTTCAAAAAAATTATTGGTCAAATTGTCAATATAGTTATTATCGCCCAATGGGTCTTAGTTTAGATTATTAAAATTCAATTTGCGTTATTATACTGCTTTCATTTGCATCTGATGCAAATTGACTTCTTTTGTCAAACAAAGATTATCTTGCAGTTTCTTGTAAATTTTTAGTCACTAATCTGTGTAAACAAATGATGTTTGATGATTGTAGAGTTTGTGAGAAATGGCTGAAACAAAGTCACCAAAGAGGAAGCCTGTATTCACCAAGGTTGATAACCTGCGTCCTGGAACCAGTGGCCATAATCTGCTTGTAAAAGTTGTTAGCTCAAAGTTGGTGTTGCAAAAGGGTCGACCTGATGACCGTCAAATGCACGTTGCTGAATGTTTGGTTGGTGACGAGACCGGGACTATACTGTTCACTGCAAGGAATAATCAAGGTAATTTTTTGTTAAAAATATAGTTGTCTCTTATCTGAAATGATTGCTTACTTCAAAGGTAGTTTCTGATTTGATTTGAAATTCGTTATTAGTTTAGCTTGAACTTATGCACAAGAACTTAAAGATGTAAGATAATCAGTTTGCCTTGCCACAGTAAAAAATGCATTCATTTCTGAGAATTTGCCCTTGACATGATATTCACTTTTATGTGTTACAACCGTATAATAAACAATTAAAAGGCAGAATGGGAACATTTTGCACCTCTCTTGGCCGGACTTTGGTGCACTCGTAAAGGTGTAACTCTTTTTTTGGATGAGTTGGATTGGGTAATGGGTCAGATTGGGTTTCAGGTGAATGTTGAAACATGCCAATTTGGTATCAGTTTGGTCGCTCCGCAAACACTTTTCTTGCATTTGAAAAACATCTATACAAACTGACGTAGAAACGTTTTTGTTAGCTTAATAATCTTAAATTTTAAGTAAAATGATTTAGTACTCAAGATGACCTTTTAAGTTTTTATCAAACCAGAATTCTGTTTCTCTTTTAGCTATTGTTTTATTTCATCCATTTGAGGTAAAATACAACCAAAGTTGGCTTATTTGTAAGAAATAAGTAGAAATTGTCACCCCTAGATGGACCCTACTTCTTGAAACTCTTTTCCTTGAGGTTTGTATAAATTAGTTAGTGTACACCTAAATATAGACAGATAGCTAATATCCCTAATCCTGATGGGCTAAACTAATGGGCCTAATCCTAATATAATCTAACAAGTTCAATCATCCTCATTTCTCTATATTATACCTATAATGCAGTGGATCTGATGAAAGCTGATAGCACTGTAATTTTTGCGCAATGCAAAAATCGACATGGTCAAGGGATCAATGAGGCTTGCAGTGGACAAGTGGGGCCGTGCCGAGGTGACAGAACCTGCCAATTTTACTGTAAAAGAATACAACAATTTGTCACTTGTTGAATATGAGCTTGTGAATGTCGTTGAAGAGTGAACGAGATGAAATGCTGAGGTGTTGTGCCATTATTGGTGCCATTAGAACTGAATCAGCTAAAAAAATCTGGATAGAGTTCCAGTGGTTTCTTGAGATTGTGAGATTTTACAATAGTTATGGTGTTGTTCTATAGTTCATGGTTTTTCAGATTAAAATGAAGAATCTGGAATACAAATGACGATAAAGACCGGGATAAGTGGTGGAACCTTGACGGATTTAGTAAACGAGTCACGTGAGACAAACGAGTGTTTGGTTTTGTTTAATAATATGACTTGAAGATTAATGTCTTTTGTTTGAAGTATAAACGAGTTCGCAAAGATCAAATGCTGAATTGCTATCGAATAAATGTATAATGAGTTGTTACTAATGTTTGCCTAGATTGTGTGTATCGTTTGAACGTGTGTTCATGTTACACGTTCAAACGTTACGATTGATGAATCCAAACCTGTAAATAGGCAGGTGAAGAAGATATGTAGTAATAATCGCATGCTTCTCTTTTAAACATGGGATAATAAAACACATACTATCAAAACACAATCTCAAACTGCTTATAGAAAACAACACAGTAAATAATCACTTAAAGCTTTAAAACCTGTCTATAATGCAACATTTGTGGTTCCAAAATTTTGTAACATTGATCGTTGCACATTCATGATACCATATTAGTGAATCTACAATCTGGGTGTTCAAGAGATCAAAGAAAGAACAGCAAGAGATACAATTCTCACCCTCAATCCTAGATATCCTTACTATAATCTCATTTTTAACCATCACTGTTCTGTTTCAGAAACTGCAGATCTTTCATTTGTAGCTGCACAGCTTCTTTCGACAACGTTTTAGGTTCAGGGTACCTTTCTTCTTCGCCACCTTCTGCAACTCTTTCAGCTTTGGCTTTCACCATTTTGGCAATCTCGGGTTGTCCAACAGAGGGGAAAACAGCTTTGAGCATGATGCACAACAGTTGTTCATCTTCTTCGTCGATGACATCTCTACCAAAACAACAAACGTGTATGGCATCAAGAGCTTTCTCAACTCTTGCCTCCATTGGAATCACGGGTACAGGTACGTTTAGCTTTGATCGTTTCTGTAGTTTAAGAACAATCAACAATGTCAGAATTTAACAATAACTATACACAATAGGAGCCAACTTCATCAAGTTTTTCACTATATTTACTTAAAGATTTTTGTTCATCTAAAGTCTCTTAACTTTTTATTCTTTGTTTCAATCTAATGTAAACTCTTAGGCAAATTGTATTTTAGCAATTCAAACTACAACACATTGACTAATAATAATCCATTAATCCATACAAATGTGTGCCCAAGGGCAATCTCGCTCTAACGTAAAACTAACTCTGTTTGCCCCTAACTTTCATTTATGCCATTCCAAACAATATAAACATTCTGATTGAGATAACAAAATGTTATTTTTTAATTAGGTGTATGGAGTTACTTTTCTATTAGAGTGAGATTACCCTTAAGAATGAAAGTGAAGGTAGAAGTGTTATTAGTCACATTGATCGATTATTATCAGCTAACAAGCTATAATTTGAAGGTAAGCAAATCTGAAAATAATAATTAAGTTGTATCATGTTTAGTGTAAGCAAATCTGAAAACAAAACAATCACAAAATGGTAAGCAGGTCACTTAATTTTAGAAAAATTAAGCAAACACAACTATTATTATTACGATAAACTTGTCCTAAATAAAATTATGAAGCATTAATAAACCAACCTCTCTGGCTTCATTCATCATGGCAATGAAGGTTTCTTCTTCAAATTCAATATCATTCGAAATCCGAAGTCTAGCAACTCCTTCAAGAATCTCTTCAGATTTCAGCAATCCAGCTCCTACAGCAGCTAACCAACAGCAAATCAACACATACAGAGGATCACCAGCCTGTATCACACCAATTCAATCCTTTCAAATCAGTAATTACTCACTAATTTGATCTGTAAACAACTCTAATCGAATTACAGAAGCTTACGTACCCTTCCTCTTCGATCCTGAAAGTCGATAAAAGCCCTAGAATCATTCACCGATGAATTCTTCCCCACTCGCCTCCGAAACTCCGCAAAATCGATGAAATCGCCGCCAACGCCGCCGGTGTCGGTGAGAATTCTGGCGACGAGGCCGATTACCGGCAAGGCGCCGATGATTTTGTTGGCGAAGCCGGAGATAGTGTTGGAATCCTCCATGTAGGACTTGATAATCACGACGCCATTGGAGGATCTGTAGCTGTTGGATTTCGTTGGGTTTTGTAGAGATGGCGAAGGTAGAGGAGAGCGTTTGTTGGAGGTTTGCAGGTGAGGGTGTAGCTGTGTGTACGGTGGTCGTGGTGTGTGAGGTTGGTGGTGGTGGCGGTGGTGGTGATGGAGGTGATAACCACCATGATGGTGGTGGTGGTGGTGGTGGAGTTTGGTTTTTGATAGTTTGCCTCATCCCGTTATGTTATCAGTGGTTGATATGTTTTATGGTTTTTACATATTATTACCCTGTAATTTTATTTATGTAGTTTGTGACCTCCAATTTCACATACTTTTTGCTTTTTGGTACATTTGCTTTAAAGTATGGTTGCTTCTACTGCTATATGATTGGAGCTCCAACTCGATGGTACGTACGTCTTCTTTAGGGGATTGAAAGGGTCAATTAGAAAATTATATTCTCTATCTAAAGCACAGGAGGACGAACCGTAACGTCTAGGTATTGATCGAGTAGCTTTCGCAAGGTAAGAGCTAAAACGTATCTTCTTAAATTATAAAACTCATCATTTACTTATTACGTATTTAATACGTTTGTCCGAAGAGGTGAGTTAAGGGTATTGCATGCCTAGGATGACTAAGCTTTCTTCACGAGGTTTGTGTTTGATGAATTGATTCACAACTATTGTTCCATCCTAAGTCCTTTATTTTCATTGTTTTTTCTCTATTTTTTCAATTAAATAATATATTTTTATATCTTTTTAATTATATTTTTTCTTTTATTTACTCACAATCACTTTTAAATATATTAAAAATTTTATAAGGGTTGAACAGTAAATCCTTAAATTACAGATGAACAATAATATTTTCTTTCGCATCCACTCACAACCACTTAAATTATTCTATATAATTTAAGAACTCCCATTCACAAAATTTTAAGAAATGGGATGTGAATGTTTTAAGTGAGCATATATACATGGATAGTACAACTACATCACCTACCGAGTACTCAATGGTCATATAACGTACAAAAAATTTAACGTATCTTATGCGTTATACTCAAGCTCCGTCATCGTTTAACTTGACATGACATCCTAAAGACAAACATTATAACTAGATTCATATTGTGAGAAACAACCTCCTGTACAAAATGTGTGATAAGACTAAGTACACCTGATCATAAATCGATTCGGTCCCTCCTTAGACCCTATGTAAAACGGGATTAAATTAAGCACTATATACAGGCATACTACCTTACAACAATCGAGTAAGATTGAGATATGGATCAATTTAGGTTTTATTATAATGTCAAGAGTCAAACGAATAAATTAAAATATTTTCTATAAAATTTTGAGTTAATCATAAGATATTTAGGTGTCTTCAACATCTTAAGTTGTTTTAAATAAAAATAGATCAACATTTTAATTATAGTTCTCTAATCATATTAAAATACTAATTAATTATGACAATCACAACGGGCAAAGAAATGTGTTACAGGATCAGCTCGATAATCTCTATTTAATATATTTGGTGTACATAACAAAACACTTTCACCAAGACATTCAGATTCACTTCATATCGGCTCATCGGACATATTACTAGGAGAGCAACGGGCTGTTTTGGGGCTATATAGAAACAACGTAGAACGCGTATTGCTTCGAGCTATGTCAATAAAGGTGAGTTACAGTATCGCGATACATGGTTACCCATTGATAGGTTTAACAATCATGAGCTATGTCAACACTTTTGTATATGGTGATGATTACAAATTTCTTTTTTTGAAGTTATCTAATTAAAGATAATCTAAAAGTAACAAAAAAAAACAATTAAAGATTGGTATCTAATTACATAAGGTTTGTCTACGTGAGAGCGATCTGTTTATCCATTGAGATAGAAGTAAAGATTGTTGCATCCCACCCTCCCAAAACTGTAGTGTATGAGTTTGTTGTCTTTTTGATAGTCTAATTATGTACTCCGTTGACAACGGAATGTCCTATCCCAGGACTCGGACCCGAGTTCTTGATCCCATAAAGATCAATAATTTGTTGGTAACGTAGATAAATCGACTTCCCTCCTTTCTCTAGAACTTCTGCTTTGTGGTGCTTCAAATTGACCTTTAACTCGCGTGCTTCAATCGACACAAACAAAGAACTTACACTCAAGAAAAGAATCGCGAACAGTATAATGTTGTTAGATCTCATCACCATGGTTTTCGAGTCTACTTTGACTTGCAAAAGGTCAAAAATTTTGTAAAGAATTAAAGGGTTTTTTGATGTTCAAAATAGTGTAGGAATGGAGGTATATATAGATTATTTGGGTTTGAATGGTTGTGGTGGCTTATAGCTTATAACTTCAACTACTAGGAAGCTTGTTTGGAAGGTGCATTGATGGTATGGATTGAGGACCAATTTGAATGTTGGACTTTTTAGTCAAAATTTTGACCTTAAGGAGAAGATTTTAACGATATCTACAAACATTTTGTTTTCTTGTGATGCATTTATTCACGCCTCTAGTAATCAAAAAGTTATATGTTGAGTAAGATATGCCATGTGATTTTAATAGATAAATAAAAGAGATTGATCGGTTGGACTATAAGATAGTTAGAAAAAGACTCTGGATATATTTAAACTATCATTATTTGAACCGAAAGGTTACCGGTCTATAAGATACTTAAAAAAACACTCTGGATATATTTAAACTATCATTATTTGAACCGAAAGGTTACCGGTCTATAAGATAGTTAGAAAAACACTCTGAATATATTTAAATTATCATTATTTGAACCGAAAGATTACCGGTCTAACTATTTTGTATCGGTGAAACCAACCAACATTTCAATGTCTTTTCTCATCAAAAACTCGTTTATGGGTTTATTAGGTTTATGTTTTGTTTAATTAAAGATTTATATTTTGTTAAAATTGTACCCATTGTTAGAAGATAGAGTAGTTTCTCATTTTATTTTAAATTAGTTATTTCTGTATAGTTTAAATTTTTTAATAATTTACTACGTTTAACGGTTTATTTTTCGGTAACATGTATGGTGTTGACATCTTCGGGTCCATGGAGTTCATGTAAAATCTCATCTACATGAACTGAAATTTACAGTGTGGTCTTGCTTAAATGTTCCATGCAAAGATAGAATCTTGGCCTTTGATGTGGATCTTATATTTGATTATACTATCAATGATAAAAAGGAAAGTAGAATGTCACCACATAAATTAATAGTATTGATAATCGATAATTACTGGCCAATAAGTATTAGTTTGTATTAGTAAATTCGAATTGCCTTTATTTTATTAAGACATGAATTTAAATTAAGTTTAACTATATATATGTTATGAGCTCATAACCATAAAGTTTAGTTTAGTGAGTAGTGACATTGGTGACTGTAATTTATAAAAATAATGTGGCTTAAATTGTTGCAACTTGCAAGTTATTTATAAAAATAATGTGGGTTAAAATAGTCGCAAGTATAAAATTAAAGATATTTAAAAGTAAAAAAAATTGTTATTAAAAAAATACTTTTATGCTATCATATATGTAAACGAGACGACAATATTGACTAAAAGAACAAAATTTAGAGCACGTTGTTATGTATCAATGGAACACATTTCTTGTGACAAAAAATGGAAAGCGACAACCATATTAAATATAAAAATCTTCAATGGATTTGAATATATCAGAATAAATATATTTTACGATTGTAAACGAGCCCAGTTTAATAGAGTTAGTTAGGCTACAACGAATCGGTTTTTTTACAAGTCCGAATGGAGTTGAGTAAAATACTGAGTCAGCTGATAAAAACTAAACCTAGTATAGTCAGCCTGTTTATTTTTGAATTTTGTTATCTTTATACGGATTGGTATATAGGAAAAAAGATTTATTATTTTTTCTTATATTATTTTATTAAACCAATTACACACTACAAAATACAAATGCAAAAAACTTAGTTTATAGGATATGATCATATGACATATCTTTATATTAGTTTTTTTTGTCTTATTATGGTTTGTTTGAATAAGCTGATATTAAAATTTGAGATTGGATAATATTGGAAGGGATCCTAAGAAAACCATATTATTATGTGAAAACTAGAGAAAACCAATAAAACCGAACACATAATTTATAGATTTTTTATCACTACATTTTATGTATGTGTGTGTATATAGATAGTTATGGGTCAAAATGAAAACTATAACATAATTTTGCATATACGTCACACATAGGTTACGTATACATAACCATTTTTGTTCAAAATAATGTTACGTGTACGTAAAACTCTTCTTCGCGTATTTATGCTCAAACATATATGTAACAAACACTTAATTAACATTTTAGCAAATAAAAGAATAAAAAGGTTGTTAATTATATTATTGATTTATATGGTTTTCTTTGGTTTTCGTATATATATTGATTTTTTCAGAAACATTTCCCTTGATAATATATTATAACTTTAGTTAAATTTATATGAATTATACTTTAGTTTTCAAGTTAAACAAGCCAAATGAAAAAAGAAACAAGTTAGATAAATTTTTAAGCTAACTTGAGCAAGGCATGAGCGCTTTGAACAACTTTAAAATATTTTAACTTAAAAAATCGATTTTAAATATGTACCATTTTGCATGTTAGTTTGAAGTTTAAAATTGTTTACTTTTCTTATAACGCTTACCTTTTAAATTTTTATTAAAAAATCTACAGATTTATCAATGATGAAACTTTAATCCATAACCTTTTAGAAGGAGATGATTTTTTCAGACGTCTTAACACGGTAGAAAATAACCCCATCTTCCCAATTCCTACGATTAACATGACATGTACTTGCGATCCGTCATAAAATCACCAACAGATATTAAATCCGTCAATATCGTGATCCGTATGAAAGATATAGTCCATATCTTTGTTGTAACATCTCGTATTTTGTTAACTTAAAAGGTTAACTTCGTTAAGTCTTAAAAGGACCTTTTATGTCATTTTGAAACCTTGAGGACCTATTATGGTTGATAATTAATAACAATAGCATTAAAAGGGTTGTAATGTTGTTTAATGTTATAACACTTAAAGTGATTTTAATCTTAAAAATAATAATTATTATTATTATAACAATAATAATAACAATAACAATAATAATCGTAATAAAAGTTGTAATAATATAATAATAATAATAATAATATAATAATAATAATAATTTAAATAATTTATGAAAGTTAAATAAGTGTTAAGTTATAAATATATATGTATACTAAAAAAAATAAAATATTAAACTTAAAGCTTAATTAAGGAGGCCTTTATGTTAAATTTAGAACTTAAAATGAAAGTTTTGAACATGAAATAATAAAACTTCAAAACTTCAGGGGTTAATCTGTAAATTATTAAAACTTAAACAAACTTTAAAACTCAAGTGTCAACTCTTGGAAATCTCAGGGACCATTTGTGTAATTTAAAAAAAAAACAAAAACAAGTTTCTTTCCTGATTTTCCGGCCGTGCTCCGGCCACAAGTCCGGCCGCAGTTCCGGCGAGGTGAAAAACCGGTTTTAAGCCTCAATTTTGAGCCCAAAACACACCAACACAATCGTAAAACCGTTTCGAACCTATATATGTTCTTTAATACGGTTTAATCAATGTATTGATGGCTTCTACTTGTAACCGAATGATTCTTGGACTCTCAAAGGCGTTACGTACGTAAATCATCATAATAAACAAATTAAACGTACAGAAACGTTCGAATAATCATTTCCAAGATAAATGCATAGTTTAATTCGAGTTAAATCATCAATTAAACACCCAACTGTAACCGTGGTGGTCAAACATGAACCGGGACTCGTTCAGCACCTCAACGAACAAATCAAAGCTATATAACAGAGGGCTAATGTTCCCTTCGATCTCTTTAAACTATCTGTAAACGCAATTCGTAAAGCATTCACTCAATTAACCAATTGCTAGACGCATGTTCTTCGTGAGATAAACGAGACAAATCCAAGCTTAAACACTACAAATCGATCATAATCAGGTGAGTTTAACACATCAGTCTACTCGATTACACTTGGGGATCAAAAGCCCTAAGGTTAATCGGGTTGGAACTCATGAATCATTGTTCAATTTTGAGTTTGTTTGATTTAGGGTTCATATAATTTGGGGAAATTTTGAATTAGTGTTTTTAATAATTTAGAACCAAAGTAAACCACGGCTGAGGCCCTGGTTCACTGGTTCCCCGCTCACTTTACCACTTGGAGGTCCCGGTTTCGAACCCGGGCACCCCCATATTTTTTTAAAATGGCTTTTTAAGCCTTAAATCAACTTTAGAAAATTTTTAATAAATATAAAAAATATTTTATAACCTTAAATGTATATTAAGTTGTCAAATAATTTTCAGTGATATTTTAAAATATTAAACAATTAAAAAAAACCCTTTGTAATAAAACATTTTAAAGGTTATTTTTGAATTATTAACATAGATTTTAAATAATTAACAAAATAGTAGTGATCCGAACTTTCCTTAGATTTTATCGTTTAAATCACGATATTTTAAATGGAGTTTTATTTTAAAAAGTTATAAATTCTTTTGTGTAATAAAACTTATTATGGTTCAAATTTTATTAAAACATTATAAATCTAAATGATAAATAATTATTCAAGTAGTTGTTAAAATGACTATTTGAATAATTTATTATTCATCAAATCATTTGAGCATGTTATACCATTTAATGAATTTAATCGTTAACTTTTGTTTAAATTCTTGAAAATTATAAAACAATATAATTTGCTTTATTTAAGGTTTTAAAAACCTTTATAATAAATCATTTTAATAAGCTTAAAACTTTATAATATGATTTTAATATGTAATATCCTTATCAACTTTTAAATAGTTAATTTTTAAATTAATTATTTCTTTTCACATATTATTGGTTTAATTGATTTAAATCATCTTTATTAAACCTAAATGATTTATTATTTTACGTAATTACTTATTTAAACTTCCAAGTTCTATTGGAAACCCTAGTTCATGTCTAAAAATTGTAATCTTATTATTAAACCTAATCTTGAAATCTATACGTTTAGATAACTTGTAAAATAAATCATTTTGAACCTCGTTTAAATTATTATCATCATTATAAACTTAAAGCTACCCCAAATCCTAATTATTAATAGAACTTAATTGTATTATCAACCTTAATCTTTAAACTTGTAATGCATATTTTAGGTGCCTTGTAATGAATGCTTTGGGAGTATCTTTTGGTTCATCCTTTAATCTTTTATATCATCTTGTAATGCCTTTATCCATGTGAGTTTTCCTTGTCCCCTTTTTATAATTTCACACTTATTTGGGGTGAAACATGATGCTTATTCTACTTACACGTATAAACATTTGAGACTTGTAATGCATATGCAATTCATCTTATTATTTGTCATGGTTATTTGTGTGTTGTAAGTGTTTATATGAGATACATAGTTTTTTACAATCATTAACTATTGCTAGCCTGACGACGTCTTAGATCTTTGGGCCTGACAAGCCTATTTGGTGCTAAAGTCGAGGTATTGCCGACTCCTAGGGGCCGTACGCTTGTGCACTAGGGAACCAAATACACTTAGCCAATCTTTTATACTTGTAATCAAGTCGAGGTTTGGTTGTCACGATATGTGTTCTATGACCTTACTAGCTTATAACCTATGACATGAATTGCTACTTGTAATCTTATTGTCACACACCCCCAACCTTGACGGCGGAAACGTCGAGATGTGAGGGTTACGATTGTTCACAGCCACATAACGCTATTTATTAAATCCAAATGTATTAATCATAAGATTCAATTGCAACATTACAAGCAAAACTTTCAACAAAGAATACATCATGTACAATTGCTACAAATAACATGATCATCCATTTTATCTCTAGCTCCAATCCTAGATGTGATAAGCTTCAAAGAGTAGAACACATACTTGAGGTATTCCTGAAACATGTTAAAAAATAAAAAGGGTCAACATAAAAATGTTGGTGAGCATTCCATAGTTTTCAATACATAAGTATATAAAAGATGGCAATTCAAGTCATAAGTTAGTGAATAAAGTGATTAGGGATGTTATGAACAATGCAACAATCAAACCTCGACAAAAGTTTTACAAGTCTCAAACGTTAAAAGTATATACGATCAGCTAAGTGTACTCGGATCAACCAAGCAGGCTTGTCTTACCCATAGATCTATGACTTCGCTGGGCTAGCAATAGTTAATGATTGTACATATAATGCCATAACATGGTAACCACAAAAGTTCAACTAACCACAACTTTACATGATGAATTGCCATAAAGTTTACAAGTCTTAGATAAGTTTACAAGTGCAATGATAATAAGTTAACATGTTTCACCCAAAGTGTGAAAGTAAGCAAAAAGGGGTATGGAAATACTCACTTGATATAAATAAGATGATGATAAGAAAAATAAACGAGGCCCTAATGATTTCTTCATGATTAAATCTAAGATTTGGTGTCTTAGGATTAGAATAAATATAAGATTAACGACTGAATACGAATTAGGGTTTCGATTGAAATTTGGGGGTTTTAATAATTACATTTTATAGAAATATAATAATACAATCGTTTACGTTTTGATTTAAATAATATATATGTATATATATAATATATTTAAGACTAAGAATAATAATGAAAGATTCAATGTTTGAATTTATTAATTTAATAAAGAGTAAATATAATGTGTGAAAAGAAATAATTAATTTAATAATTATTTAAAATTTGATAAAGATAATTGAATACCTTTTCAAATGACTCGTAGGATAATTTATAATTATTTAAATCATTTTATTAAGTTTTTAACCCTTTTTAAATGATTTTGTTTTATAAAAGCATTAAAATATTCAAAGCCTTAAAATAGGAATAAAGAATAAATAAATAAAAAAAAATTATATTATTTTATTAGTTTCAAGAGTTCAAATAAAAGTTATGGACTAATTTATTAATATGATATAACATGCTTATATGATTAGATGAACAATTAAATATCTATTTAAATAACATTTTAATAATTAAATATTTAAAGTATTTGAAATATGTAGTTTGGAATAATCCAAATTTGGACTATAATATAATTATAACATATAAAAGTTTTAAAATTTGTTTTTATAGTATTTTTATTCTTTAAATTAAGAATTATAAGTTTCAAAGT
Source organism: Flaveria trinervia (assembly GCA_025506515.1). Lineage (NCBI taxonomy): Eukaryota > Viridiplantae > Streptophyta > Magnoliopsida > Asterales > Asteraceae > Flaveria > Flaveria trinervia. The sequence continues at coordinate 88,342,554 of CM046452.1, read as the reverse complement.
TCTAATAAAATTAACTTAATAATTTCTAGATTGTTTTTAGTTAACAAAATAATTTTATTTTGATTTGATAATGTAATAACACTTTTCTGAATTATAAAATGTAAAAAAAACTAATTGAAAACACAAGATGTTAGAGGCCCGGTTCGAACCCGGGACCTCTCGGTTATAATCCACGCCAAATACCAGTTGGGCTACAGCCCGATCTGGTTGAAAGTCCCATTACAATGTTTAAAAAGTATTAGTTTCAAAATTCCCAAATTTACTCAAGAACCCTAGAATCGAATTAAGTCAAATTAAACATCAACTCGGATATGTTAACCAAATTAACATTAGGGCTTTGTTTCCCCATGTTAAACCGAGTACAATGATGTGCGAAACTTACGTTATTGAGTTCGAATTGATGAATATGGTGACAAGGATAGCCGCGACTGAGATAAGTTGGTTCGAGGTTCAAACATTGATGATAATTCAATTAACTTCGAGGTTAGCTTCGTGTGGTGTTCATGATGCGAAGCCCTTTGTCAATTTCGAAGATTGAAGCCCTGGTTATAGTGTTCGATTAGCTGTAGATTCACGGTGAGGAGGATGATCGAATTCGATGGTGGTGTGTGTTTCAGGTGTAATTGAGGTTTGCATACGATTCGAGATAGATAAACGATCGTTCGGTTTCATTTAATTGGATTATTAACGAGTTTTAATGTCCAATCGGCTATGGATTTAAGGTTGCCGGTTACTTCGCTTAAATGGGTTCATAAACATGATTTAAATACGTTTAAAGCTCATAATAGTGGTCGAATATCATATACAAAGCGACTGAAAACGAATCTGTCACACCCCAACCTTGACGGCGGAAACGTCGAGATGTGAGGGTTACGATTGTTCACAGCCACATAACGCTATTTATTAAATCCAAATGTATTAATCATAAGATTCAATTGCAACATTACAAGCAAAACTTTCAACAAAGAATACATCATGTACAATTGCTACAAATAACATGATCATCCATTTTATCTCTAGCTCCAATCCTAGATGTGATAAGCTTCAAAGAGTAGAACACATACTTGAGGTATTCCTGAAACATGTTAAAAAATAAAAAGGGTCAACATAAAAATGTTGGTGAGCATTCCATAGTTTTCAATACATAAGTATATAAAAGATGGCAATTCAAGTCATAAGTTAGTGAATAAAGTGATTAGGGATGTTATGAACAATGCAACAATCAAACCTCGACAAAAGTTTTACAAGTCTCAAACGTTAAAAGTATATACGATCAGCTAAGTGTACTCGGATCAACCAAGCAGGCTTGTCTTACCCATAGATCTATGACTTCGCTGGGCTAGCAATAGTTAATGATTGTACATATAATGCCATAACATGGTAACCACAAAAGTTCAACTAACCACAACTTTACATGATGAATTGCCATAAAGTTTACAAGTCTTAGATAAGTTTACAAGTGCAATGATAATAAGTTAACATGTTTCACCCAAAGTGTGAAAGTAAGCAAAAAGGGGTATGGAAATACTCACTTGGTATAAATAAGATGATGATAAGAAAAATAAACGAGGCCCCAATGATTTCTTCATGATTAAATCTAAGATTTGGTGTCTTAGGATTAGAATAAATATAAGATTAACGACTGAATACGAATTAGGGTTTCGATTGAAATTTGAGGGTTTTAATAATTACATTTTATAGAAATATAATAATACAATCGTTTACGTTTTGATTTAAATAAATATATATGTATATATATAATATATTTAAGACTAAGAATAATAATGAAAGATTCAATGTTTGAATTTATTAATTTAATAAAGAGTAAATATAATGTGTGAAAAGAAATAATTAATTTAATAATTATTTAAAATTTGATAAAGATAATTGAATACCTTTTCAAATGACTCGTAGGATAATTTATAATTATTTAAATCATTTTATTAAGTTTTTAACCTTTTTAAATGATTTTGTTTTATAAAAGCATTAAAATATTCAAAGCCTTAAAATAGGAATAAAGAATAAATAAATAAAAAAAAATTATATTATTTTATTAGTTTCAAGAGTTCAAATAAAAGTTATGGACTAATTTATTAATATGATATAACATGCTTATATGATTAGATGAACAATTAAATATCTATTTAAATAAACATTTTAATAATTAAATATTTAAAGTATTTGAAATATGTAGTTTGGAATAATCCAAATTTGGACTATAATATAATTATAACATATAAAAGTTTTAAAATTTGTTTTTATAGTATTTTTATTCTTTAAATTAAGAATTATAAGTTTCAAAGTTCTAATAAAATTAACTTAATAATTTCTAGATTGTTTTTAGTTAACAAAATAATTTTATTTTGATTTGATAATGTAATAACACTTTTCTGAATTATAAAATGTAAAAAAAACTAATTGAAAACACAAGATGTTAGAGGCCCGGTTCGAACCCGGGACCTCTCGATTATAATCCACGCCAAATACCAGTTGGGCTACAGCCCGATCTGGTTGAAAGTCCCATTACAATGTTTAAAAAGCATTAGTTTCAAAATTCCCAAATTTACTCAAGAACCCTAGAATCGAATTAAGTCAAATTAAACATCAATTCGGATATGTTAACCAATTAACATTAGGGCTTTGTTTCCCCATGTTAAACCGAGTACAATGATGTGCGAAACTTACGTTATTGAGTTCGAATTGATGAATATGGTGACAAGGATAGCCGCGACTGAGATAAGTTGGTTCGAGGTTCAAACATTGATGATAATTCAATTAACTTCGAGGTTAGCTTCGTGTGGTGTTCATGATGCGAAACCCTTTGTCAATTTCGAAGATTGAAGCCCTGGTTATAGTGTTCGATTAGCTGTAGATTCACGGTGAGGAGGATGATCGAATTCGATGGTGGTGTGTGCTTCAGGTGTAATTGAGGTTTGCATACGATTCGAGATAGATAAACGATCGTTCGGTTTCATTTAATTGGATTATTAACGAGTTTTAATGTCCAATCGGCTATGGATTTAAGGTTGCCGGTTACTTCGCTTAAATGGGTTCATAAACATGATTTAAATACGTTTAAAGCTCATAATAGTGGTCGAATATCATATACAAAGCGACTGAAAACGGTTCTCGGGTGAAATTCCAAGGGGTTTTGGTGTTTTACCCCTTGCCGAAGTCGACCGGAGGGTGGCCGGGAAAATGGCCGGAAAAACGAGAAGGGAGGGTGGGGCGGTTTGGTTTTTTTTTTTTTTTTTTAAACAATTACACAAATGGTCCCTCAAATTTGAATTCCTTTTATTTTATGCTGAAACTTCAATTTAAAGTTTTAAAATAACAACTTAGCCCCCTAATTTAGTTGTTTTAAGTTTTAGTTAACATAATTCACATGATTATCATTAATATTATTATTATCAATTATTATTATTATTATTATTATTATTATTATTATTATTATTATTATTATTATATTATTATTATTATTATTAATGTTAAGAAAATTAATTTATTAACACCCAATTTAACTCAACATGTATAACAAGTCCTCAAAGTTTCATAAATGACATAAATCGCCCTTACAAGAATTAACAAAAATTAATTTTTAGTTAACAAAAAATACGAGATGTTACACTTATTATGTATGAAAACTTGGAAACTCACCAACTATTTATAGTGACCTTATTTTCATCATGTTTCAGGAAATCCCCAAGTTTAAAGAGGACTTTTGAAGCTTACAATAAAACTAGGACTTGGACCTAGTTAATTAATAAAATGTTTATGTAATGTTTTATTTGTTTGGAATTTATTTCATGTATGAGACTTATGTTTGTTATGCTTTTTGAAACTTATAAACTTAATATTTACATTTTAACATAGCGTTATGTGGTTGTAAACAATCTTAACCCTCACATCTCGACGTTTCCGCCGTCAAGGTTGGGGTGTGACATTTGTCTTTGAGAATTAATTAGCGACTTATACGGTTATAGCCATCGCAAATGGTCGTAGTGAGCATTCCTCGGAAACAGTGGCTTGGTTTATTCTAAAAGATCGCATCATCTTAAAACACAAATACAATTGGGGTTGGTGATTCGGTGGCCATTGGTCAAAAGCAAAACCTCTTAAAACACCTAAGTTTAAAGGGCGTAGGTTTAAATCTTATAAAAAGTAAAAACAATTTCACATGTTAAAAAAAATCTAAAACATAAATCAATGCTTCTACTTCTATAATTAATTATTACATACAAAATTATAAAAGTAACTAGCAAACTTAATTAATATCCAAAGTAAATTTAACCCCCTTAAATACTATCTGCATGCAAAAACTCTTAAATCAAATGTCTGAACAGAAAACCATTACAATTGTTAAAAATACAACCCCTTTTTGTATCAGAAAACATTCTTGATCAACCTTGAGACCAAGATCAAGCAGCAACTTTAATTTCTCATACTAAATGGAGATTCAGAAACATCCATGGATCTTTCATCTTCTTCTTTGATGTTGTTTATCATAACAGCAACTTGGTTGATGCTAGGCCTCGAGCCCGGCGACCTATCAACGCATTTTATAGCTACTTGCAGCAGATTCACCATCCTCTCTTCACTCGCGCCTTCGCGGATCAGGGCTCGATCAAACACCTCGACGGTCCATTCTTCTTTAACCACCGACACGACCCATGTAGCTAGATCCATCCCATTGTTTTCAACCATGGGCATCTTTCCTGTTAGAAGCTCAAGAAGAATTACTCCTAGTGCATATATATCAGCTCGGAATGCTGATTCATTGTGGTCATCATTGAAGTGGAAGCTGTTGATGAGCGGTGAGTTGTCGGAGTTGTCGACTGTCATTAGACCGTACTCGCTGATGGAAGGCTCCATGTTCTTGTTGAATAATATGTTTGAGGACTTTAGGTTTCCATGAGCAATGCCGTCTGCGTGAAGCTCGTCGTGCATGAAAGCTAAAGCTTCGGCTATAGCGCATGCAACTCCTAGCCTGCTGCTCCAGTCGAAGGCTTGACCTTTTGGCATTCCTGCAAAATGCCAACAAATCTTGTTTATACATAAAAGAAAACAGTATAATAAGTTTTCTGTTAACAGGTTCTCACAGTTATCAAAAAAGAACAATATGATAGTGAGTTTCTGTTAACAGGTTTTACGGTTATAAAAAAAAGACAGTGTTTAGAGGAAAAGTGAAACAAAGGTACCGTGAAGGAGTTTGAGGAGACTTCCATACGGTTGATACTCGTACACCAAAAGCTTCTCTTGTCGAGAACAATAAAACGCGACAACAGGCAACACGTTAGGATGTTTCACATTGTTCAACCTTTTCATTCGTAACTTAAAATCATCCGAGGGTAGCGCCCAATCTTTAATCCTTTTGACCGCGAGTGTCATCCCTTGTTCTTCACAGTTCACCTTATACACACTCCCATGCTTCCCTCTCCCCAACAACTCTGCGGGCGCCTTCAATAGCTCGTCGAATTTCAACCCGTTGACTTCTGGACTCGTTAGAACAATCAAAGATGAAGAAACCGGCGCACTCTCTACAGAATTACCCATAAAGACGTCGGATTACTCATAGCAACACTTCTAAACTCATTTGATGCATAAGTGTATGCTGTTGAAGCATCTTTATCTTTTGAAGGAAAGCTATGATCACTTTCTTTTACTGATTCTTCTTGCTTCTTTCCCCTTTTGCATACCTTCAGCATAACAAGAAGAAGCACGATTAAACCCACGAGAACATAGCCCGAATACATGAGGATTTCAGATGTACTTGGTCCCTTCTTCTTGGAACCATCCGAGGAACTCGAGTTTTGGGCCCCAGGCGGTGGAGGTGCTGTGATCTCACACTTGACGGACAACGGGACGCCGCATAACCGAGGATTACCAAGATAGCTGGAGGTAGTAAACCGGTCACCACCAGGTGGAATTCGACCGGAGAAATTGTTGTTGGAGACATTGAAATTGACCAAATTTAAAAAGTCGAATTCGGGTATGGATCCTGACAGGTGATTGTTTTCAGCAACAAACTCTATTAGACCCGAGATTCGGGCCAAACTAGGTAACAACCCGGAGAACTCGTTGTGTGAGATGTCAAGTTTCTTGAGATTGTCTAACTGCGCAAGAGAATCCGGTACGCTACCGGAGAATCTGTTTCCGCTTATGTACAAGTGAGTGAGGCTTTTGCAGTTAGCAATAGTGTCAAGACTATCCCCATGGAGATTATTGTTTTGCAGGCTAATAACAACAATAGATGTGGAAAGAGATGCAACATCACACATAAAACTTGGGTTGAAAGTGCCCGAAAGATTAAAACTGTCTAAAATGATTGATTTAACCGACGTTTTTTGATCATAACAAACTACACCCGTCCAGTTACTCGTGCAAGGATCAGAAGTTCGGTTCCAGCCTGACACTGGAACCGACTGAGAAAAGTTCCCAGACAGATTTTCGAAAAAACTGACAAGTGATTGTATAGCATCATCATCGACCGATATTGTTGTATCCGTAAGCAAGAACAATGAAAGAACAAATAGGCATGTGGGAATCATCTTCATTTTGAAAGATAACATCAAACAGGATCATTAAACACAGAAAAAAAAAGCTTTTCGAGAACTCAAAGTAAGATTATGTGTGGATTTTAATCGATGCAGCGACGGATGTTACTATGAAACTGAGATTGAATTCATGAAATTTGATTTGGAAGATGACAACACTTAAGTACAAAAGGCCGGCACTTGGATGATTGATCGTAGGGCACAAGAATCTTGTGCAAGTTTATGCAGTAAAGATGCTACTTTTAAATATATAATCTATCATCCATGATGTTGACTACAAAAATTTGATAAATTATGCCTTGTAGTCTATCTTCTTGTGTGCCATAGGTATACTATGTTAGAACTTTAAGCGAATGATTTTCGTTCACTTCGCATACAAATAATATATGTAATTATTATAAATTATCATTAGTTCATGGATTTACGTTCGACTAATGAGAGTTTTGGAACGAGCTAAAATTTGTTCAAAATAAAGCTAAGATGAATCTGATATCGACGACTATGCTTAATGCGACATGGTTAAAATGAAAGTGTTAAAAGAAATTCATACATTGAGAGTATGCTTCTTTCAGTTCCGTTTGTATACAATTACAACCCTATTAAGAAACAACTCTCGAAGAGGTGTAACAATCAAGATGCTTGATCCTTGGACCCTACTTTTATAAGTAAGATATTACTTGACATGTTTGTTTTCTTCATCAACGTGATTGATAAGCCGATTACCTTTATTTTGCTCCAACACATACACGCGCAAGGAGCACAAAGCTCAGTCCGAATGGCTTATAAATTTCAAAGCTCTGGTTATTATGCCCTTAGTGACAAACGTTGTAAAATTTGTTTCAAGGAAACCATGTTATTAGGAGCCTTTCATGTTCTTCCGTTTCAGTTGATCATTTTATTTACTTTTTGTAACATTTATCTAAACTAGTTTAATTATATTTATTCAATTTCCCCGGGTTAAATTTAGTTTATTATTATGAATATTATTTCCCTACACATTATATTCTATGTCTATTCCTTGAAAAGCTCTCACTAACAAAACAACAAATGACACTGAAGCATTCATATTAAAATAGCTACAAGATTTAATGCAAATATTATTATTATTATACTTACAGAAGGATCAAGAACCATGACTCGATCTGTCAAGACTTCGTCTTCCTAGTTGCATCATCAAAACTGCTATTGGGACAGAGAGATGCTGTTAGTTATATAAAATACAAACATGTATACAAGTTTATAAAAAACAAAACAAAACAACTGGAAACCAGCAGGAAATGATCATTTAAGACATGAATTTAAACTCCAATTTATATATTAATCATTAAATAAACCAGGGTGAAAAGTGAAAGCTGTAAGTATTCATTACACATCTATAACAGGTATCACAGGCTGTGCTTTTGCACTAATTTTATAAGAAACTATGCAACAAAACCCGTGAACAGGCCAAGTTAAAATAATAATAAAAAAAGAACAAATTTGACAATATTGAGTTCCATAGTAATTTATGTTCTTATGGGCCTGCGTTTGCAGCAACGTCTTCTTCGCTTGATTCACTTCTTCCATCGCTGACATCATCATCGCTTACATCTTCCTCACTGTCATCTGTGATTGTGCCACTGATATTCCCCTTCTTTGCATACAGCTCAGTGTACTCTGCAACACAAAACACAAATGAGTGTTCAGATGTGTGCTTTGAAAGAGATTATTTGATTATTATGATTTCAAGAAACAATAATCGGTTTCGGATTTGGGTAATCTGATGTTGCTATCATTATTTGTATAGAAAAATTAAAAATTTGTCAAACATCTGACACCACCAAAAAGTTATTATTACAACTTCATGCAGTACAAGTGCCTCTAAACACTATCTCCTCCAACATGTTTAATCACAGTTGAATATTTGATTCTGATTATTTAATATAATCACTTTCAAAAGTCACATTCAAACTTCATAAATAATTGTTGAACAGACAAAAGAAAAGATAAACAGAAGTAAGTTGATGTACCTTTCACTTTCTTCTCATATTGTTCCTTGTCCTTGATCATTAGTGATGCTGCATCACCATTTAGTGGGTCTGAAGGATTTGGGTATAGCAAAAGTTGGGGCAGAAAAACTTCAAATACATTCAACAGATCTGTAGGTAAATAGATACCAAATGAAATTTTAATGATCATGATATGACTAATCGAGAAATGATACATGTCGATTCTGTAATGTGTGTAAAACAAGAAAAAAGTAGCTCAAAAAAGAAACAGATAATATAGGTTGAAAGTCACACAGAGGTATTTATAAAAAGTCCTTATCATTTTATTCAAAAAAAAAAGATTATTATGCATATAATCATATTTTACAGGCTAACTATTTGAAACAAATGTAAACTTTCTGGACAAAAAGTTCATTGTATCAGCTTAACCCAACCCAAACCAGTTAAACACTTCTGACTTGCCCATTTTGCCAACTCTAGCTCATATATAGCAAAGTTTTCCATCACAAACTAATTTTTTCATATATAACATGACCAAAGACCAACAATATCAGAGTGGGTTGAACACATATTGTCACTTATTCATACTTGTAAAGATTTTGTAATGGTCATACATATTCAGAAACCCTAGGTCTGCACTGCTAAAAGGAAACATAAATTGTTCCATACTTGCAAAAATATCCATATTGCTTAAGTTCTACTCTGAACAACTTCTGAATTCTATAACTTTTGTTGATATACAATGAAGTACAGTCCTCTTTTTCCACCCCAAAAACTATTTTGAAGATGTAAACTCTAAGCTCAAAGCAAGCACTTCACAACCTAAATTCAAAGATTATCATAGAATTAAGAAAGTCTTTGTGGTTTCATTCTATATAAAAAACCCACAAAAATTTAAACCCATCATCTCAGTGTTTTGATAAGTTTAACTCTCCCTTAAAACAAAAATTCAAAACTCCTTTATATATTTTTTTTTCTTCCCTTTTTGTTGGGGTGGGGGGCATTTCGGGCTAAAATTCTCTTGTTACTCGTCCTTTTTGTGTCTATGTCATTTGTGCTAGTTCCAACTAGTTTACTTAAAAATGGTTGGTTTCAGTTATATGCCATCCTCAATGGGTCGTCCGGGTATATTTAAAAATCAGCTAAAAAGTGAAAGAGAGTCGGATGGGTCAAATGGTTCAAAAGTCACCCAAAGTGTATGCGAATGCTTACAACCTCCTAAAGCATTTTATGAGAAAAGTATATGCTGTTATTTTAATACTATAACTTTTTAATACTATTTAATATAATAATTATATGTGATTCATAAAATCAACAAAAGTGCTTACATAATTTGCACATTTTGCCATGTTACCCAACCCGCTCAATTTGCCATGTCTAGTCCATGTTCTCTACACACACAAACATAAACTTTTCTAATAGAAAGGTGTGTCCTTATATAAACAGGGATCATTACCAAACATCGGACTCCATGATTGATTAATGACATCCAAGCAGACAGAACCAGACCTGCAATTCAGCAGTATCGAGTCAGAAATAACCATAATCCCTTTTATTCCATTCCTTGTATGCTTACTTATTTCTTTAGTTTCCAAACTGAATTCTCTTCGTGGTTGGAAAGAGGGGGGTGGGGGTGGGTTATAGCTACAAACAGTTAAAAGTTGAAATGATCTATAAGTAACCAATTGCAAAGAGGTTGAGTTAGCAACTTAGCATTAGTCATTTAAGTAGCAGCAGGACACAAAAACAAACTCACAACTCATCAACATTCGGGTGGAATATCCTGTTTAAAAAGCCAATAGAAGGAGACTTGTATGGATAAGCATCTGGAAGCTCCACGCGTATTTTCCAAACACCGCCTTCGTATAGACCTGACGCATAATATGTAATTACTCATCATTGTTCAAAAAATCTAGAAGATGCAAAGGAGACCCTTACTTTCTTTTGGACCATGGAATTCCACATTAAGTTCATTAATCCCATCATTTATCGGTTCCACAACATAGTCACTCATCATCCTTCAACAAGAATAAAAAAAAACATAATACTAAGTGCAACATCAATTTAATGAAGATCATAATCCTTAATCTCAAGACCGCCCTGTGAACTGTAACCAATAAACATAAGTAGCAAATTGCAATAAATGTCATCATACTTTCATTTTATTTTTTAATCTGGCCATCGGACCTTCAAAATCGTTGCTAAAACCACAGTACTTTTCAACATTGATTGTGTAAGGTAAATTTCAAAAAGAAAAGAGTTAGCCTGCTGATAAAGGTGGAGGACACTATAATGGATTTTAAAAGTTTCAGTTGAAATCCAGTAACCACATCAGAATTGAAATAAAAGTGTGTCGCTACTTGGGTGGCATTTGGGATTACTTAGTTAAAGCACTTATGCATATTTTTATAAGCAGAATCAGATAATCAAGTTGATTATTTTCTAAACAACTTGTTTACCATAATAGTAAACTTGTAACTTTAAATAAAAAAGGAATAATCAGTTTGAAGTAAGCAGACAAGCATAAACTCTGCGTCCAAACACTAAAAAGCGCTTTTAATATATAACGACCATACTTAGCATACAAGTTTATTGCACAAAAAAGACATGACAAAGAAGATCCTTACAGCTTCATGACATCCATTTCCCTCCTCTTGCTTGGAGATGACATCTTCTGAACTATCTAACCTGCTATGCAGAACAAAAGAACAGAGCCCAACATGTGCCATTTTAGCAAACACTAAACAGACATCAACAACATCAAATTAAGAACAGGATGGGCACCCAATTATCAAAATGGCCACAAAGAAAACTGCAACCAATACACTCAGAATCCTTATAAGTTATTACTTATTACCCACCGAAAGATAGCTAATTAGCTATAGACCAGTTGTAAATTGTGCTTATCGTTTCACCAACCAACTTCAACCAATTTTGTTGTATGTTTCTTGTATGGATGATTCATCGATGAATTCAATAAACCCCCTTCAACTTTCTGCAAATTTACAACTGCTTTTTGCGGTTTCAAGTTTGGTCTTTGAATGCACATGAAAAACCTAATGATTACCAATTTGGGAACTAAACACACAACAAAATCACAAATTGCAACACATATGATATATTAGCTCGTTTGATGTTGTTGCAGTCTTATCAACCTTTGCCAAACTGGCTTATGTTCATCATTTCATCCAATGAACATATGTCATTTTAGCGCAAATTAAAGAGACTTCAACAACATTAAATCAGGAAAACTGCAACCAATGCACTAGGATCCTTTATCTTTATCAATTATTACCCAATGAACTTCAACTTCAACTTCTATTTCAATTTGGTTCAGGGTTCTTGTATGGATGATCAATTTCATTGATGAATGCAAGAAACCCCTTCGTTTTTTTTTGCGAATTTACAACTGCATTTTGCGGTTTCAAGTTCGTTCTCCTCGAGGTCAACTAAGCCGATCAATTGACCATCCAACGATTACAAATTGGGGAACTAAACACATAACATAAGCACAAATTACATAGAATATAATATCGCATTACGATAACACACGCAAGACACAAATCACACAATCTACCCCACCACGAAGTGATCAAACAAAACTGGGGTCAAATTATCCATCCGATCATGTTGAAAAATGAATTACAAGGGATTTACGGGGCGATATAAGGTGATTTAATCGACTTATAATTGAAAACCCACCAAGTATTTGATGAGCAGATCGAGGGTTCGTGATGAAATTGAAGAATTTTAGAAAAAGAAATTGAAGGAATATGCGAGAATGAAAAATGAGAAATATATATACACATGTATGAGTGGAGATGGAGAGAGGAAGATGATGACATTATGTTGCAGAGGTCACGTGTCAAGTCGGTGAGAGAGCCAAAGATAGCTATGTTAACGAAACTAACGGAGCTAAGTTATGATTCATCTAACAGAACTAACGGAGTTAAGTTATGACCCAACCAATTATTCATTTACGTCTCTTAATTACACAGGGATGAGTTAGGTTGAAAAGGGTTTGTTGCGTAAAAAGTTTAGGAAAGAATCATTAAATCAAGGGTGTTGATGTTGGCAGTGGCATTTTTGCAAATTTACATGAACTTTTATAAACACTATCAATAATCTAGGGGGTAGATTTATCATTCAACGATTGCCTTGATTAAAATCTCATAGTTTATTTCTTAATGATGAGTCACACGCTAGTTGTGCATCATATATTTATTTAACACTGTGTATTTTATTTTTATTATCATTTTTAACAGTGAGTATTAAGTTTAACTGTACGTATTAACAAATACTGTGTTGTGTTTTTGTCATGATATTCCTTCACATATATTTTTACTACTTTGCGTACTATCAAAATTAATAGTGCATCATATATTAGTTATTTTTAATTTATACACTATGATGTTAAACAATATTACATATGAAGTGCGTTTTATTAATTTATAAATATATATAAACCCAAAAGTGCGTAAAGATTTTATATAGTATGTGTTTTTGTTGTTTATTAATTACCGTATATGTTAGTGATGCGTCTAACATGTAGGAATTTGTTTGATATTAGTATAATTAAAAAATCATAATGTGGAGCATATATTAGTTTACACATGATGCGTTTTAGTTTTTATTGTCATTATCAGAATAATTTAAAAAAATCTAAAATATGTTGACAATTTAACCGTAAGATAACTTCCAAAATTAAATCATGAACCAAAAACAAATTTATCCTTTCTAATAAAACTCAATTATTCCACATTTCAATCTTATAGGCCTTTTTAGTCTTTTTAGACTAGAAGTCTTTTTAGGTCAGATAGTCTTTTTAGAAGAACCTTTTTCTAATCACGTATACATCTTTTGATCTCAAGAGAGGGAAATTTACCAAAAGAGAATAATTTCTATATAACTTTCTCTACCGAGAAAAAAAACAAGGACAGTTAAGAGGAATCACGAATTTACTTGTTAGCGGTCTTTTAAAACGTAACTTGTTTAACTTTTACTATAAACGATATTAAATTTTTTATTAAGTTTTCATAAATTACTATTTAATCTTATTATTAAATTTGAAATAAAAGTCCAAAAGCTCTAACTTAGCTCCCTTTTTATCTTTATGAATGTTGTCGGCTTCTTTAGGTCGTGATCTCCTCCACCTCACTCTATTGTCACCCTCACATTCTAACCGTTGTGCTCCTCTACCCTTTGTTGCTCCTTACGATCGGAGTTTCTGGTCACCCACTATTGTGCTTGTTCTACCTAATTCGTTGACCTCCCCAATGTTACAGTCATGATACAGTTCCGTAAAGTTTTACATAGAGTGAAAAGTGAGGTAAGATGATTTGTATGAAGAAAATAAAACCCGGATAGCTTCCATTAAAAACCTCTAGTAAACCTTCAAATTATGCACCAACATCTTTGTTAAAAATATTAATTTAATAAACATATTGTAGTTCATGTCCTAGTTGATATGTTTTATATGTTAAGGGACCATTACTACTGTACTGAAAACTTGAGGGGCTTGTAGCAGTACATTAGAGCTTGAAAAGATTGTTTTTGCATGTGGCTCAAATTTAGTAGAATAGAAAAGAAAGGGGGTTTGAACTTTGAATGATTACAAGGAGTTGTCTTCTTCATCTCACACATCGTCTTTTATGTGTATTATTCTCTCTACATTTTGAGTCTTTGGGAGTGATTGAATATTATTTTTTATTGTTCTAAAGAGTTTATGTTTTGTCCGTGAGCTTATCTTTTACTTTTGTTCTTTTTTTTTCTTTGGTTCATCATAAAGATGGAATCATTCTTAGAGCTTCGTCATCGTCAAATCAGTGGTATCTTTCTATTTGTCTTTTGTCAACTGTGTTAAGATTGTCATGCAGATCATCTTAGGATAGTCAAATTTTTTTGTTATTGATTAGATCTTTTTTATAGGGTCCTTGTTCTTGGTGTAATCGACTTTAGGATCGTAATAATATCTACATTCTTACTTTGTGACACACCATGAAATCCCACGTCTGAATTCAACAAACAAGAATAGGAACAGAATCCATCATCATTTTACATCTAAATCATTCATATGGACTTTTTATCTGTATAACCTTTTTGAAAAATTTAAGAGTCATAATTCATAAGTGTTTTCACTGATGTAGTTTCTATCACCGGATGGATTGCCTAGTGTATGGTTTCGATCTTATTGTATCAATGTTTGACTTTAAGCACACAAATAAATATTACCCATCCTTGTAGTAGGTAAAGATGCTTCATTACTTTGACCCATCAAAACAACAACATCATCTTTTTTATTATATTATATATTTATTATATAATATAATACAAGTTGATATGAAAATTATATCTTAGAAGATTGCACGAGTTTCAGGTCTTGATATTATATTATTGTAACATTCAAATAGGCGTTAAAACTCAAGATCTGATAGGAATGAGATCATATATCCAACATTCCACCATTTTTATGCAAACTTCTAACACATTAATATTACATTCAAAGTCTGTCATTGGGTACGAGGAAAAGAAATGACAACTAAAACAAGTGAAGCGACAGAAGCGTCGTTGACGTCGTGGATGAATGAGGTGATGCCATTTGTCGCTATGTTGATGATAACATGTTTGGATATGAGTGTGTTGACCATGGTCAAAGCAGCCATGAATGGTGGTATGTCCAGTACTGTTTATATTGTTTACCATGATGCTCTTGCTATTTTGATACTGCTTCCATTTTTCATCATCGGTATCCTCAGGTTTGCCACCAAATTCTATGTTTGTTTCTTTCTTCTTATATACTGCTTGAAGTAAATATCATTAATCATGATTTTAATAATAATAATAATTATTATTATTATTATTATTATTATATTGTTATTTGTGCTTTTACAGAAATGTTGCACGTCCTCAGCTCAGTTTCCATCTTCTTTTCAGATTCTTTATCCTTGGTTTATTAGGGTAAGCTGCCTAGTTTGGGTCGGGCCAGGCCACGGGTCGGGTTGGTTCAATCGGCTAATGAAATTTGTATAATAGTCCACGTGGTTTGACCAGATTACACGTTTAATACTTAGATTATGAAAATTGTGAAGTTAGTCTAAGTTTTTGTATAGTTATTGCAAGTTTGGTTTTTTAAATTTTAAAGATTACAAAGTTAGTTCAAATTTTTATGTGCGTATTGCTTTTTAGTCCCTAAAGTGAAGTTTAAAAGTTAGTCAAAACTTTTATATAGGCGTTGTATTTTCAGTCTCTGAAGTTAAATTTTGAAAAAAAGTCAAAATTTTATAAAAGAAGTAAAAACTGAATGAATTTAATGTCGGGTACTAAACATGTAATAAGTACATAAAAGTTTAGACTAACTTTGAAATTTTTAAAGTTTGAAAAATAAACATGAATCTGGTTAAACTATAGTGACCATTTATGTAGTTTTCTTAAATTTTAATGTGTTTAAATACATTAAACATCTAATTTAACGTTTAAACGGGCTAAGGTTAATGAGTTTCCGGGCCAGACCACAAGCCCAGTTGGTTTAAATGGGCCAGTTTGGGTTTGGTTGATCACCAAAATACTTTTTTGACCATTTGTTTGAAAAATGTTACAAACTTTTAATGTGTTTATGTGCATTAGAAATAGAATTTTAGTGATAATCTGCCCGTTTACCTGCTTCGTTTTTAACTAAACTTCTTGATTTGACCGACTCGTTTAGATTAACATACCACACATCGACCCATTAACAATATGTTACAAAGTTTTACATTCTAATAACTTTTTACAATACAGATATTGGTTGTTTGTAGGTTGTGCCTTTTTCAAGTACTTGTTTATCAAGGTCTTTACTACACTTCTCCAATCATGGCAAGTGCCATCTCAAACTTGACTCCTGCCAACACATTCTTGATTGCAGTTGCCTTCAGGTAGCGCTAATTGTACGCGCGAATTCTAATTTCATTGACAGATATCGTTTTTTCCGGAAACATTATGCTAACCAAACGTCCATTTCAAACTATTGTATATATCTTTTAGGATGGAGAAGATAGACATAAGAAGTTCAGCCAGTCTAGCAAAGTTATTAGGTACCATGATAGCAATATCTGGGGCAACGTTGTTCACATTCTATCAAGGCCCGGAAATTTTTCATATGACCCGTTCTGATTCATCGAATCAGCTTCTTGTGTCACGACCATCGGATTGGATAGTTGGTGGTCTTATTCTTGTTATTGCTGGAGTTGTTTGTGCCATTTGGAATGTTTTACAAGTAAGATCTTCGCCAAGTAGATGAAACGTAGAATTATTTTTCGCTATTAATTTCTTCTTTCTTGATAAATACATTAGTCAACAACAGCTAGAGAGTATCCAGATCAACGCACGATTGTCTTTTTCGTCTGCCTGTTTGGGACGATACAATGTATAGCTTTGTCTCCTTTCCTAGAACCAAATCCAGACGCGTGGGTGTTGCAGCCTGGAACTGGGATGATTGCTGTAGTTTTTGGGGTAAGTTAAGTACATTCACATAATTTCAACCTTTGTTTATTTACAAATATGGCGATTCGGATTGTTCTTTAATCTCAAGTAGAAATTCTACCTCAAAAGCTTAAAGTGTGAACATGTCAAATGGGTCAAGCAGGTGTAGGTTGCCTAAAGTCTAACTTAACTTATAGTTTTTGGGGTAAGTTAACTACAACAGTGTAATATCAACATGTTTATTTACAAATATGTCATTTTAGATTGTTTTATAACCTCAAGTAGAAAAAATCTAGCTTAAAGTGGGAAGGGGTCAAACGGGTCGAACAGGTGTAAGTTGCCTAAAGTTTATGTTTAACTTATTTTTAACGCGAACAATTTTTTGAAGGCTGTATTTTCAGTTGCTTTTCGTAATACAGCGATCACATGGTGCTTGGAGAAGAAAGGTCCGGTTTTTGTAGCCATGTTCGCACCGCTATCAATAGTTATTGCAGTCGTAATGGGTGTCACTTTTCTTGGTGATTCACTTCACTTAGGAAGGTAAATGATCAATCTTTTTAATCACAAAATCTTAGTATTACCAGTTGAACGATGAGTTTTTGAAACTGATTATTATGATATGAAGATTTAATACTCGATTACAAAACAAACAAACAAACCAGTAAAGTCCCACGCAAAGTGGGATATATAATACTCGATTAAACAATCAAATTGTCATTATCAGTTTAAACACACATCCAAACACCAGGTGAATCATGGGACGTGATTCACACTGATCATTGGACCACCCATTTGAGGTTGTCAGGCTGATTATTGTTCGACAAAGGCAACTGATCCATGGCTTGTGTTTGAACCTTGACTTTGTGTATGCAGCGCCATTGGAGCCGCGATAGTTGCTGCTGGATTTTATACTGTGATGTGGGGGCAAGCCAAAGAGAATAACAAGTTACCTGGTTCGTCTGACCAAACAGCCCCTCTCCTTGCGTCTAGAAATGAATCAAACTGTTAGTTTGCTATGTAATTCGAGCGTATGTTGATGTGAAATCGTCACTTAAATATCATCAAATATTCATGCTTTTAGTGTACTTTCTTGGTTCTAATATGATTATTCATGTTTGAAAAAGCAAAAAATAATAGAAAAAGCGAAAAAGATTGTAAAACAGGCTAAACCACGTACCAAGTAGGCTAGGCTAAGCTAGAACTGGTTATGATTCAGTTTTCGACACACCAGGATTCGCCAATTCTTATACGACCAGTCGGGCTTTTTATGCCTACTGTCAGACCAGGTTGAGGATCGAGCTTGGACTGATTTGACCATCTTTAACCATGAGAGTGATCTTCATTCGTCTTGCTAGCTTTTTACTGATGGACATAATACATTAGTGATACTGTTAATGTCCAAAAACCTATATAATCACACATGTAGATAAGAACTTTATCAAGAATCATGTTTAGCTTAATGTCTTTAGTGATGGAAGGTATGACAATTGATAATCAACATAAATATCACATGTTTACGAGGGATACAAACAGTCTTTTATAAGTATCCAACCGACACTATATCTAACCAACATGATGGTTCATATGACAGTATCTCAACCGCCATTAACCGACACTTAACCACCTTAACCAACTTCCTACTTACACTGATTGGACCTTATACGAACGACCCATAAGTTGGACTTCTAAACCCATGGGTTAGACTGACCCATTTAGACTTAAACATATACACGAGCATTGTCTTATACACAAACATGATATATCAAATATTGTACTAAGTTTACTGCTACATGTAGGATATATGAAACAACTCATGCATAGTTGCCTAGTTGGTTTATGAAGATTCATGGTTCGAGCCAGTGGCGGAGCTTGAACATCTCCGTGTGGGGGAAGAGGCGAAATTAAATTTTTTTTGGGGGGGCGAACTCATATTTATATAAAAATTTACACTACCGTGCCAAAAATTTACATTAACGGGCTAAAAATTAACACTACCGGCGAAAAAAAGAAGCCCCCCCCCCCCCCGCCCCTCACTATCCTTCACCCCTGGTTCGGGCATTTTAGTAATATTTATTGAATATTTAAACTTATTGTAATTTTGTTAGTTTCATACTCATGAAAAAACTACATTGGCTTATCTGACCATTACAAGGTAAATCACGACTAGATTTGTAGTTCAAGGCTAGGTACTTTGCAATATGTGCATGTCCATAACGATACCATCATGCTCAAGTGTTGACATGAGGCCATGTGTTCATATGATATACACTTATAAGTGTACGTATTTATGCGATACATGTTTATACTCACTTATAAGATACTATTGTGTTCAAACACCGTATTATTTTTTCATTAAGTGTTATATTCTTTAAACCAAAGGTTAAAATTGTTAAATGTTCATTAAAAACTCTTTTAAAAAATGGGTCATGTATAAAATTGGAGGTCAAGCATAACAATAAACTTAAAAATTATGTCAGACATATGAACTCAAATAACATGTTTTTGCAATTTGAAAAAAACACAGCCTGTTTAATCTAAAAGTTTGTATTACTTTCTTTACCTATTAATGCTCTAAAATTTTACATTTACCCAAAGCCGTAAATTTCACATTGTTATCTCGTTTATCTTCGTTCCAAAAATTTTTTTAGGTAATAAAGGCTCTAATTTGTAAACTAACTAATACTCAAGGGTCTATTTAAGAAACTTCTTAATCTTCATGCCCTCATTCATCGGCCCCAAATATCAACGCCAAATCTCCGATGTTCTAGCCCCTTCATCTTCTGCAACTCAATACCTCAAAACCCTAATTCAAATCCCACTTTTTACCCCTTCAATTCTTCTCAATCCCCTAAATTTTCTTTAATTTTCACTTAATCATCTCAAATCTCAAGTGGGTGTTCACCCAATTTCAACTTCTGTTTGAGTTTCAATCTTTAGGGCTTGCTGTTGCAACCCCGTTAATCGTACTGAATTCCGAAAACTAACTATTGTTTTGTTCATCATTGCTGCATTTGATCATCTTATTGGTAGTTACTCTGTTCTAATCATCGTATCAAGGTTCGAATTTTGAAACCCTAGTTTTGTTTTTCGTGAAATTGTGATTTAAAGCTCCAACCAATGTCTGAAGGGTATGCAATTGAGCTTTACTTCGATCCAGCCCTTGAAAATCAAGTTTTGAAAGCATGGAATGTAGTCGCTCGTCGCCAAATTAGCACCCACCTTATAGAAATCGAATCAAGGCCTCATATTACTCTGTTCTCGAGTCCGTTTATCGATCCATCGAAGCTCGAAAACATCGTCAAAGGGTTTGCTTCAAAGCAAGATCCTTTGCCATTATCTTTTGGTTCAATTGGAAGCCTTCCTAATGATGACAATGTGTTGTTTCTTGCCCCAACTCCCACTTTACCCCTGCTTCAATTCCACTTTCAGTTGTGTGATGCAATGAAAAGAGAAGGGATTGAAATCGGGGAAGATTATCGTCCGGATTCGTGGATTCCATACTGTCCTGTTGCAGAGGAAGTGCCGAAGAACCGAATGGCTGAAGCGTTTACGGTTTTGAGGGACTTGAAATTGCCAGTTACTGGTTATGCAATGGATATTGGATTGGTTGAGTACTCGCCTGTTCGTGAACTGTTTTCGTTCGTTCTTGGTAGCTCATCGGTTGAATCTTGAGGTTTGAGTGTTTTAACATATATGTTTCTTGGTGTTCATGTTTGTGTCTGTTTTGATTAATGTTTACTGAGTTTGATGTGTTCTTTGTGTTGTAAACAACTTATTGTAGAATAATACTGGTTATTTGTTATTGAATTTCAGTATAATATGATGACTTGCTATGATGTTTTATCCATGAATTGTGGCATTTTTTTGATGGTGTTACTTGTGAAGGGTTGTTGAAGCAATGTATGTTGCTTGGGAACTATGGTGTTCTAATGTCTGTTTTGAAAGGGATTATGTACGGTATTATATTAAATAATTATTGTATTTGTATATATCACAGGTTTTTTAAAGCTCAAGAGGTTAACCTAGCATGGTATAACTCGAGCTTGATTATAATTGAGTTTGTTTAAGCTTAGCTCGATTTGAGGATTATGCACCTCGCTCTATAATACCTGCCCCTTCTCCCTTTTAGGCGTGTTTTTGCTTTTATGGCTTAAAGATATATGGATTTTGTTAACTTTGTGTGACTGTAGTGGTTGTTTGAGCATTGTATGCTAGATTTTATTAGTAACAATGCACTTATGAAGCATTTCAAATGTATGAAGAATTGTCAAAACAATTATAAGAGTGTTGGATATTTGTTTGATGTTTTATATCAGCTTGACAAATGCGTTAATAGTATTTGTAACGACCTCTCCATCTAAGTTATAGACCACACGGCTTAAAACAGCCCAAAACAGCACTCATGGCATATTTGATGGTTGTAATTGGTGTTTGGCTGGATGTGATAAACGCACCCTGTCTTGGTGTCATATTGGTATGAATGAAGGTGTAGGAAGAATCAATGGTTGTCTGCACGGTAGCATGGTCTAGCGTTCGGGGTTGTCTGCACGGTTGTTGGGTCTATTTGCTGTCAAGTTTGCCCCAGTGGAGGTCAAAAATTCCCGAGTTGGATCGATGTTCAGAACCTATCACTTTAGAGCTAGTAAACTTCGATTGGAACATGCATCTGCAAGTAACATTTTAAGTTGGGAGCATTGGTTGATATAATTTTGCTTTCCGGTGTTTTTGTAAAGAGTGGTAAATTGAACCCTTCCTTTTAAAAAAATTGCCACATATGTTTCTTTATGGTTATATTGCAAGAACTTTATGCATTGCTTATTTCCTTGTTAAACCTTTCAAAAGTTAAAATTGAAGTTTAAAATTAGAAAAATAAGTCATGATTAAGGTAGCGTTTTTCCACCTTGTGTTTTACCCTATGCTAGCTATTGGTTAGAAGAGTATTGATATACTAACACTCACTCGTTCGTGCATTAAATCAATTCCTTATCAAATCGATCATAACTACCGCCTGTTTGTGTACATTCCACAACCGCAAATAGAAGCTCATAAAAAGACCATGATCCCATAAAAAGACATCACACTTCTTGTTGGAAAGAAGACAATTTGTTAAGAGGGAAATAAAGCGATCAAATTTCTACAAAAATAACTTGAGGTTCAAACCACTAGTAACCAAAAAAAATACCTAAAAAAGATTAAAAGCCAAATAGAATTACGTATTTTTCAAGCCCCCTTAATACGTTCTGGTCCAGCATCATGGCACAAGTCACAACTCACAACTCCCCTTTGTGTATGCCAACAATGAATCACCATTGTTCTGGCATCCATTTGCCATAAAACAACGAACACTAGCCCGACATCTAAAAAATATTTAAGATATAGTGATTATGACTTGACAATATGAAGTCAACTTACTAAAATACCCTTGGCACATACAAAATCATGCTCACGTTTTGATCATGGTTTAGATGTAGAGATTATAACGTGGGTTCAAATCACATCATTAGAAGTTTATGATTTAACACCAAATTATAGTATAAAGAGTGTTTACAAATTTTTAAATAAGATCTTTGGATAGCATCAGTATGTGGTTATCATGAGATTTATACGGTTCAGTTTACAGTTGATGCTAATTACTAGTTTACCTGATAGTTTGAAATTTAAACAGGCTTTGCAGACAGAACATTTTGTAAATCTAAAACATCATCATTTTTCAGTTCTTACATAAATTTATATGATCATCTTGATGTTGAAAAACAAATAGATAAAGCTGGTCACAAGATCAAACTGTAACACCTGACCAATATACCAAACCTGCTGTTAGTTTTGCTGTTATTCATCTGTAATTAGTAAATCGACTCAAATTTTAACCATATCTTCAACACTCCAATATAGTAGCCAGATCACCACACTCACGATATAACAAGATATTGGCAATGTTGTGCATCTTCAAACACGAATTACACCAAATCATTCAAATACCATAAAAAACATCAAATGTAAACTCAGATCACAAGGAAGAAAGTATGATTTGGACATCGGACCATGATACAAGGAAAGATGAACTAACCATAGTGCTGTCTAGAGCCATCAGAACCAACCCTGTAGCTGTATATAGGGGTCAGGGCCACAACCACTGAAACCAGACCCCGCCCTTGGTGACAAAAACAGGATCCAGAATGGGCTGTCTGAGCTACCGGTCCCCTTTGGTAACATAGTTCCAACCCGACCCGGCCGTAACCCGGCTGGAGGTTTGGACCAAATCAAAGTAAATGAATATGATTTCACAAGAAACAACAAAAAAGGAAATAAAATTTAATAAACTAAACCCAGAAGAACTGGCACTCTACATATATCCGTTGAACCAATTCCCTGGTTTTGTTTTGTTTTGTTTTGTTTGAGGTGGGCAAATGCTTTGAAACAAGTTAAACATCAACACAGGCCACACTCTGTTCAAACTATATCAAGCAACAACTCAACCCTATGCATTACAGAACCCTCACAACCAACGAGAAGGTTTTGTCATAAACACGACGAGGGGAATATTCTTCAGGAAACCATCAAACACAATAAAGTTCGGTGAGTGAACCACTGAGGGGGGTCTCCAGACAGATTCCCTGCAAAAATCACATCAAACACATGAACAAATAAACAAATCAATCGACCCCAAAGCTCACAAAGACTAAAAAAAGACTCACCGGACGTTGCAAGAACGTCTTTTCCTACTGCCAATGTGGATGTTTGTAGCTAATCCTATCACCATCCCAACCGCCATCGGGCTCTTTCCTCTTTGATGTACCACCACCACCTGCTGCCATTTGCTGGAACATCTTTATCTGCTCATCAGCTAAGGCTTGAGAACCAGCAAGAGGTAACTGTCTCAATGCAAAAGGCAATTTATCATCTGAACCGCTTCCAGGACCTGCATTTAGATCTAAAGCTTGACTTCCCCACTTCCTACCATCAGGACCGACATTACTCGAACCGCCAGGCAGACTCATAAAGTACGGCCTATAAGGCATTGACACC
The DNA here is from genome assembly GCA_025506515.1 of Flaveria trinervia. NCBI lineage: Eukaryota > Viridiplantae > Streptophyta > Magnoliopsida > Asterales > Asteraceae > Flaveria > Flaveria trinervia. Next base: position 88,318,529 of record CM046452.1, on the reverse strand, counting down.
ACACCGTTGGGTCCCACCGAAGGAATAGATGGAAAACAAAGCTGCCCGCCACCAGACGATGAAGAATCCACATAAGCATTTGAAACCGAAGAGAACGTATTTGAAATTGAAGGTATTGAGAAACTAGGCTCGAATGGGAAAGCTGGATACTGATATGGTACAGTAGATGAAAATGCAACGGCAGGAGATGATGGCAAGACGGGGCCTCTGAACATTTCAGGACTTAGTGATGTGCTGGCAGTCACAGGAGTCAACATTCTTTGAGATGAGATTGTCATTGCTGGGTATGTATTATTTGGTGGAAACCAAGTAGAAAAGTTCCCGATATCCATATTATTCATTCTGACATTGGGAACCCCAGACATAAACTGCATACCATTTTTGGAAAAGGATACCGATTCAACACCAACTTCTTCCACACCAGGCCCATTCAGGTCGAAGTCCCTTGAAGAATTTGGCCCACCAGGTAAAAATGACCTAGAAGGTCTACTGACTGACAGCTGCACAACCTCCGGACCCTCCTCACATGCATTTAGATCAAGATCCAGTCCCGATGGTGCATTGTTTTGACCAGCATCATCAACTCCAACATTCAGATCAAAGTCAAAAAGAGGGCGAACCGTTTTACTGTTATGGTTATCAGGAACCGAAACATCAACCCTTCGTGGTTCTGCTGGACGGAATGCACTGGTGGCAGCAGAACCTTTCCACCCAAGCTCAGGCTTACTTCTTGAAAGACTCTCTGAAGGATAAAACGGTCCTTAGCGGCGGCGGCTACGGTAATCAAACCAGAACGATTTTTAACATCAGAAGGTAACGGGCTAGGTGTATGAAAAGCAGTTTTTTCAACCTCTCCTTGTGACACATCATCACTAGGAAGAACTTCATTCAAATCAAAGTCCAACTTTACTGTACGATCTTCAACACAACTGGGCTCTGTTATGTCATAAGACTTTTCACACGACCCTACTTCTTGCTTTACAGCAACAGAAGTCTTTCCATCTTTTTCAATATTTTCATGGGCAGATTCACTGGTGCCAGAATCCATATTTTGTCTTGCACTCTGTTCAGCCTTATTGTCATCAGTCTCTTCAGACTTTTGTGCTAAATCAACATCACCACAAGAAGTGGTGGCCACAGGCTGATCTGTTAACCGTTTGTGCACCAGTTTCTTCTCATCCTCATGCATATCTGAAGATGACCAAGAAGCCGATTCTTCATTAATCTGTGTCTCGGTTTTACACTTGTAACAGGTGCATCAGATGGACTCACAGTATTTTTAATTGATTTATCATCCAAGCTCTTCTCTTCCTGTAGTGGACTTGAACTGTTAGGTTTTGTATTTGTAGCCTCCACAGAAGCATTTTCTATCAAAGCAGAAGGCTTTACCTCAGGTGCCAAATTTACCAACTGTGTATTGTTATCCCCACCTACAGAATCCATCTGCTCGACCAAGACATGACCATTAGCCACACTGATATCTTCACTCTGACCTCCATCGTTAGCCATTTGTCTCAACTTAGCAACATTCACAGAACACGAGTCTTCAGGTACAGGTGAGTTACTTGCAGGGGAACATGCTGGTGATGCATCAGATCTTGTTATTTCACCGGCAGCCACACTAGCAAGAAGATTAATTCCACCATCATCACCAACCGACGGTGACACGCTAGCTTCAGAAAATTTGGCACAACTCTCCACCAAAGCATTTATAGAGCTATAAGAAGGCTCATATAGTTTCCCTGGTTTTGGAGTAATCCCTGACGATGAACCACTGCCAAAGGATGCATCTTTCCTGCCATGTTCTTCATCACGGACAACCAATCCTTCTTTCCCCCGAGACATGTCTGTACCCGTATTTGTGTTTGGTACATTATTCAGGTTATCAATTTTACCACTTATCTTCTGATCTTGCTTTTCAGAAGGTACCAAAAGTGAGCCTTTGCCAGATATCGTAGAGGAATCTTCAGGTGATTCCACACTGGCTGTCTGTGCTGGACTTCGGCCAGTGTTTGGCAACCTCACAATGAGTCTCGGGCTGCTTCCATTATCTAAAAGTGACACATCAGATGCTCTTTCTGATGTATGTTTAGTTGGTGATCCCTTATCAGATGCAAGAGTGCGATTCAAATGACTAGTTTTTCCAGATTCACTCTTAACTCCTGGGACTGTAGTTCCATGAAAGCCATTGCTCGAGTTTTTACTATGAGAAACACTACTAGATATCTTACTTACACTTGAAGCTCCAGTTTTCCCATGATCACTAGAACAAGATTGACTATTGTTTGGAGATTGACTGGAACTGCAACTCCTTCCCTCTTTAGTTGCTGATGACGGGGACAATTTTGTGGACCCAGGAGATGTTGGTGATTTTGTAACAGCTTCACCTGAGCTTTGTTTTGGCTGTTGAGCTTTCGTTGCAAGTAGTTGTGATGTAGAACCCTTGGGACCCGCCTCAGAAGAACCGCTTAAACGTCTACTACCACCCATATGAGAAACTTCTGAAATCATTGACTTGTTTGGCCAAGAACCACCTCGGCTTGTACTAGACTTTGTTTCAATAATATTCATTTCAGCTTCTACACGTCTCTTCCATGTGCTGACTAGACTTCTGGCTTTCTTTTGAATTTCGGAATTTTTATGACTACGTAGGTGATTCACAGACTTCCCAACATTACACGTCTGTAAAGCATGAAGATTCACAGGCAACCTGTCAAGTGCACGAAGTAAGGAAAAAAGAAATTCCTCAACAGATTTATCATTCTCTTTAGGACTACCATCGCCAATCTTGCACTTGTGGATCTCTTGAAGCCACTCATCTAAAACCAACAAGCCCCTTAAATGAACAAACCGAGCTAAGCAATCAAATCTGTCAGTAACTGATATTACATCAACAAGCATTGTTCGACAAGCTAGGTCTAGTTTCTTCTCAGTGCTATCAGGTCGCATGAGCTGTATTAGTTTTTCAACTCCACCAAAATCCACCAATCCTCCTTTATCAGTAATTTTAGCAATTTCAGTTTTTAATATATGTTCTGGTCGAAGTTGACCTGAATCTGCATCATCTACTTTAGATAAACGATCACGTTTGACAGATTCTGAATTGTGAGCACCATGTTCTCTCTTCTTACTCTTGGCATGCGACGAAATAGAGGATGAACTATTTTGTACATTATCTGAACTATGTTTGAGTTGTGCTGACCCGTTTGGACCATTTATGGGTTTTGGAGACCGACCTCCAGTCTGCACTGCTCCATGCATTTCTATTGATGTCTTATCTAATAGCTGGTCTACTTCTTCTTGTAGTTCCTGCGTCAAAAAGAACTACATATCCAATCAAGATAACTTTCAACAAATAAAGTAATATAAAACAAGAAAAACAGAACACTTATGCTTACGTTAATGTAGTTTTTGTCAGTTAACCACCATAAACACTCGCTTTCAATATCATACACTCGTCTGCACACAAATGAGGATATCCCTGGAGGAAATTCAACACCTTTACGAAGAAATGTGACTTTACACGGATGGAGTAACGATGCAGCAGGTATCTCATCCTTGTGAAAAGAGTAGAAAACCTCGTTTGGTGCTGCTTCAAGCGAAGCACCTTCTTTAAGCTTTACGTCTGCAGGTCGGTAAAGCCAATTCACACAAAGACTTAAACTATTTTCTTTTCCTACTTTTAATTTACGGATTCTTCCAACAAATGGAAGGGAATTGTAGGGTGGCTTGAACAAAGCACAGTCGCCAACATTAATCTTTCGACCATCCTGCAAGAATGAAACAGATTAAACCAGTGTAAGTTACTGTTAAATCAGATAAAAAAATTAAGGATGGGATGAGTGGTAGGATACGTTCACATATTGGTAGCAAATATATCCAATTTATTTAAGATGACAAATTGTTGACAATAGTCACAATATAACTTCAGATCATGAAAAATCAGCAAAATAACTTAGCATCTAGATTAAAAAAACAGCATCAGGATTTCAGAAAGCATCAAAGATTACAATTGTCCAAAAATATGACTTTAAAAAAAACTCAAAGATCAATTACACAACCAGCAAAATGAAGTTGCTTTTATATTTATAAACAGACACATACATGTAACGCATTGGATAGCATGTACAATAATCAAATAACAAACAGCTGATAAACAAACAGCAAATGACCACCAAATGTCTCTAACTACAGCACTGGATGATCAAAAGAACTAATAAGGTTCAGAGATAACCATATATCCAAAACAAAACTACATGTCACGTAAAATGAATAAAAAAGAGGCAAACTAATTTATATAACGCAATGAATACAGAAGTGATCCATACAAGCCCAGATGTAACTCCGAACAACATTCACATATCATACCAACTTACAATAACGCTAAAAAAGGCATATCAATCAAGAAAACAGATAAACAAACACACGATTATGAATACCCATATACACACCCACACACTGAAATAAAAACATATATATACTTTGGAGAAAGAGTTAGTATCAATGAACAGGAAGGAATTGGAGGGAGCAGCTACAGACGGCGTGGAGGAAGATGGGACCGGCCACATGTGCCACCGGTGGAACCACAACTCACCTTCCCACCGCCCATACATAATAGCTTTCGTCCATCATCACAATCATCAATGATATCGCTTTTCTTACTAATCAAATCTCGTTCTTCGTACCGTGCGACGCGAACCATCAATTACGGAAGCCAATTCCCCGATCCCCTTTACCAAATCAGAAACCCTAGGAGGTTGAAACGACCGATCATCACACGAATTAGCACCTCGACGCCTCCAGATCGGCTATCGGACAACGGAAACGTCGGATTACGGAAGCGTAAACGATCGGTTGACGGAGGATGGATGTGGGCTCGAATTAGGGCTTTTTTGGGTGGAGACGATGGGGGATGAATTCGACGGTGGGGGATTGCGGTGGTGGTGTGGATCTGCGGCGGAGGCGGTGGCGAATCGGAGGATTTGTGGTGGATAATCGGCCGGCGGAGATTTAACGGGGAGAGAGATTGATTTGAGAGCGAGAGAGAAGAGGAAAGATGAAATTCGAGAGAGAGAGAGAGAGAGAGAAAGAGGGGTTTGTGAATTGTGAATCGTGAATTGTGAAATGTGATGTTACGCGAAACGGCGAATTGAAGGTCTAATTAGGAGATCGAGTATTGTCTAGGGGGAATTTTTTAATTTCACTTTCGTAAGCACGAACGGTGTCGTTTTCTATGTGTTTTATTGTTTTAATATAGAGTGAATTTTGAAAATCATGGTATCATGTTTTGTTTTATGACAAAATACATTGACTTTTTGATACGTTGGAAAATAAAATTTTCTTAAATTAGAGAGTGGTATATGAGCTTGGTCGGATAAGAAAACTAGACTTTAGTAGTCACGGAAAAAGAGTAACAGATACCGGTTAAATCTAGTTGTGATATAGTTTTGTCGGTTGAATTGTAACTGGTTTTTTCATTAGGTTTTTTGTTGGCTCCATTGATTTTTCAATACGTTTTTATGGGTTGGCGGGAATCTTGTCCTCTTAGTAGCTACGTTTATGTGACGTTTTTTTATTGATTACTTTAGCAAATGTTAATATTTCTAGGCCACAAGTTAGTGTTTATTTTTTTATGAATTGAAAGTCAATGTTTATTTTTATTTAAAATGAAATCAAAATGTCTATGTTGTTGTTATAAATTTATTTAGTATACTAAGTTGACTCTGAAACTCTCATGTTATTTATGTTTGTGTATCATGTATAATTAAAATAGATTTTTGATAACAATAGATATTTGGAAAAAAATGAGTTGTTAACTGGATAACAAACTAACAGTAGCATTTTTTATCATAAATATACGGGAAAAAAGTAACTACATAAGTAGACATGTTCAACTAGAATTAGATTGTCTAAAAAATAATGAATAGATAAATACAACTAGAAAATATTACTTAAAATGAAATCAAAATGACATAACAAGAACAAAAATGAAATTATTTCTTATTTCTCTACACAACTTTATCCAAATGCTTTAAACAATTTCTCACGAACCTTGACTTCCTTCCATCTCACACCCTAACGAGATCCTCATATCAAGAAACTAAGTTGTTTCACTTATCCTAGAAATATCATTTGCATACATACTACTAATATATATATCATTTTCTTTATTTCAAATAGCTAATTCGTTATCAACGATTTTATGACTTGCCTCAATTCCGACTACAACCACATCATTACTCTTGGTTACATCATTAAACAAATAGTTTCCAGGGTTGATCTTTGTTAATCATCAAAATTTGGGCTACCTACACCATGAAAGTGATGACGTCCAGTTGTTCTATTATCACCGCCACTAGATCGAAAACAAGATAATATTCCCAGCCTCCAACCTTTTTTCTCCTATCTCGCTATCAAGAGTTTTTCAATTACTCATGAATGCCCTTCAATTTAGTAACAACATTCATTAAACTTGACCATTCATTTAATTATTTAACCTAATTTTGCATAACTACCTCATTTGAGCCATCATAACTTCATCTTCACCTAATTCCCATCGCCACTATTAGAAGTTTCTGCATCATTAGAAATCACCTTATTAGATGAGGAAACCCAATCCTAGAACTCCTTATGTTGAACTTAGGCAAACTGAATTTTATATATTCGCTAATACCATCTCTAAAATCATTATTCCCTTCCCTAATGCACACCCTTCATGCGAGAAACAATTATCTTGATCCTCATGAAGATACATCAACTCACCCCCATAAATGATACCAATTTGTAGAAACTCTTCACTAACCACACACAAAGGGGCAAGCCAAGAAACACCTCATCAGCACATAACCCAACAAAATAAAAGAATTTGTGACTATGTCTATGTCCTTCATTACACAAGAAGCACCATCTACATACATTAAAACATTAGGTGCTAAAGTAATATTCTTTATGTGAATCATTTGTTTTCTTGTCTTCTCCCCTACTAGGACCGATGCATAAAATTATAAATTCCCTTTTGAATTAGTATTCGCATTTTTTGTGTTGTGTTTAAGTTGTGTATAACTTTTAGTATCAGTTTTTTAAATCGCCACACATCAATAATTGAAATTTTATAATTTTCACATCACTTTCATTTATTATAACAATACTTCTTTTTAGATCAAGACTAGGCCTTCAATATGAAATTAATTACACTTATATCGATACATTTCAAATTAAAAGTTATACAATTATAGATCAGGATTAAGAAGATTTGACACGTGTTTTTTTATGAGTCGACCGATAGTTTTTTTTCTGATTTCCATATGGTTTTAAGAGTTTTGACATATTCGAGCTCTTGATCCCCCTCCACAATTTTTTTTATTTCTTGTTTCGTTCTTGGTTTTTTAATCTTCATTTTTGTACTTTTTTTTTCTTTGTTTGCTAAATGTTTTTGTTCCCCCTAGTTCGGACTCTTCCCCCTCCCTCCACGGTTTTTTTCTTTGTTTATTCATTTTCTTTTTTTCCGGTTTTTATTGTTTGTTTAACTTATTATTCTAGAATCCAATGATATTTATTTTTCTCTTAATTTTTACTTATGAAATTTTAACACCTTCGTCATATCAATGTTTGAAAACATACAACAATGATTTATGACTATAATTGTGCAGGCGCTAAAGAAGCAAACTATCTCGTTTTTTATGCTCATGATCATTTGTTCAAATGGATGGGTTTTATTAAAATAGTAATGACTTGGGCTATAAGTTCTTGTTTTGGGCATACGACCAGTCGAAATGATCGTTGGACTGATAAACACGCTTTCACAAATAGTGGTAGTGGGTTTGGGTCATCGTGTCAACCCAAAACGACTTATTTTATGATTTTTTTTTACTTTTTGTCTTATTTTTTGTTTTTGTTAGACTTTGTTTGTTGCCCAGTTGTTTATCGTTTATGTTTTGAGCCTCATTCGACTTTTAGCTTCTTTTATACTCATATAATCTTTGGGAGATGATCAATTTTAAAGTTTATGAAAAATCATTTTCTCTCTATAACAAGAGCGTGTTAATGTGTGATTATCCTAAGTGTCGGTATTATACGTAAATCAACTATAATTAAACGAATTGTTCAAGGTATTTTTTGTGAATCAGCATTTCAATTGATTATCTTTTGTTTCTATCTGAATCATATAAGTAGGCAAATAAATTTGCTACTCAACCACATAGAGTGGGTTACTAATACAACTTTATTACATGAAATAAGTATTAAAAGCACCTTTTATGAAATACATTATCCACTAAATAGCGTATTAAGAAAGCACATACTAGAAGTGTATGTATATGTGTGGTATATATATATATATGTCATGTTTGTATATATGTATATATGTATATTGTATGTATGTATGTATGTACGCACATGTATGTGTGTACATGTGAAGCTGTTCAATTAGTTCGCAACTCGAAGTTCGTCGAAAACAACTCGAAAAAACATCGCTCGAATTTTGCTCAGTTTGTGAACATGTTGAGCTCGAGCTAGGGGTAGCTCGTTCGCCAGCTCAATTAAATAGCCTTAACTTATAAGATCTAATAAACCAAGTAAACACATTCAGTCCTTTATATGTTATGTTTCATCATTATTTCATACAATTTACATACAATGTTTTCTTTATTCTAATTTCTTACAATTTATCAAAGCAATATCGGGCGAAACCAAGCATAGTTGACCTGTTTAAAATTGAGCTTGAGCTTCCAACTTAGTTTTAAATATGAGTTGTGTCAAGCTAGCTTGACTCGTGAACAACCATACATACGTGTATGCATGTACATGTTCGTATGTATATGTATTTGTATACAAGGCGTGTGCCATCTTTAGAGCCAGTTGTACGTTGACAACCACACAAGTATCATTTTAATGAAATTGATAATTTGAAAAACAATGGTTTGTTTAACCATCTTCGTCCTTTATTTATCTCCTCGATTTATCTTAGATTTGATAAAAACTAGTTTATGTGCCTGAATGCCTCATCCCACGCAACGGGGTGGGTCTGGTTATTTTTTCTAGCGTTACTTTGGTCGTTGTAAACCGTAAAAGCAAAGTTTTGCGACGAAACTTTAAAATACTAAACTTTAATGGTCAAACTTAAAAAATATATGGAAGGAGGTGAATCGTTTTTCTCACACGCAACAACACGTTGCTTTGGTCGTTTATTGTCCTCTTCGTCGAAAACCATAAAATCAAAGCTTGGTGGTGAAACTTCAAATCCTAAAATTCAATGGGTAAACTCAAAAAGGTAAAACCTCACTATGAAAAATTTAGTGGGCAAACGCTAATGTTCTAAAATTTAGTAGCTAAGGTAAAAAACAATACGATGACCAAACTTTAGTTGTCAAAGTAAAAAAAATAATCGACGACTAAATTGTACAAACTTGATGATAAAACTTAACTGTAAATAATTTGGTTGTTAAATTCTAAACTCTTAAACTTTAGTGACTAAGGTTAAAGACAAAAGTTAGGGTTACATGTAAAAACAATTAAAACTAATCAAGTTGAATTAAAAAAAAAACTAAAATGCTAATTTAGTTTGTCTATTCACAAATAAAGGCTTCTGAGTTGTTAGTTTTTCCCTTTCTATATGTATAAGTAAACGAATACAAAATGAGTTTTAGGAGTCGGTTAAGAAAAAAAAAGTATGGTGCTAAATTAAATATCCCAAAAAATCCATCATTCATTTTATTTCTCTTTTAATGTGCACATATACACGTATGCAATATATTGTATATATACATGTGTTCATTTTGAGAAAATACAATTAATAGCATGTTTTTTAAATTAAAAGTTAAACAATTTGAGATCTGCCTATGTTTTAATCAATTTATATATATTGAATAGTGTATATGTTAACGTTATTCTAACGGTTATCAACATACTATTAGTCATGAAAAAAAGTTTCATTGTGTTACTTCAATCATGTGTTTTTTTTTGGCATGAGTACCCACTTACAGTTTTACATTGTAAACTTCGGGTCTCGTCGATACCCTACTAACCAGTCAAAGTTATAAAGACATAATAGGTAAAGACCTAAGGGGGGGTAGGTGGTCTAGAAAGTTTACGAGGATTGAGCCAAATATCTCACAAATATAAGACACAACGCGCTACACTTGATCTACCCGTGAAAATTTGATAAAAATTACTTCGATTATATTTTCATGAATGTGAAACTTGTATACTTAAAGCAACAATGTATTTATACAAAAATAATTTACTATACCTTCATCTTAGAGAATCAACATCGACTTGGGTGGGGGGCCTCCGTAACCCCACCAATGGTGTTTCACAACATTCTCACGCCGAGACATTGCGGATGTTTTCTCCTCATTTTGCAGCATGTGTTTCTTCCCCATGCATCCCCTATGGTGTGAGCAACCCCCCCCCCCCCCCCCCCCCCCCGCTCACAGGGCATCGCATAATGTGATGAATGTGGTGTGGTGTGACGTAACAAATTATAATTGGTGGGTATGCGATGTAGTGTAATGTGTATGGTGTGGGTGCCCCCCACTACCCTAACTTATTGATTTTATGTTGATCCTATTTATTAAAGTATCAAAAATTCCACTTTAACGCCTATAATTGTCTCAACGTGAATGCATACAAACGATATAATCATATCGTAAAGAATACAAAGTAATTTTGTAGAGTAATAATTAAGTTTTCAAAATGTTTTAATCAGGTCACTCAAGTTTAATAAATGTTCTAATTAAATTAAAAAAATCTTGTTTTATTTAAAATTATAGATTTTAACATGTTTTTTGGCATGTTTGTTTTTTGTTTAAATTAAGACATATATATTTTTTTTATCCTGATGTATATGGAGACGTGAATTTAAGCTATTTGTTTTTACTTTTTAATATAATTAACATGCTGTAAATTTTTTTAATATAATTACATATATAAAAAATAATATCCATTTCTTTCTTGACATTAAAAAATCAATGATAATTATGGTTTGATAATCCAATTTGAAAAAAATATGTATGAGTAATGTAATTGAAACATACAACTTAATTAAAACAGTTATAAAAATGGATTATTGTTAATTGGCATTTTCCAACGACACATCAAAGCAAAAGAACATTAGGACGTCTAATAAAGAAATAGTCGTTGAGCCGTTGTGGTTAAATTTATTCACATGTGGGGTTATAAATGTCACATGACATGTGAAATGTAGCATACGTGTTGAACAAAAATTGTTTCTTTTAATCTAAAAGTTATGATTGGTTAAGTTTCTTAAAATTATCAGATGAACTTTTCTCACTCAAGCATTGATTTGTATGTTTTTTAACGATAAATGTATTATCATGTTTTGAATTATAGATGTTATTTTAACGAGTCTAACTATTTATTTTTTAATCGGGACTATACCACTAACCTCCTCAGGAGTAATTTTATAACTAGGAAAACTCTCTAGCTTAACTATGAATATATTTTTTTGAAGTGAGTCTTAAACCTAATACATTTCATATTTACACGTCTTAGATACTTTATCTTAACCACTTGAATTAAGAATCATTAGTTAACATTGATTTGCATGTTAACAAACATTTTATAAATAATCTAATAAATTTGGATAATGTTTGGTTTGTATGTTATCAAACATGTAATAAATATAAAGTAATAAATATTGAAAATGTCCTTAAATATTAATACTAACGCACATGTATCAACTATTACTATACTTTCCATTCTCAAATATCATCTCAATGATGAAAAAAAGAAGAATAACTAGCGTTAAACTTCTTACGTTGAGGCGAGACGTAAAACCATGCCAAACAGCATCAATTCCACATCACTATCAACGATCACTAACACCGAAAAAGCTCGTATTAAAAAAAAAGGGGAAAATAAAACTGAACGGGAATAGACGTAAAAACGTTGAACCTGCACGTGAAACGTAAAACAATAAAAACAATAACTAAGTTGATCTAAGAACTGCACATTGTGACAGGGCCGTTAAACGAGAAAGAATAGGTATGAAAACTTTGAACCAAACGTGTATATTGCGACATGTTAACTCGTAAAAATCAGTGTTGCAAAAATCGGCACTAGGGCCCGACTAATCGCAAATCGGGAGTCCACCTTGGCGATTTCACGTAATCGGAGACACTAATCGGTAATCGGTCAAAATTGGACCTATGCGGACCTAGGCGCCCTTATTCGACCAAAATTCGGCCAAAAATCGATGATTCCGGCTAATTTCCGGTAGGGTTCCGGCAAGTTCCGGCGGGATTCCAGCGACTTTTCCGGCGACTTTCAAAAATTCCGACAAAAACTTGGAAAATGCGGTAAAAAACTTAGAAATTCCAGCCAAATATGTATATTTATATATAAAACTGATATGCATTATTAAAATTACATACTAAAATGTGTGTATTTATATATAAAACTAAAAATTATATATGAAAATTCCAATCCAATTAATTCTTAGTCCCTACCTCGCCGCCCGACTAGCGCCTAGCGATTTTTACAACACCGGTAAAATTAAACCAAAATGTAAAAATAAAATTTTATAAAAGATGAAAAGTATAAGTAACCAAAGTTAAAAATTATAAGGATTAAGTTGTAAAAGATGTAAAGTATTGAAGTTATAAATAAAAGATTTAATTAAGAAAAACAAAAAATGGGTACAACCCACTAAAACGTAGGTTATAAGTTATAACCGATAATGCATAAATAGGTTGGTAATTACTAGGTCGCATTATATACTAGTATTAAGCCCCATTGCAATGAGGGCGTAAAACCATATTAAGTAGCATCAATGACACATCACCGTCAATAACCACCAATGCCGAAAAAATTCCGTATTAAAAAGGAAAATTATTAAAAAAAACAAAACCACATGAAAAGTAGAAGTAAAAACGTTGAACTATGCAGACAAAGTATAAACATCTAAAACATAAGTGTGTCGATCTAAGACCAGCGCCTTGCTATGGGCCGGTTAAATGGGGAAATGTTAAACGTAAAGACGTTGAATCACACCCACACAATTTGACGTGTTAACTCGTAAAATTTAAACCGAATGTAGAATGTAATTTTTTTAATATGAAAAGTAAAGATGCCAAAGTTGATGGTTAAAATATATTAAGAGCACGCAAATCTCATTCCTTATTTTTATCATTATAATTACACAAAAATCATTATTTCTTCTATCTTTTTTTAATTAAATAATATATCTTTATACTTTTTTCATTATATTTTCTCTATCCTTCATTCATAACCACTTTTAAAAATATTGAAAAATTTATAAGAGTTGAATATTGAATCTTTAAATTTACAGATAAATAGTAATATTTTATTTCTCATCCACTCACAACCACTTAAATTGTTCTATATAATTTAAAAACTCACACTCATATAATTTTAAGAATTGAGCTGCGAATGCTCTAAGACTAATTTGTAAAAGATGTAAAGTGTAATGTTAAAATAAAAAAAAGTTAAAGATTAAAAAAAGAAGAGAAAATATGAGTACAACTCACTAAGCATATTGTACTACCCATGTGCATAAGCAAAATGATAATTAGTATATACAAAAAATTATGCCAGTGTGTTGCAACTGTAACATTTACGTGGCCAAGTATATATAAAAGGTATGAAGTTGTGACGATCTGGTTCTAGAAATCAAAACATAGTAGAAAACAATTATGTAATGTTACCAATGTTTTTTTGACCGATATTGATTTCATTATTTATGTTACCATTAGTCGATATAATATACTACACTAAAAAAACCCTATTTTAAATCTAACTCCGCTTTTAACATAACTAAAACTAGGAAAATTATAACCAAAAGTTGTTTTTAAAAATATGTGTTAAGTTGATTTAAAATATTAAATTCATTGATTATTGTGATAAGAATCTTTGTTTAATACAGAGAAAGAGATGGTAAACTACTTCAAATAGATACTTGAAAGCTATTTAGGAGAGTGGTGTCTAACGAATAAAAGTAAAGCAGAAGAATAAAAGAATTTAAATAAAATAAAGATAATAATAACAATATTTTTTTGGTCACCGACTTACTAAAAGTATAAAATATAAAGACAATGAATACTGAGAGACAAAAGTTCACCAATTCCGATTGCAACCTGTCCACAACCACAACCACAACCACAACCACAACCCTAGTTGAAATTGCCAATGAATCACCCAACAAAGACGATGTTGCAGAAGGACAGGAGGGAACGCCTCGAGGTGCCGAAGGAGGGGAAGCTGGGGTGATTAGTAGTGGGGATATGACGGATGTTGTCTTGGGGTGCGCCAAATCTAGTATCGGTGGATGTTGGTAGTCGTTGGCAGTCGTTTCATGGTGGGTAGAGTGGGCGGTTCACATAGGTTGCAGAAAGAAAAAGGTGGACCAAAGAAGATACACCCATCAAGCACTATTTTCAACATAACAAAGCACATAAAACCTAGTAAGTATAAGTTACAAAAACACTATACACAAACCACTTGCAAGTTAGTATTTACCATATAAATTTAGATACTTAAAGCAATTAAGTAACAAAAGGCATGTCTAACAAGAAGAATAAGATAATATGAAATAAAAATACATGTCAATCACTAAATTAATTATATGCACTATAGCTCTAAAAACAAATAAGCATTAGTGCTATGAGGATTCGAAGTGTGTGTCACGTTTAATTGATGTATACTTTATGAATAATTCATTTATTAATATTTCTAGAATTAAAATTCTTTTGGGGTAAAAAAATCATGTACATTATCAATATATCAACCATTTTAGTTTGCATTGTATTGTAATGTATCATGCTTGTTTCAAACTAATAATACTTTGATAAACGTTATACTTGTATAATATAATTCCAGCTAATGCATGAAGGAAAATTAAAAGTGATGGGAGAGGGAAATATATGATGACTAGTTTTAGTGAATCCGTGTATTACATAGGTTGAATAAATAAAATATTAAATAGAATAAAATTTTATTAATTATTAAATAATATATGAGATTTAAATTATGTATGAGTAAGTACTATAGTAATAAAACACTGATATCAACTTTTTAAAAATTTGTTTTATACTTTCTTTGTTTTTACAAAAAAATAGATCAAACATTTCATTTTAAAAAAACACATTTAAAAAAATGTCATTTTTAAAATATTTTATGTTTTAAAAAAAGTATGATTTACGTTCTAGAAAATTTTCTTTTTATAAATATTTGTTTCTCTAGAAATAAACATTAATAAAAAGATCTATTTCTTTTTTAAAAATAGTTTATAATCAAAAAAATAGAATTAAATATAATTAGTAACTAATTGATTTATTTAATATGAAAGAGAAACGAAAAATTTTTGTTAAGTGTAAATGTAGTTTTGTTATGTGTCATCTATAATTACCATTTTATGTTATATGACATCTTTAGTTATCATTTTATTATAATAAGAAGATTATTTTACATTTGCTACAATAAGCATAGATACTATATATGTACACACACGTCTTGTTAATAAATGGGTTCTATCGTGTTCCTGATAAATCACACCGTCTACACCTCAAAGTTATTTGTTTGTCTTTTGCAAATAGTAAATATAATATAAACCATGAAAACAATGACTTTTTGTGTAATACTACATAGTTATGTCTAAGATAAACCTTTCATATAGCCGCAAACACACATGTGAAAGTCAATAGATCCATAATAAAATGGTACAGATACCATATGATTCAACAAGCCATAAGAAATATTAGATTATAGAATATGTAAATATATTATTGATGGTTTTTTTAATCATTCCTTGTTATATGTATGTTAAATTTTAAATATAAGAATTCAGCAATTTAGTTGATAATAAATAAAAGTTGGAATATTTAAATACAATTAAAAATAAACAGTTAATTTGGTTGTATAATATTATGAACTGATTAAAATGACAATTTAATCTCGTTATATAAAATGGGATTAAAAATTAGAGTAGGGTTATCTGTACTATACATAAAGTACTAGTTTAGTATCCCGTGCATTACACGAGTTGAATTAATAAAATAATAAATAATTAGTAATAAAAATTTATGAATTATAAAACCATGTTTGAAGATAAAATATGATTATAATTGCATATGAATAGTTATTTCAAGTAAATAAACAATAGATAGGTTATAAACAGATGATATATAGATAGATAGATAGTTTATAAACTCCTTTATTAAACGAATTATAGTTAGTAATAAACATGAAAAAGTTACAGTATGATATTTTAATATAAGATATGTATAAAATTATATATACATACTTATTCAAGAGGTCAAACAATGGTACTATTTTTAATTCTCTTATATAAATAGTTTCATTTTTAAAATATTTGTTTTAAGATTTTCTTATAAAAATTATTGTTTATAGAAATTTTGTTTATTAAAAACTCAAGTTTCTAATTATTCTAGTTGTTTTAATAAAAATACTTTTAGAAACTTTTATATTTTTTATAATTATTTTAAAAAATGATTGATTTAAATTATTTTGTTCTAAAAGGTTCAATGTTTTAAAAAATATATGAATTTTAATTTTCTTAATAAAATTTATTTTTAAAAACATAGTTTGATTTCAAAAAAAGGGGTAACTTTGTAAAATAGTAACCGACTTTCAAAAGTGTTCCAATTAAGTAACTCAAGTTTTAAAAGTGTTTCAATTAGATCACTCATTTTTATATTTTATACAAATTAAAAGTCATAACATTTGCATGTTATACTTTTGGAGTCAGTTAGAAAATATTTTTTTCTATCTTTTGATGCTGATATAGAACGTTGATGTAAATTTTAGGCACTTTTTATTATTTTTTTCATAATTAACATGTTTTTTTTTTATTTTTTAATATAATTTTATATATTGAAATTCTAACTCCAATGTCTTTTCCATCGTTACTTTCTTGTCATAATAAAATTTGGTAATGACTCGATTTAATCGTTTGGAGGTCCAATTTGAGAAAAATATGCATGAGTGACTAAATTAGAACACTTTTGAAACTTGGTTACTATTCTGTGACATTTTTATGAAGTGAGCAAATTAATTTTATGAAAATAAATCAATTGAGCAAATGTAGATGAAATAGAAAAATATATCAATCGAGCAAATTAATTTTTATGAAAAGAGAAAAATTATTTAAGTGTTTAAATTACTTTAATACCCTCTTGTAGGGAAAATAAAGTGAAAATATTAAAAAAAGGACAAGTGTCAAAAAGTTGGTTTGAAAAATAACAAGTGACAAAAGAAACTTTCTTTTATTAATATCTATAGATCTATAGATATGAGAGAAGTATTTTAAAATATTATAAAATTAAAAACACTAACTATATTTAAATGCATAAGATACAACCAATTTTAGGGTAAAATAGTATTTATAACATTATTTACATATTATCCCTTATAATTAGTTACATAATAACCTTACATTTACTAACACTTACATAAAATTTTATATTATCTACACATAAACAAAAAAATTTAATATGTTTTAAGATTACAACTTAACTTGTGTTTATTTTTAAACGTTTTAGTATACACTTTTTGTTGAAACGATCTGTATTTTGTAAGGTACAATAAGTTAATGCGTATATACAAGTCGTAATGCAGAACTCATTTATATGGTGTTTTAAATTTTTAGCTTAGAAAAAACATAATAAATTCTTGTAAAACTACTACAAGAATAACAAAATATTAAATGCACGTGTCAGATGTAAAATGTTATCCCGTCGCATTGCGCGGACACCCTTCTAGTAGTAAAAGTGATGTTTAATTTAAAAAGGCTAAGAAGTTGGATCTGTCACGTGTCCTTCTATTGTTTTAAAGATGTAAGTATTTTGGTTATTGTGTCAAATACGTCAGCTCATTGTGTCTTATATGTTCACCATGTCATATATTTACATCATATGTTAAGTGTGTTAATATTTATCTTTTACGCTTTAAATCTTTTTTATGTTATTTTTGTCATTGTTTTTATAGTTATAAATTTGTATTTGTCATTATGTTTTACAACTAAAAGTATATAATGATATATTTTCACCAATATATTTTTCAAAACTTTTAGTGTTATTTTGGTCATTGTTTATTCATAGATTATATAAACTTGTTGGTATCCATCATTGTCTTATCATCAAAAGTACATAATAATGTTATTTCAATAATGTATGTTTTTAAAACTTATAGTGTTCAAGATAACACAATTACCATCAAAATACATAACGAGACATTGTGTTATTTTGTTATTGTTTTTAATGTATTAGAATAATTAGTTGCTATATTATTATTATTATATTATGTATTAGAAATACACGACAACGTTATTCCATCATTATATTTTTTTTACAATCAAAAGACATCATCATGTTAGAAAAACATAATAATATTCAGAAAAATATAAAAACTAATAACAAAAATAATGAACTGCACTAAATGCACAATGATGAGATATGAGCTTAAAACATAAATTTTTTGTATCTTTTTACGTAACAATACTGTATCCGTCTTAAATAAAAAACACAAGTTTTACGATGTAATTTTTATAAAAAAAATAATGTTTTACATAAAAGTCATAAACATCTTAATAAAATGTGGTAATTTAAAAGAAGTCAACAAAAATATTTATTCCTATAGTACCGTATTTTTTTTAAACATCACCAAAAGTACCATCTAAGAAATTTTTCACAAGAGTTTATTTCAACACTTGATTAGAGCATTTACAATTCATGTTCTATTCACATCCTTATAATTACACTACAAAATCATTATCTTTTCTTTCTTATTTTTAATTATATAATATCATACATTTATCATTACTTTCCTTTCACATCCACTCATAAACACTTTAAAAAATGTTAAAAAAATTACAAGGGTTGTATCATGTTTTTCAAAATATGGGAAAGAACGATACAACCCCCATAAATTATCATTCTCTTTCACTCACAATCACCCTATATATTATAGTACGTCACTCACGTAAAAACGAGAAACGGCCTGTGAATGCTCCAAGAGATAGACAGTTGAGATTAGTTTTTAGACTTTTTAATTTTAGAAAATTTTTTATTTGAATATTTCTCTAAAAGTTATAACATTATAAATTTAATTATCTAAAATTAGATGAAATGTCTTGATGATAAAAATGAGTTAAAGATCACAGGAAGGTGTCACATTGTAACTTAATTACTCTATATAATAATTGGTAATGACTATAATTAAATTTTAATCAATAATAACTTTTGTAAAATACTAGTGTCGTGTTTATATGATTTCACATCAAATTATAAAAGATTGAAAATGATTGAATTACCAATCACATGGTACAAATGCACATGAAACAAGCTTGTACGTTACTCATGCTTGGTTGATTCGGGATTTCCAAAATTGGGCTCAAACCTCTTATTCAGAAATGCGTACGCATAGACCCCTTTCTCAACCCCCACATGTTTCTGTCCTTTAGTTGATATGACTTCTTAATCGTTAACTATATATATTTTATTTTTAAAAAAGAACTCACAAAAAAATTAACTTATTATCAACAATTCTTTATCAGTGCTTAGACATGTCAATTTTATGTAAAAATAAGCATGTTGTGTGAATGTATCTGTAATTTATAAAGAATAATGTCATGTTAGTGTGAAAATAAGTGTTGATGAACACAAAGCTTATTTAAAAAGAAATAATCACAAACTAGTTTGAAAGGTACAAATATAAGAGTAAATGAAAATAAAAAACATAATTTAAAACTTATAATAAAATATAAAGTATACTAAAATTTAAAAATCACATAAGGAATTTTATATTTACTATAAATAAATAGATATATATATATACACTCATATATACATAGACATATACATATGCATATGCATATGCATACCCAAACGCATACACACACGCATACACATACGCACACGCATACTCATACGCCCACACATACGTAAATCCAGGATGATCAAACTTGAATCAAATCATGAAGATTATAGATCAAAATATAATAAACACACTAAAACCCTTTTGATCTTCAATAAGATTGCAAATAATGTTTACAACTAGTCCCTCAATCTATTGGTCATTCAACCATTAACCAACATTAATAAGAATTAACCTATTTATAATCTATACTAATATTCACTAATTGCATTTAACCCCCTAGACTTAGGCTAATAAATGAAAATTACATATAAAACATAAAAATGACTAAAAACAAGATAAAATATATTTTGTTCACACAAAATATATTTATTACAATAAAACTCCTAGTCATTTAAATCTTCAACGTCTCGTCTCGATTCCTCGTCTCGAACGTGTCGGGTTTGACTTTTGTTGGCTTTGACCGTGACGTTGACTTTTGTTGACTTTTATTGTGTTGATAATATAGACTATCTTTTACAGCTTCAACAATACTCCCCCTTGATCTATCATTATCAATGTCTTCAAAGGAAATCAACACCGAGAAGTCAACAATAGAAAGATCTTCAAATTAAAGCTTTCCGAATCTGATTAGAAAGATTATTCATCTCATAAGCTCCCCCTATTTATATGCTCCCCCTTTTCGAGTGCAATCTTTGCAAGGATATTGGAACAGCTTTCCCAAATCTCTAATCTTGAGTGCTTCAGAAGATGTAGGAGGAGGATTCCTAGCTCGGTATCTTCTGCAAACTTAAAGAACAGGTTCTCTCTGATCAGGTACACTGCTCAATTGATGACCGGCTATCACTTACAGCAAAAATCTGAAACACATTCTCAAACACAATCTCGACATTTCTAATTAGATCATTTCATTTTAACAAAATAAACTCGTGTTTATCTGTGTGTGAAAAACAAGCGAACCTGTGTTCGTTTGTGCACAATTTTTGTGAAATGCATGAAAAATGATAAAATTAAAACAGCATAATATGGAAGACCCAAAAGAAATTGAAATGAAATTTTGTTATATTTTTTATTATATATATTTAATATAACATTTTTTATTATTCATCATTAAATTTTTGTTTTATAATCGAGAACTGAATCGATCATGAGATCACATCCCCAAGATATACTTTAGCACAAAGATGAAGTTAAACATCGACAAACAATGAGATCATACTGATAACTGAATCTAATCACAGACTTTAAACGATTTTGAAATTCTCAAACATATCAATAATGACTGTTGATATGTTTGTCCACTTAAACCCATGCCCTATCTTTTTCAACAAGCAAAAGATGATTCGTTAAGGTTTCGATTAGATACTTTAGAATGCTAGGACCCCACAATCATTTGGCAAAAACCCTCACACAACCTTAGGATTTCTTGAATTTTGTTATGATTTTTAAAGAGCAAGGCTTGTGTATTAGTATGCAAGTGATTATCAACATAATATTACATTCTGTGATGAATTAATCGTTTAGATGATTTGACACAACTTAGATCAAGATGGTGAGAGCTCCAGGTCTATACTCACTTATAACAAAGGATATGACCATTTAATCATGTGCCGATGAGAGCTCCAGGTCAGTACTACCGTACAACAGAGAAGATCATCACTCCAGGTCAATACTACCGTACAACAGAGGAGATAAGCACAGACACAAGACACATAAATACACCAATCAAGGCACAAAGATATGGCTTATATGATTTCTATCATGGTGGGTGAAAGATTAATTATCAATTCGATTTTTTCGGGACTCAGTTTTTGTGCAGGCCAAAAAAGATTGCGTAAATCCAGACGTCCTTAAGCATATATTTTAATTTAAATCATGATGTTGTTGTCTACTTTATTCTTCAAGCTGAGTCTACCAAGCATATCATTAAAGAATCTGTTTATTTTTCTATTATTTGCAATCAAAAATAAGATGTGAATCAGATAACAGTATCAGTTACTATCATTTCTCATTTTAAAAACGCAAGTCATGCAAAAACAAGCATTTCAAAAAGATATACAATAATTTTTCAATCATCTCAAATCAAGTTCCCAGTTCTCTTTTCATTTTTATTTACTTATAATCTCCCCCAAAATTTTTATTTTTGCAAATTTTTTTTTAAAATTTTTAATTTTTTTTAAACTGTACAAAAATAAAAATTTATCAAAGAAGGTCTTACAAACTACACTGATACGAAGATAAGAATGAATTCTCAACAAATATACAGTGATTATAAAGTGAGAACTGTGATTGTGTATATAAAAATCCAGATTGTGAATAAAATACCATGACCTTAACCTGTTTGTTCCGCCTCAAATTTGAATCATGAACAATTCCTATCAGTAAATCGGATTACTAACAGTCCTCCTGAATTGTTCCTACACTCATTAACAAATTAGTTTGAAAGGGGAACCCAAGCCATCGTAGTCCTGGAAGTTCCTTTTTCATATATATAAGAAACTTGATTTTGCACACAACCATTTAAACAATCGGGAATATCTATATCCTTCTTATTAATTTGCCAAATTTGTTTCAGTTCAATTAATTTGAGTTTGAATAAATTAAATTTGGAAATCATTTTCTGTTTAAGACCGAAAGGGAAAGAATTTGGTTTTAAACCTTTGGTCATTTTCATCTTTGAATCATGTGAAACCGGCTTCACATGAAAAGGTTTAGATGGAGGGTTTTTCATCCAACCATTCAAAGATGTGTGCTTGTTATCTCTTGATCCAGAGAAGCAACCCGTGTTGCCTTACCGTCTTGAACATTCTTTGTAGACTTACATTTGGAGAAGCAATTCGTTTTGCCTTTACCATTCGAAGCAAGTCTTTGAGGGCACTTCTTTACCATATGACCTTCTTTTCCACACTCAAAACAAGCCTTGAATGGCTTTTGATTCTTTGTAGTCTCGTGTTCTGCAGGTGGTGATGAGGATTGCTTGGAACTTGTAGCAGATTTTTGCTTGTTCTGAAGTTTCCCATGCTGAGCAGTGAATGAGATCTTTACTAATTGACTGGGATGCTTTGCAATTGGAGAAGAGATCCGTATTGGTCTTGATTCAGCTTTTGGAAGCTTTCGATACTTGACAATGTCAGGAGATATCTCGATCTGTGAGGAACCAACACGTTCCTCTGTGTTTGATTCATCATCTGAGCTTATCTAGTCTCGTATACACAAATCTTTCTCTAACGGATCTTGATTGACATCTCCTATTGTGTCGGCTTCGCTTATAGGATTCTGATTGCTTGATGATTTGACAACTGTTCCTTCTTTAACAAACTTGACAAGAACAAATGAAGGAATATTACCTGTTTTAAATTTGTTGAAGAAATTTAAATAAGCAACTGATATTGGTGTTGGAGCATCAGAAGTGGAATCGTCATTAATCTTCTTATCAGACCCTTGCCTGAGGAATCCCAAACCTACAGGAGAATCCTGTACATCTCTAACCTCTTTAAGATTAACGTTGCTTAAACCTGCATTTAAACTATTAGTTTCTGCAGCTTCAATCAAATCATTAGATGGATGAGATTGAGGCATAGGAGAGTAACAATGGGTGCTAGGAGGAGGATAGACGTATGGATTTTCACCACAACCCACTCTCGTTTTAATTCTAGCTCCCCTCTGTTTACACAGTAGCTCTTTCTGCTTCATTCTGGATATGGTCCATCTATCAAGCTTTGTTTTAAGCTTGCTTGTTTCAAATTCAGCCAAGGTGGCTCTTTCGTTTAAAATATTAATTTCAATATTTCTTTCAAGAAGAGTTCGTTTTAAATGATCATTTTCTTTTAAAGCTTCATTTAGTTTTATGAAATACTTGGCTTCATTCTTTTTAAGTTCTGCGTTTATGGTGGTTAACTCCTTTTGGTTATCTAAAACTAACCTATTAGCTTTATACACACCAAATAAATGAATTTTTCAAGCAGAAGAACACATATCCTGAACTGTCTTGTATGAAAGATCCAGGATGACTCTTTTAGCAGTAAGAGCCTTCTCGCAGTTGCAAACTTTGGTATTTCGCTTCCATTCCTCTTCCTTCTCAGCATCACAAACTTCAGCATTCAACTCAGCTCCACCTTTACCCATTGATGTCTGCTTAAGCTTCTCTTGTACCTCTTTAGTTCCAGGTTTCGGTAAATCGTCAGAATTGGTGCCAGAATCTGACCTCTCTTCTGGTTTCTCTTTCGAGTTTGAAGTGATCTTTGGAGTTAGATATGTCGCTTCATAGTACTCACGACGTTTGATATCCGAATCAATCTCTTTCAGTTTGTTGATCACCTACATCAGTTTGTAATCCCAAAAGCCTCTATCTCGTTGAATCGACTTGCCGTGTGAGCTCCATTCTGATGGGCGGGAATCAAGCAATCTCAGAACTTGTTCAAGATTTCCCAATTAGGCATCAAACTTCTTCAGATTACTTGCCACCAACAGGAAACGATCAACAAAATCAGACATCATTTCATTATCAAACCGACATTGTGCAATTGTGAGATCATCAGATTTGAAGGATTTAATCAGTTCTGCAAAAGCCATTTTTATTTTTATTTTGTTTAAACAATTAAACGGCCCAAAAATATTTTTCCCAAAATTTTTTAGAATAATTCTCCCCCGGAATAATATATATATATATATTTTATAAATGCAAAATTGATGAAAATTTTTTTATCGGGATGAACTCAATTAATCCCAACCAGGGGAAAAAAGTCATCTTTAACATTCGAATTTCGCTGAAGAAATGACAGTTTCGCCGAAATTATAGTTTTGTAGAGCTAGTTTCGCTGTGAACTCTAGTTTCGCTGAGCCGACAGTAGTTTCGCTGGAAATTTCGGCAGCGGTTTCGCTAGCCAAATGCCTAAAACAACTTAGTTTCACCGACAAGTTCGCACGAAACAAGCTTGAACTTTCGTTCAATGATACTTTCGGCAGCAATTTCGCTTGTAAATCACCCACAAGCACTGTTGAACTTTCGTTTAATGAAACTATCGCAGAGATGCTGAAATTAACTACAAAGTGTAAAACACTTGTAGTTTCGCTGAAAGAACAGGTAGTTTCGCTGGATGAATCTGTAATTTCACTGAACGAAGCTGAAAAACTTTTTCAACAAGAAACCAATTTGAAATCATCAAAAACTTAATGGATTTGAGATCTGATAATTAACAGAGCTTCCCCAACCAAAAACAAACAAAATTCAAGCAAATTCCATATCAAATACACTCGAATTTGATCTACAATTGATGAAAACTTAATATTGAACAAAAACACCCAAAACCTCATCTCTAAAAATCTTCAAATCTTCAGTGAATTTGATCCAAAATGGCTCTGATACCAAATTGTAAATCCAGAATGATCAAACTTGAATCAAATCACGAAGATTATGGATCAAAATATAATAAACACACTAAAACCCCTTTGATCTTTAATAAGATTGCAAATAATGTTTATAACTAATCCTTCAATCTATTAGTCATTCAACCCTTAACCAACACTAATGACAATTAACCTATTTATAGTCTAAACTAATATTCACTAATTGCACTTAACCCCCTAGACTTAGGCTAATAAATGAAAATTACATATAAAACATAAAAATGACTAAAAACAAGATAAAATATATTTTGTTCACACAAAATATATTTATTACAATAAAACTCCTAGTCATTTAAATCTTCAACGTCTCGTCTCGGTTCCTCGTCTCGAACATGTCGGGTTTGACTTTTGTTGGCTTTGACTGTGACGTTGACTTTTGTTGACTTTTATTGTGTTGATAATATAGACTATTTTTTACAACTCCAACATACGCCCACGCGCGCGCACGCGCATACGCACACATACGCATATACATATGTATAATATTATATGATATGAGCTTATTACTCTTATACATTGACTTCAATATCCATAAATTTCATCACTATAATACAAGGAAAAGAACTAATGATTCCCATTTACTATTCAATAGAAATATTATTTAACTAAAATAAAAATAAACTTGAGAAATAAAACATGAGAGATTTTTAAGGTTGAATAAATGTTAGGTAGAAGTGTATTGTTTAATTAAATTATAGGGATGAAAATGCAAGAGTTATGGAGAATCTAAAAGTATTTGTATTACATCTTTTATTTATATCCTAAAAAATGCATGCGTTTTACAAGAGTATATATGTTTCATATAATTAAACTTTATTTTAAGGATAAAATGTAGTGTTAAATTATATAAAACCATATATTTTTCGGATAATAGTTATATATATATTTTTATTGGCGGATGTTGTAACCGCTAACTCATTCGATCTCCCCGTTCGATCATCATGAGATTGAATCCCAACCGTATAAAATCGACGGTTATCGATGGTTTGACGTGGTTGTTAGCGGTTACAGGCCACTCAGTGGCAGGAAACTCAAACTTGTACTTTCAGGCGGGAAATGATCCAGTTTTAGCGGAGTTCATTGTGCATTGGCGGTTATAACATATCTCTGGATGTGTATATATATTCATCAAGTTGCAGGTCTTGACCATGTTCCTTGCTATAGTTTCATACGCTGGTGGTGTGCTTACATGTAACCATGTTCCTTATGATATTAGGTTCCATCAAACATTGACAACATGAAAGGAAAAACAGAGGTAAGTAAGTATCTTTGATCATTATTTAGTTGTTAATTCCATCGTTGTGTTATATTATGTAACATTTGCTTCGTTTAGGTGCCTTATTCCCGCATGTCGTAATATAACCAAATTTGGTGTTTGTCCATGTGTGTAGTGAAAACGATGATCAACTTTTAATGTTGTAATATAGATGATTAAGGGTCCTTTGATGTTTATGTTTTCTTGTGACTGTTGTTTATTATTTGCGATTTTGCAGAAACCAAAGCTTTCTGAATCCACTGTCATCGCATTAAAGGGAAAGAAAACCGATAATTACGTGTTCAAGGTATGATCAACTTTTGATGTTGTCGTATGGATGGATGTTGGTTCTATGATATTTATGTTTTATTGTGGTTGTCGTTGAATGCCATTTATTATTTACGATGTTGCAGATATGAAAGCTTTCTAAACCCATTGTCAGTGTGTTAAAGGGAAAGAAGATCGACGAACGCTCCTATAAGAAAATATTTGTGCAGGCGCTTGGAGACTTTCCTCCAAGGGTACAGACCACTTGCGTGTTGTGGACAAGGGATGACATTGGTGAGGGCTGCTCTAAAAAGAAACGCAGAAGTTTCAAATATGGAGGAGTTTGAGGACTGTGGATGTTTAGTTTGTGTTGCAGCGAACAACATCGATGTAACACTTTCGCCGCCATTATGTGGCAATGAATGACTTGAATCCAAGCTTATTACTTGTGTTTGCTTAGGTGTTGTTTGTTTTTTCTGTAGGAGAACGTCTGCAGTCTGCGAACCACATCTGCAGACATTTGTATCAAAAGAGGTGGAATAAACGTCTGCAGTCTGCAAGAAAAATACTGTTTGTTTTTATATATTTGTAAACTGTTAAAATATTATGTAAATTTTCAATATTAATATTAATGAAAGTTTCAACACCTGTTTTCTCCCCCTACATATTAACAACAGAAAATTTAAAACCATTAACTGGTTGTTGACCAAACAACACTATATCACGTAAATCTACAACACAAACTAACAAAATCCACAAATCCACATCACAATCCAGTATCTTCACATCACAAAACAAAATCATCTCCATCAATCTCACAACAAACAAGCAATCATCTTAAAGGTGCCATTGCCCATTAGTTAATCTCGTGGTCTATCAGGGTGTAACAGTAGGGCAATGAACTCTTTCATTTTCTTCTCCTAACATTTCCTCCATCTAGATATATACCAGATAATCAAATGCACAAAAACACACAATCATCCCGTTCTACACATGAAATAAACCTAAAATTTGAACATCAAACTGCCACAAACTAACCATGTAGCTAAACAACCCACTCCAGCAAAATCAACTTAAAAATCACTCAAATTTAACTTCCAAACTCCAAATCTAGCTCAAAACAACCTCTCTTCTACACTAATCTCAAAGAACCACAATAATTCAACAAATAAACAAACAATTGAGAGCTCTAGAGAGCGAAATTACTTCAGAAAATGTTGTGAGTGCTTACGAAATAGTAGAAGAAGCAGAAGGATTCGGTGGATCAAACGAGGGCTTGTGAAAATCGTCGCCGGTTGTACGGTCGCTGGATGCATGGCCGTTCCGGTCGTCGTCGGGAGATGAATACCCCTATATCAAAGACAAACTCATAGCTGTGAGTGTGAGATTTTAAGGGTTTGATTGTTTAAACGAGGGAGGGATGTGGCGAGCGGGGGCAGTCGGTCGGAGGGCAGCGGCGTGAGCGGTAGCGGCGGCCGAAGACCGGCTGTAGTGAGGAGAGGAGTGGTGGGTTGAAGGTTTGAACACAAATGAGAAGAAAAGTATGAAAGGGTTGGGGTAAAGGAGGAGAAGATGCTAAGAAGACTTGAGAAGTGGTAACACCACATCTTCTCCATGCAGACATCAGGAAGACGTTTTTCAATGAAACGTCTTCTAAAAACAAACCGTCTGGGTACTCAAAAGCTCTTTTCTGCGTATGCATGCGTAGATGAAGATGTGGGGAAGAGCTTTTGCCAAAAAAACAAACACCACCTTAGTGTTTAATGTGTCTGGTTTAGGCTGATTATATGCAACTTTTCATGACTTTTTTTCATCTAAAAAAGAAAGATTGAGTTGTATAAACTCTTCTATGAAATGTTTACTCTAGGAATTGCCAACCTTAACGACAGGCTTGAGCTATTACTGGACCCAATTGTTGTTAAATGAAGCAAAAAATGGACAGGTTAGATGGAATGGGCGACGAGCCAAAGTGGGTAATTGATAAGTGTTGATGGAACCGTTGGTGGGTCAACTTTGGAATAACAAACAATATTTTTTTGTGTCTTTTTGAGTTTGCAAATAACCAATGACCTAAATGTATTTATCAAACCTCTATTATCACAAATTAAATATGGGGCTAGCTTATTTATAGAAGCTTTGCCTCTTAAAGGAATTTTTTAAATGGGTTTTTTTGGAAAGATATGATGGTTTATGAGTTAATTTTAGGAAGTTTTTGAAGATTAGGCGTTCCGTAGATAGCATTTACGAAATCATAAATTTTAACGATAGAATTTGTAAATATGGTTTACGGAAACCACTTCTGTTTGATATTAATTATTTGTGATGTTAGTTGAATCCGTAAACCATATTTACGGAATTACTTATATATACATATTTTTAGTTTTAATGTAATTAAAATATTTTTGTATTAATTTGTAAACTATATATACAGAATTAGGTTTATATATATATATATTATATATATATATATATATATATAATATATATATATATTTTTTACGGATTCAAATTGATAGATTTTGTAATTTGTAATTTTTAATGTAATTAATTACATTAATATATATATATATATATATATATATATATATATAATATATATATATATATATATAATTCTGTAAACCACATTTACGGATTCAATCAATAAAATTTGTGATTCCGTAATGTTATCCGCTAAACACCTAATTTTCAAAAACTTTAAAAAATAATCCCATAAACTATCACATCTTTCCAAAAAGACTCATTTTAAAAAAATCGTCTATTAGAAAAAAGGTCTTAGGTTCAATCGCAAACAATACAATGGTGTAATTTGATGTAATTCAAAAGTAGAATAGTTTTGTCTTAAAAAATAGACAAGGCTTTTTTAAATAAACAAGTGGAAACTTTTTAGTCATATCCAGTGGTAAAACCATTTGTCATTTTGAAAGTTGTTTGATGTTGACTTTTATAAAACTTAGATTTATGAGGTGAAATAGCTTAGATCCATAAAAATATTTGATATTTGATAGCTATTCAACATCTATGTCATCTTGTAAGAGTTAATTAGGGTTTTAGATCAACTAGACGAAACAAAGGTATTGATAAAGAATGACAAAAAGACATGTGACATAATATATAGCATCAAATATAATCCAGTTTTGTTCAAATATGCTTATAGATCATAGACGTTTCTGTTTGATGTTTTCTTATGATCCTTAACCAGATGTATCATGTTGTATTTTAAAATGACACAACCCGACCAACGAACGAGTATAAAACTAGTATAAATATGGTTACCGTAAAGAATGTGATATATATTGAAGGCATATAGGTTTTTTTTTCAAAAGACAAATATACGACATTGTTTCAAATGAAATGTCTTGTTTTAACGAGTCAAATTTATTTATTTTTCAATTGGGATCACACCCCAACCCAAAAAATTCATAGCTCAACTCTAAATATTTTGCTCAAGATGAGACTTGAATCTGGAGCATTTAAATTATGTTCTCGAGTTCATTTTCATTTAAGATGAGAAAGAAAAATAATTGAAAGGAAAGAAATAAACAATTGTGGTTTCGAGTTTTTTCTAGTGAAAGAAAATTAGAAAAAAGTAAAAAAGTTATGTTCTTGAATTTTCTTAAGAAAAATAAAGGAAATTAAATGAAAATAAATGCTAAAATTAATCATTTTAAATTAAAATGATTTGGAGAGAAATAAAAAGAAAGAAAATGAAGAAAAAGCATAGAAAGGTAAATACAATTTTATTTTATTTATCGCCTAATTAAATGCTTACGAGTTTATTTAAGCAGAGAGAAAAAAATGCAAGGAATTTAGTTAAGGAGAGAAATAAAAAAAAGTAAGAAAAATAAATATTTTTAAAATCGAAAGAAAATGAAGAAAAAAAGAAAAAGAAAAAGAAAAAGAAAAAGAAAAGAGGAGACAATAAGAGAAAGAAAAAAATGCTTTATTCCTTTATTTCGTTAAATTTCGTTAAATAAACTCGGAAATGTTAGATAACAGAGGTTGTGTTAAAAAGAAAAAGAAAATACAGATTAAAAATGGAAAGAAACAGAAGCTTCCATCGACTGTAATTCGAAAGCTTGAAGTTCAAACGCTGTACCAGTTTCATCGACAACGAACCCCTAAAGTAAGAAACCCACCACAAAGCCGGAATCCACGATCCTTTAACTACCTTCATCACTCATCAAAGTTCGTTAATGCCTTTCATATGAGTTTTGTTAACCGAAGGCTTCACAACTTCGTCAAACCACTAAGCTATCGTCACGGATTAGAAGAATACAAACCAGATGTATGAGTTGATCTCACAGTTGTCAGTCTCTGATCTTCTGTTACTCTTCGTATTATGAACTATAACATGTTGAAATTTAGGGCTTTTTATTGTATGCTAAATGTGTATTGGTCCTGTTCATCCTTGCGTGGTAATATACTAAGTTGATTAGGGTTCTACCAGTAGTATATGCTTGCGTAGGATGAGAATTTTGTTTGACCTCGTTATTTTTAGTGGCTTGTGGTAGCAGCTGTGAGTAATTGATATTAACATGAAATTGAAACTGATTAATGCGACCTGAAGTGCTACTCATCAGTATTGAGCTTCTGGGTGGACTTGAGTATGACTTTAGCTGTTATGAAGTTACCCTTAATTGTTTAAGTTGGTGTTTTGGGATTTCTTATTAAATCAGCTTAATTCTAGTAAGCAGATGCATATATAATTAACTAATAAACTTATTAAGAACAATTTATTTCGTCGGGTGGACTTGTAATTTCGAATTTGTTGCTACACGAATCCTAATCGAGAGGTTAAGACCGGGAAGCAGTGCAAGAGTGGGGCTGCTACCGAGGATCAGGCAGGAACTTGGCTTTGGCTGCTGGGGAGCAAGATGCGACTGGACTTGGCTTCGACTGAGTTGAACTTCGGCTGAACGGAGTATCTGCGAGACAAGAACAACACCGTGAGCCTCGCCTCGGGCAGAAAGGGTTTTCTCCCCGAGACCACACTCCGGCATGAGAATAAGTATTTGTGTTGAGAGAACTCTGAAAGGGAGAACCAATAAGTAAATAGTTTGTAGTAAGAATGCTCCGAGAATGTGTCAATGAATCTGAATAAGAGAAGTATTTATAGTGTTGGTGCATGGGCACCAGATACAACATTGTTCTATTTATGGAAACCTGTGGTCAATGATATGGGGCTGAAATTCCCTAGTCAGAGGTTTTATACCCTTCTGGTGTAAAGGGTTTCTGACTAGCATTTATGTGGTTTGTCTTTGTAGTTGACTTAGAGGTTTGGGTGCTGTTCTGACCTCCTGCCAATGTTTTGGCTTTACTCGTTTTGTCGTTTTATGGTTCTTTCTTATTCCATTTGTAATGAGTGGCTTCCTTGGTTGCCAGGTTTGTGTGATAGTTTTCATAAGTGTTGAACATGAAGGCTTGATGGATTTGAGCGTCCATTTTGGTTTTAATGCGCCCAACCGCGACATTGGGTTCACCTATCTAGCCGCGGCTTTTGGGCTTCTTCCTGCGGCCGTGATGTTTGTTCTGAGAGTGAGACGTGGATTGGGTTTACAGCTGGGGGCGAAGTGTGTTATTGGGGACCGCGACTTGGGTTAGCGACTTGGGCTAGCAGTCGCGGCTTAGTCTAGCGGGTGAACTGTGAATTGGACTTGCAGCCTAAGAAACCGTAGTCGGGCTTTGCGGTTCGGATGATCCGTGACTGGGACTTGCGACCCGGGCGGCAGCCGCGGCTGGGGTTTGTGAGCGGACCGCAGCTTGGTTTGTCGTGATATCATCCCGATACTTCATTGACTCGGGTCTTCGCTCAGTTTTTCAGGGTGATATCCCTTCATGTCCCCCAGTCCAATGTCATAATGTCAAGAATGGCATTGGAATAATAATAAATGCCTTGTGTTTTGGCGGCTGTACCTTTTTGGCATCTTTTTGATGTGACCGAGACCTCACCGATCAACTCCTTGTCACTCTTGCCTCGGATTGCGGCCCCTGTCCTCTTCAATCAAATCTTTATTTTCCACCTTGAGCTGCGAACTCGCATTCGTCAATCACATCCATTCGGCGGCTCGACGGCTTGCCTTTGAGCCGCGACCCTAGGCAACCACCGTCTCGGGCTCGGTGCGTTATTTGGACTTTTCCTTCTTGACTTTTCTATATAAACTCCATTTCTCATTCTTTCATCTTCACTCCTCCTTCATTTCCTCTCACCCAAGATCTCTGTGGCTTTTTGGTAAGTGTTCCTGACCCACTTCTTTGCGTCTCTAATGGATTGTAGAAATGACATGAGTCTTCAGACGTTGGTTATTTCCCAAGATTTTCTAAGCAACTTTATATACGGTATTCCTTCCGAACTTACTCCTGTTGTCCCTCCTCGTTCGTCGACTGTGAGGGATGCCCCGGCCGGGATGATAGCCCTTTACACTCCTTTCTTTAGTCTTTGTAACTTTCGGGTTCCGGTTAACCGTTTCTTGTGTTTGCTTCTTAGGTACTACGATATTCATTTATCACAATTAGTTCCTTTAGGTTTGGTTAAGGTATACCATTTTGAGATATCATGTCGTGCCCTTAACTTAGAACCTGAAACAAACCTTTTTAGAGCGTTCTACAAGTTGACTAGGGTAGGCGAGTGGTTGACCTTCGAGAAAAGAAAAGCGCCCAAACCTTCTATAGTTTCACGAACCATAACTAGTTTGAAACATTGGAAAGACCATTTTTTCTTCATTTCAGCTAGTATAGTTCCTTTAAGGATGCATTGGTTGGAAACTAGTAAGTCCCTTCAAGACCCTTTTCCCGAGCCCGACACGTTTGATATGTCCGCTTATGACCTCTTGAAAACCGAGCCAACTCCTCTTCGTAGTTATTCTGAGCATTTTCTCGTGATGGCCGGTGTTAGTCGTAACTGGACCGATCTTAACACGGTTCCATTCATGACTTATCAAGGGAAACGTAAGTTGCTTTTACCTTTATGCTACAACGCGTACGTTCATTTTCATGATTATTGTTCGTGTGTCATGCTTCCACAGGTATGGGGTTATTTGAGCGCATGAAGCTTTCTGCTAAAGAAGATGTTTCTGAACAAGTTGAAGCTTTGCCCGAAGGTGCGACTCCTATATTGGAGACAACTGCCGGCTACGTTGTTCAACCCGGTGAAACCATGCCGCCACCTTCTCATAAACGAAAAAGCATTGACGAAGCTCCTGCTCCTGCAAGCCGACCGAAAATGAAACGTAAACAGGGTTGGGGGGGCCAGGCCTTAAACCTCGGTCGTCCCCTCCTTCTTCGTCTGCCGCGGCCCAAGGGGCTGGTCCCTCAGCCGCGGCTAGGGTAGTCCTTCACTCGAGTCCCGACACTTCTGTTAGTGCCCCTCTGTCTTCTGATGGTCATTCAGTTGGTGGTTCTAGTAAAGGAAAGAATGCCTCTTCTGAAAGCGCCGATTTGAATGCGGAAGAGAAATTTGTTCCTGATTGGGATTTGACTAATGGAACTACTTTCGAGACTCCGGATTCATGTAGGGACTTCATGTTTGCATCTCGCACATCTGCGGAATTCTTCCGTGGAGAAGGGTTGAAGAATAGGGCATTATCGAATGCTGGTTGTTTGTCCATAGTGAATAGTTTGTTTTTTTTTGCTGAGATTCACGGCCGTTGGGGGGATGGTGTCAATGTGATCCGTGACCTCAAGAAACAAGTATCCAAATTGGAGGCTGAAGACTCATCCCTCAAGCCCCGTTGCGATGTGTCTGATCTTGCCAAGGAAAAACTTGCTTTGGATCTTAGCGGTGCTCAGGAAGAGCTTTGCATTCAACGTGCTGCAGTGAAGAAACTCTCTTTGGATTTGAAAGATAATAAGATTGCTTCCGAAGGCCGCATTGCTAACCTTGAGGAGAAAGTCTCGCATCTCACATCCGAGAAGAAGTGGATTATTTCGGAAGGTGTTGGCTTGGATTTTAACAAGATTCGTGATAGTGATGAGTTCCTTGATGCTTTAGCCAGGGTTAACAGCTTGTCAGACAAAGTGGGTTATAATGCCGGGTTGTTGGATGGAGCTCGTCTTGCCGCAGTGGGCAAGAAACCAGATGAAGCCAAGAATTTCGACAAGAATGCTTTAAAGAAGCTACAAGCCGAGTCTGATTCCTTTGATAAGGCTACTTTTCCCATGGTTGATGCTATCGCTGCTATGTGCGACTCGAGCATCGAGGAGATCAAGTCATTCTTAATTCCTCTAGTTGAAGATTCTGCTCGTGTTTAGCCGGCTTATCCTTTGTGTGTCTTTTTGTGTTTGTAATATTATCAAACTTGTACCTTGACTTTGTGTTACTTTTCTTTTGTGATGTCATCGAGGTTGCATCTTGACTGTATGTCTATCTTCGTAATGATATTTATGCCTTGTATTTTCATGCTTTGCGTCTTGATTGTCGAACTTGTGAATCGGTGATGTCCCATGCTTCATGGCTCGCTAAGGAGCCGCGGCTTTTGGTTGGTCGATGCCTTCCAGCTGCGGTCTGCAATGGTTGCTTTTGGTCGGTCGATGCCTTCCGTTTGGTTTCTTTTGAGATGTAGTTACGAACAACGAGTTCTACTTCGAGCTTATTTATTTGCTCTTGTTATGGTTGCTTGTGGTTGTGTTTAACTTAGCTTGACAAAACATTAATTTGTTTAGTCACATATTGTACCATTCACAGACGTCGCTCGAATAGTTGCGTTGGTATCTCGTTTTGTTTTCTGTGCTCACACGTCATTATGGTTTCGTGACTTGTTACGATACTGGTTACATAAAAAGTTTCATTAATCTGATGTAACTGCTAGTGCTCGCATGCACCTTCTTACTGAAAAATGAGTTACAATGTTGAGATTTCACTACCTACTACATATAGCATCGTCGGAGCTGAGCTCCGTTCCAGGTTCTCGGGATGACTGCCCCGTCCAGCTGGCTGAGCTTGTAAGCTCCGTTGTTTCCTACTTCAATGACTTGATAAGGTCCTTCCCAACGTGGACCCAGCTTACCCTGATCTTGAGCTCTACTCGCCTCGTTGCTTCTTAAAACGTAATCGCCTTCCTTGAATGTTTGATGTTTCACGCGAGAGTTATAATACCGTTCGACTTCTTTTTTATGCTTTGCTTCTCGAATTGCCGCTACCATCTGTCTTTCTTCGAGTAAATCCAAATTAAGTCGCAGATCATTCTCGTTATCCTCTCCAAGAGCTTGTGTTACACGGGTTGTTGGGATGCCTATCTCCACTGGTATCATGGCTTCCGACCCGTAAGTTAAACTGAAAGGGGTTTCACCGTGGCTGGTCTTGGGCATGGTCCGATGGGCCCACAAGACATTGGGTAGTTCCTCCACCCAGTTCTTCCCCTCAATGCCCAGCCTTGTTTTTATTCCTTCCACAATGCTGCGATTGACTCTCTCAACTTGACCGTTACCTTGTGGATGAGCTACGGAAGTGAAAATTTGCTGGATTTGCAAGTCTCTACACCACGACTTGAATGGATTCTCGGTGAACTGCTTCCCATTATCTGTTACGATAAACAACGGGAGTCCGAAACGGCATACGATGTTTTCCCATGTAAACTTCTTCACTTGCTGCCCCGTGATCGACTTTAGGGCCTTAGCTTCTACCCATTTGGTGAAGTAATCCACTACCACTAAGAGAAACTTGACTCCTCCGACCGTCATTGGGAATGGGCCCACAATATCCATGCCCCATTTCTGAAAAGGCCACGCGACATTGACTGGAATTAGATCGTTCTTGGGCCTGTGGCACATTGGCGCTTGCCTTTGACAACTTTCACACTTTTGGATTTCTTCGGTTGCACTCCTATGCATTCCGGGCCAATAGTACCCTGCCCCCATTGCTTTTGCTACTACCATCCTTGGACCTGCATGGATGCCACAAATGCCTTCGTGTATTTCTCTGATAACATAGTTTGATTCGTTCGGCGTAAGACATCGTAGCAACGGTCCCATGTAGGATTTGCGATACAGGACCCCCTGCCGCAGCTCGTATTGTAGCGACTTTGCTTGAACCGCCCTTGCTTCTCCCTTCTCTTCAGGTAAGTCTCCATTCACTAAGAATTTGATAATTGGACTCATCTAGCATTCATGTGCCGCATCGTCCACTGAAGTTACCTCCTTCTCGTCGATCGATGGTGATTGCAGTACTTCGACTCTGACTTCTTTGGCTAAGTGGCTGAAAGTCACTGAAGCGAGTTTGCTAAGAGCGTCTGCTTTCTTGTTTTTGCTTCTTGGGATGTGTGAGACATCACACTTCTCAAAACCGCTAATCAAATCCTTTGCTTTCCTTAGGTATTGCTTCATTGTTTTTTCTTTTGCATCAAAGACCCATTAATTTGTTTAGCCACCAGTAGTGAGTCTACATGAGCATGTAGTCGCCGAATCCCCATTTGCTTGGCCAACCTCAATCCTGCCAACAATGCTTCGTATTCCGCTTCGTTGTTAGAACTTTTGAAAGCTAACCGCAGGGCATAGGTTAACTTTTCGTTTCTGGGCCCTGCTAATATCTGACCAGCTCTTGACCCTTCATCGTTTGCGGCTCCGTCGGTGTGTAAACGCCAATCTTCGTCACTTTGACGCTCGTTGCTTACGTTGCTATCGACACGACTTCCATCTTGTGGTACCTCTACCAAGAAATCTGCCACTACTTGACCTCTTACCGCCACCCTCGGCTTGTATTCAATTCCGAAGACTCCGAGTTCTATGGCCCACTTTGCCAATCTTCCGGAAATTTCCGGTTTTCTCAACACTTGCTGTATGGGGTGGCTCGTGCGAACTTCGACTATGTGGGCTTGGAAATACCTTCGTAGCCTCCTGGACGCATATACCAGAGAAAGAGTAAGTTTTTCCATTGGTGAATACCTGGTTTCCGGGTCCTTGAGGGCTCTGCTGACGAAGTAGATCGGTGTTTGCTTCCCACTCCTATCCGTTATCAAAACTGCGCTGACGGCTTCTGTTCCGGCTGACAGGTACATCACGAGCCGTTCTCTTGGAAGAGGAGCCACTAGTGTTGGTAGGTTGCTCAAATATAACTTCATCTGTTGAAACGCTCTCTCCGCCTCATTCGTCCACCTAAAATCTCTCTTGTTCAAACAATTTCTCAACGTGGACATGAAAGGCAAAGAGCGTTCAGCGTGTCTTGATAGGAATCTATTGAGTGCGACCAAACGTCCGTTGAGTGTTTGCACCTCTTTGACAGATTTAGGTGATGACATTTCGAGCACCGTTGCAACTTTCTCGGGATTAGCCTCCAACCCTTCTTTTCTCACTATGACCCCCAGAAATTTTCCTTCTTCTACTCCAAACGAACATTTCTTCGGGTTCAGCTTCATGTTTATTTTTCGTAATGTCTCGAACGTGTCGGCGATGTCTGCCAGCAATGCTTCCTCGTTTTGACTTTTTATCACTACGTCATCGACGTAAATTTCAATGTTTTTTCCTACTTGCTTGGCAAATGCTTTGTCCATCAGGCGTTGATATGTGGCTCCTGCATTTTTTGAACCAAATGGCATTTTGGTGAAACAAAAGATTCCAATGTCGGTGTAAAAGGCTGTTTTGTCTTCGTCTTCGGGCGCCATC
Source organism: Flaveria trinervia (assembly GCA_025506515.1). NCBI lineage: Eukaryota > Viridiplantae > Streptophyta > Magnoliopsida > Asterales > Asteraceae > Flaveria > Flaveria trinervia. Next base: position 88,280,137 of record CM046452.1, on the reverse strand, counting down.
TGGACTTGATGATATCCCTTGTAGGCGTCCAGAAAACACTTTAAAGGGAAACTCGCCACTGAGTCTACCTTCAAGTCTATGTCTGGTAGTGGGTAGTAGTCTTTTGGATAAGCGTTGTTGAGATTCTTGAAGTCAATGCACATCCGCCACGTGCCATCACTTTTCTTCAACATCACCGGATTGGCCACCCACGTCTGGTAGCGTACCTCCCTAATTATACCTGCCTCAAGTAACTTTTTAACTTCTTCTACCACGTTTGGCTTCGCTCCGGACCCATATGCCAGCGCTTTTGAGCGACTAGTTCCTTTGACTTGTATGCGTTTAATCTGTGCTCTGCTACGTCTCGGGGGACACCTTTCATGTCTGCTGGTTGCCATGCAAAAACATCTAAACTGTTCTGCAGCAAACGCCGCAGTCGCTCCTTGGTGGCGTCAGTCAATTGACCCCCGACCGTGACCTTGTGCTCATGAAAAGCGGGGTTAATCACCCATTTTTCTAACGTTGGGCGCATGACCTCGTCTGCTTCGGTCGAAGTGCTTGGCCTTACTGCTCGCACATCTTTACACGCTTTGCTAGAATAGATGGTAACTACCCCCGTGGGGGTAGGGAATTTTATCGCCGCGTGCACCATCGATATCACTGCTCCAAGAGTACACAGACCGGGTCTCCCCAAAAGAACATTGTGGGAAGACTCTGAACGTACCACTAGGAATGTCATCATGACCTCTCTCCAACCGACTTCATTCCCTATCGCTACTGTATCTGGCCCAACGTCTGCACCACCTCCCCCGAAAATCCTGTGAGGTGGTGCGTCACTGTCTCTAGGTCTTTCCTAACCTCGTCATCTAGTTGCAAAAAACAGTGCTCGTACATAATCTCTGAACTACTACCACTGTCCACATATATCCGGTGTACCTGATGACCTGCAATGATGGCTGAGATGGTGAGTGGCGCATTAGCGTAACTTCTGCCGCGGATCGGGGGAAAGGATATCTCTTGCGCCATCCAAGGCTCCATATGGTCGGAATACCGTTTGCCTCCACGATTCGCCATTTGCAACATGAATATTTCCTTTCTTTTCTCCCCTACCTGTGGCGTCTTTTCAGCTCCCTTAGTAAGTGTGCTAACTTCCCTGTCTTCATGGCGAGTTCAATCTGCTGCTTCAAAGAGAAACAATCATCCGTTGTGTGTCCGTGTTCCTTGTGAAACTCACAATACTTGCTTGTATCCCTTTTTACCCTGGGTTTCAGTGGTGTGGGCTTGGTGAAGTTGATGTTTTCTGTAGCTAGGATTGCGCTTGGAGTTTTAATCAAAGGTGGAAGAGTCACGTCGGGGCCCTGCGGGTTCCGAATTGGGGGTGTGAAACGAGGTTGAAAAGATGGGTTTCGTTGGGGGTAGCGTGGCTGGAAACGTGGTTTCTCCCATGATCTCGAGCCTCCTGGTCTTTTTTGCGAGTCCCACACAGGGGACACGAGTTTCTTCGGCGTCCTGTCTTTTAACTGCTCGCACGCCTTTTTTCCCCTGACAAATGCCTTGGCTCTCTCCAACATCTCGTCCACCGTCTTTGGAAGATGTTCATGAAACCTTTCTATTAACTGGTCATTCCTTATTCCGTGGATGAAGGCCAAGATTCGGATCGTCTCCCCGGCTCCTCGTACCCGCATGCTTTCTTTTGAATATCTTGTGATAAAGTTTTCGATAGACTCACCATCGCCTCTTTTGATGTTGTGCAGCTCTGTTGGATCTTTGGCGGATAACCTTTGTTGACTGAAATTTCTTAGGAAATCTTCCTCCAATTCCTCAAAGCTTCCGATCCCTCCGACTGGAAGGCTGTCAAACCATACCCTAGCCGCGCCGGTCAGGGTCTGAGCAAACATGTGACACCATACAGGAATTGACCACTGCTCGACTTCAGTGGCTCCTATGAAAATTGCAAGATGATCGTCCGGATCGCCCATGCCATTGTACTTCCCCACATTGGATGGCATTTTGAGTTTTGGAGGGAAAGTGAACTCCGCTATTCTTGGCACAAACTTGGATTTGGCTCGCGCCGTCGATGGGCGGTATGGCTTGCTAAAATCATCGTCAATTCCCACTTCTCTCCGGTTGAGGTGGCGCCTGGACTCATCTTTGCTTTTAGATTATTTTCAGCACCCTCTACCTTGTCTCCTCGATTATTTTCTCCATCCTCACAATTCCTTTCTTCCGGGGTCTCTTCGTATTCGAGACGTGTTCGGATTTCTCTAAGGCGTCGCTCTCTTTCTTCTTGTTCCAGCATGGAGAGGATTTGCTCTCGGTTTTTGTTGATAAATTCCGGGGTGATGACACTACCACCGTTGTTGTCATACCCTGTGGTGGCTACCAACGACGCAGTGGTGGTATGTGGATTTTCGGTATCACTGGCATTCTTATGGTGAGGGGTTCCGTGGCCTGAATCCATGGTAATTTTTTGAGTGACGTCTGGGTCCCACGGATGGCGCCAAATGTTGCTACACGAATCCTAATCGAGAGGTTAAGACCGGGAAGCAGTGCAAGAGTGGGGCTGCTACCGAGGATCAGGCAGGAACTTGGCTTTGGCTGCTGGGGAGCAGGATGCGACTGGACTTGGCTTCGACTGGACTTGGCTTCGACTGAGTTGAACTTCGGCTGAGCAATACTTCGGCTGAACGGAGTATTTGCGAGACAAGAACAACACCGTGAGCCTCGCCTCGGGCAGAAAGGGTTTTCTCCCCGAGACCACACTCCGGCATGAAAATAAGTATTTGTGTTGAGAGAATTCTGAAAGGGAGAACCAATAAGTAAATAGTTTGTAGTAAGAATGCTCTGAGAATGTGTCAATGAATCTGAATAAGAGAAGTATTTATAGTGTTGGTGCATGGGCACCAGATACAACATGGTTCTATTTATGGAAACCTGTGGTCAATGATATGGGGCTGAAATTCCCTAGTCAGAGGTTTTATACCCTTCTGGTGTAAAGGGTTTCTGACTAGCATTTATGTGGTTTGTCTTTGTAGTTGACTTAGAGGTTTGGGTGCTGTTCTGACCTCCTGCCAATGTTTTGGCTTTACTCGTTTTGTCGTTTTATGGTTCTTTCTTATTCCATTTGTAATGAGTGCTTCCTTGGTTGCCAGGTTTGCGTGATAGTTTTCGTAAGTGTTGAACATAAAGGCTTGATGGATTTGAGCGTCCATTTTGGTTTTAATGCGCCCAGCCGCGGCATTGGGTTCACCTATCTAGCCGCGGCTTTTGGGCTTCTTCCTGCGGCCGTGATGTTCGTTCTGAGAGTGAGACGTGGATTGGGTTTACAGCTGGGGGCGAAGTGTGTTATTGGGAACCGCGACTTGGGTTAGCGACTTGGGCTAGCAGTCGCGGCTTAGTCTAGCGGGTGAACTGTGAATTGGACTTGCAGCCTAAGAAACCGTAGTCGGGCTTTGCGGTTTGGCTGATACGTGACTGGGACTTGCGACCCGGGCGGCAGCCGCGGCTGGGGTTTGTGAGCGGACTGCAGCTTGGTTTGTTGTGATATCATCCCGATACTTCATTGACCCGGGTCTTCGCTCAGTTTTTCAGGGTGATATCCCTTTAGAATTCAACAAGAATAATCGGTTTGAAATAAGCAATCCCAGGCTTATGAAAACATCTTATCCACCTTTGTATATAAGTATGTAAGCATAAACCCTTTTCCTCAACTTATCCAACAAGAACAATTTATAGTCACTTCGATATGTATATCTAGATGTTTTTGGGCTTTTACCATGTTGCAATAATAACTTTGAAAATGTACATATCCTTTATTATAGCTATTGTCTATCAGCTTCCCCAATTTGCAGTTTTTGGCTGAGGTGCATCCATTTTGCCATTATGCGTTGTTTTATTAGTTGTAGTGTTAAAGCTGCTTGCGTGGATTGGAGGCAGCATGTCAGATTGGATTGGAAACAATCACATGTCATCTGTTTAGGCAAACTATAGACTTCAGCAGGAAAAAATGGATAATATTTAAATGGGAAAATCATTAAATTTATGCAGATGTCAAATTCCTGGTGATACTGTGCTGCTTTCCACCAGTGACCCAACTGGGCTTGCTTACACCCAGACCATAAATATGGACGGAGAATCAAATCTGAAGACACAACATGCAAAGCAAGAATTTTAGAAAACCTGAGGGCCAATATTGATGATTTAATCAAATGAGAAGCCTAACAGGAACATTGATGGTTTCATGGCTACCATGGAGATTGATGGAAAACATATATCACTTGGCCCTTCAATATAGTATTTCGTGGCTGTGTGCTTAAGAACACTAATTGGGCTGTAGGACCGGTGGTTTATTGTGGAAGGGTGACCAAAGCTATGTTCAATAATTCAGGATCCCTATTTAAAAGTACCCATTTGGAGACCTGTATAATCTGTGAAATTATCTCACTGTCTTTTTTTTCTTGTTGCTCTGTGCACAGTTTTCTCTGTTTGTGCTGGTGTTTGGTTAAGACATCATGAAAATGAACTTGAGATGTTACAGTTCTATAGAACAAAAGACTATCCCGAGCCAGAAGTTGAGAGCTACCACTATTCTGTTGATGGGATGGGGATATCCTTCACTTTTCTTATGCGAGTGATAGTGTTCCACATTATGACACCTATTTGTTTGTAACATATCCATGGAGCTCGTGGCATTGAATATAATTGAGGACATAGGGAAAATAAAGTATGTATTCTCTGACAAAACTGATACACTGACCAAAAACAAGATGGAATTTAAACGTGCAAGCATTTTTTGGTGTAGATTACAGTTGGGAGAAACAAGCTTTGAAGGCGGACAAAGGGGATATCACATTTAGGGTGCTACAAAATTTCCTCTATTTCTCTCCATCTATCTTTCCATTCAGTTTTATTCATTGTTTATGGTGTGTAGTTTGATCAATCACTTTGTAGTCAAACTGGAACAATCTTATAATGTTCTTATGTGGTTACAGTGAACATACAAGTTTGGAGGCCAAAAATGGTAGAGGTTGACAAGGACTTATTTCATTGTCAAAAACCGGAAATCATACAAAGGCTTACAAATGGATTTATGATTTCTTTTGGCATTGGCTGCACATTCAGGACCTTAAAGCCTGTTATTATCACGCAGGGTGGTGAAGTGATCACTGTGTTTCTGTGAAGCAATATCTGAGTTCTTGACTGAATTGTCAGTCATCGCATGCTTACGTCACATGAATGCGAGCTTGAGTGCACTAGTTGATGAAGGTTCAATTCCTGAAATGAAATTGAAACAAATGACAGTGATTATGAAATTAAAAAATCACACTGTGAAGATGTGTCCACTAAATCTATGATGAAATATTCTCTGTTCAAACCATGACAATGAACATAAGCCTAAAATTTACGGGGCCCATATGCATGCTAGTATGCAGAGAAGTGGCATACCATAGTTGAGGAACAAAGCCTAATGTTCACAGACATGTATGCGTTAAATTTATTTCTTTAACTTTTTTGTGTTTCTATTCCAACTCAGAATTGACCCTTTTACTTAACTAAACATGGTTAAATGGGTTGGTTTTGTTTTATCTCAACCGGGTTAAAATTTAACCTTTTACCTGATTCGATTTTGTATAATCCTAAATGGGCTGCTTAAACCGTTACTCCTAATCCAAACAAGGATGATAGCATCGCATGAATGCAGGCTTATAATTTATTTTTAAACTTTGGATTGGATAAAGTAACTAACATGTTCTTTGCTGCTTGTTGAAGGGAGTTGAAGATTGTAATCATGCCATCGATGATTTCTTGATAAAATTACAATGCCGTAAGGTATTGATTTGCCTTTACCAAAGTTCAATGCCTACCCACCCAAGGGAATTTTATGGTTCTACCATCTGAATCAATTTTCCAGCTTTTGCAGAAGGTAATACATATTGTTTTACATATATACTTTTTATTTTTGTTTTCATAGGGACGGATTAGCCTACTTTGCTGTTTGATGGCGGTTGTTGATGGGTGGTGGTGATTGGTGGTAACGGTGGCCAGTGCAAGTTCAAGGTTTTTATTTTCTTTCGTGTTTCTTCAGGTTCAATTCAGGTTTTCTTGTTAGTGCTGCTAGTGTCTGTTTTCTTTTTGTGGTGATGATGCAGAATTATGATTGTCCAGTGCGGTGGTGGTGGCAGTTGATGGGTGGTGGTGACTGGTGGCAACAGTAGCCAGTGGATGTTAGGAGGTGATGATGATGGTCAATGTGACTAGCATGCACGTGGTGTTGTGGACTTGTGGTGCTTATGGTCATATCGTAACACTTCCAACACTGTTTTTAAGGTCTGCCCGTGCATGACCTGCCGGAGATGCGGGCTGGGTTTTTATGTTCACCCAGGGGACCATCCTGTGGTTTAGACATCGCCTCCTAACCCACAAAAGCATTCAAAGTGTCCCAAATAAATCCAATTCTAGCTTAACGGGCTGTGATTGCCGGTTCAGGCCAAATTGGTTAAGCTAAATGATCTAAGTAAAAGGGCAACTAGTTGAATGGGTTGCAAGGGCTTCAAAGTGTTCAAATATATAAAAACATCCTAAATCACTTTAGTAAAAAAAGTTAGATTAGTTTTTGAATCAATTTGTTGTCATAAGCATTATAATACATTAACTATCTATACATATACTATTTAAAATGGATAAATTTCTTTGTTAATTATCCCAACTTAACCCAGCCCGTTTGGTATGGATCTAAAAATAATACATTTGACCTTAACTTGTAATGACATGCTATTATACAGGAGTCAGACATTTTAGCAATCGTCTATGGAACATCAACACCCAAGCATTCTTGTTCTTATCATTATCAACCACCCCTATTGATTGTATCCTTTTCTGCCACTAATTTACATAATCAATCTGTTGTTCTTTTGTGTGGCCTCAACAGGTTGTGGTAATCACTCATGGGACAAATGGACAACGACGTAAACTTCAAAGGTCCCTTTATTTATTACCAATGTCCTTCAATGTGCATTTGACAATCTTCTAGGTCCAAAAAGAATGTGCTGAATATCCTTTTTAAATGGTATGGCTTATGATCATTCATGATTTGTGGGGTTGTTTAGCTGTGTCTTTTTTCTTATACCGTGAGAGCCCATCAACAGAAATATTACGAGCCCACCAATACTGTGCTAACCAATGTGACAAGGTAATGCAGCTTTTGCCGGGCAGGTGGCCTTCTGAAGTTAAAGGCAAAAACCAGTGATACTGGATGCTGCCCTCTGTTAGATTGAATGAAACGCTTACCATTATGTCACCCTTTGACGGTTGTTTGGCTATGTCTTATTGGCTGCATCAAATGACCCATTAAAGGGGATCTCTTTAGATTGAAACGGTTATCGCTGGTGGAATCTTGATGCTTAAAAGGCTATGTATGTTTTATCTTTCACTATTATTAGGTTTTTTTAATGCAAGTGTCAAGATTTACTTCTGATAGTTCTGGGACAAAGGATTTGGGTATCTATTGAGATCTTATAAATCTAAGATTCTATTATGTGGGAAAGAATGGAGTTTGCTTCTCTGTAATGTAGGTTTATGGAGCGAAAAGGAAAATCATAAGGGTGTGCTATATGTTGTTTGGTGAGAATTAATTATGATGCACATGGGAATGTCATTGGCAATGGACCCTGAGGTGAGATCACATGTTCATGTTGGGTCCTTCATAACCAACCAAACAATGGTTTTGAAATCATATTTGTTATGATTCCCTCTCTCATACTCTCATTGGGTCCTTAGAGGTGTCAAACTAGACGGGTCGGTTGAGATCCAAATGATTTTTGTGTTAAATCAATGTTTGATTTGAAAAACAATGTTCCCTAACTTGTTTTTATGATAGTTTATTTATATAAATATTGGTCTATTACGTATGATTATAATAATAATATTGTTTTACTGAAAACAATTTAAGAATAAAACATTTGAGGTGACTTTCAATTGTCTATTAATCTGCTCTGTAGTTAATTTTTTTGTTTATATATATTAACTTTTTATGGGTTCACCTAGCAATAGAGAAAGAGATGTAAATCGCGACTATACATACGTCACTGAGACATGACATGAAGATAATCAGGTTGTGGGTCATCAAATATAATGCGTTTATAAAACAGGTCAATTGGAAGTTTGGAACATGGCAAGTGTATGAAACTATGAATGGAACACTATCACAACCTGTTTATGTGTAGGTTAAATAGTTAATATGTTTAAGTATAAGGGTTTTAAGAAAGTTCATTTTTAAATTTAAAGGGTCATTCAAAATGTGTTAAAAAATTATAGTTTAATATTTGAGTTAATTACATAATTGGTTCTTGTGGTATGTTCATATTGCATAAATTCTTTGCGTTAGACGTGACACGGCATGATATAGATAAACATGCTTGTGTCGTATCCGGTATAGTTCGGTTCACATAAACCCTTTAGGCCACCAACCTAATCTAATTTACGGTCATGCCTAGCACTCTTGTATTTGGGTACCTTTTGACATTATTAAAGATATTTATGTCTCCTTTGAAAAGTTGAGGTTGACAATGATTAGCTACAATATCGTGTTTTACATTGACGTAGTCATCGTGTTGTTTACTAATATTTGACTAGAAAGTAGATATATAATTGCAAAAAAAAATTAATCATATAAATAATACTATAAAATCATCAAGATGATCGTTAGCTTAAGACGGCTTATAATTTTTATAACACTTCTACTCATTTCATAATGAATCACAATATGTATGTTAATATACAAGATGGTAAATGGGTTCAAATGAAAAAAAAAATCATGTAAACTTCTAGTTTCTTACTAATAATTTGAAATTGACAATTTCGTATATAATTGTTCCCTATAGTCCGATGAATACTAGTGTTTGCATGAGGGTGCACGATGGTATGCGGTAAATGCAAATGTTCATGGGTTTGACAAATCCAGACGTTTGTCCATGACGCGTAGCACCTTCACTAAATACTTCTAGAGATTTTTTAAAACATCAAACCAGAAAGATCGTATACTATCTTGATCTCATGATCACATCACACATGTTATCAAAATAGATAAATTAAAAAAATATGATCAAAGAAAATCCTTATTAATGTATTGCAAACAAAAAAACTTTGATGACAATATTATTTGTTTTATGTAAGAATCGTAAGTATTGAACAAATAATACACTTATATACAATTCAAGGTATGGTTGATTTTTTTTATATATTTTAAATGGTATGTGTATATAAAATATTGACAAAGATAAAAAAATATAAAAAATTCTAAACATGAGCATGAGAAATCGTAAATGGTGGATCACCACTAATAATACAAGATATAATTTAATATATATAACTTATTTGTTCATGTATATAACCAAATTCTTTAATGTATATATAATTATACAATACAACAATGAATATAATAAAGAATAACACAAGACACGTGGAACATAAATACTCATCAAAATGATACAAGGGAACTTCATACATCGTATTTTCTTATAACTTTTTAATACATAATGCACACTACTTTTAGACATAATTTAGAGAACATGGACTCTGACTTAAAGAAGCAACCCAAGTAAGAAAATAGATCGAAACACTATGTACAAATTGAGACGGTGTGACAGTTGTTGAATTAATAAATCTGGTCATATATCCCCAAGCCTCAAATCCAAAATCTAAACAACCATACGAAACTAGATCAAAATATAAAATTAAAACGCCAACTCTAAACGAAAAACTAAAACCCTTAATCCATAAATTATAAACCCTAAATCCAAACATAATCTTGATACGAAAAAACAAGAGAGAAAATTCGACTAGAGGGCGGGGTAGAGTAAGAGTGTCTGGAGATAAGAGTAGTATAAATGAAGTGATGGCGATGAAGAATGGAGGTGAGACCACAGTGGTTATGATGTTGGAGATGCCCACATCGCCACACTCTATAATGAAAAGGCATATAAAGTGAACTAGGGTGATGGTTGTGGTTAGACGATAATGAGAGAGGTTACAATCGGTGGTTTCAGTTGGCGATATTTGTGGTGTGAGGCCACAAGACTTGGTAGTTTGATGAAAGAGGAGAGGCCAATTAACAAAGTATTTTGGAAAACTTAACTGAAGTTGTGCACAACACAACTAATAGCAAGAGTGAGTAGTTTAGTTGTTAGTAACACAAAAGGGTGTGACAAAAGTAGAGACTGTTATAATTGTAACTTGTAAGTAATATAATAATATTAAGGACATCAGATATGCATATTTTTAAGTTAGGTTAGGATCCGTGTACTATATATACGACTGGTAAAAATAAAATATTACAATATTTCAGATATTAATATATTGATTTTTTTATGTTTACATGGTAAGATATAAATATACACCGACTCTGTAAATTACATATTATTAGTGTAATAAATTTAAAAAATAATATAATTGTTTTAATTATACAAACCAATTTTAGATTTTGAGAAATGGAACGATCTAAAAAGTTGATATGTTTTGTAATAGTTATTTTAAAATTTAAGCATAGCATATGTTCATGTAGATCGTTTTAAAGGTTATAAATTTTATGTTCTATACGTTGAGTTGTATTTTGATATTTTGTAATTACAACAAAAATATTCTAATTACAAATTTAAGTATTATAATTTTTAATAATAGATATAATAAATAATTAAATTAAATTAAAATGTACATGTTTATCAATAAATATATTTTACCTTGCTTGTGAACATTAACTTTTTTCAAAGTCTAATTATTCTACTATAACTACGCGATCATATTTTTTCATGTCAAAGTCATTTAAAATAGTAAAAGCTTTTAGTTATATTTTTTTATAAAATAATTTCATAAAACAATATGAGTAAATTATTCATTTAAAAATACAAAATTGATTTTGATCATATTTATATCAATTCTTTTAAATAATGTCTAAATCCGAAGATTACTATAGTATTAACATTTTAATATATTTTGTTCATAGATCATTGAATTATGTTTTTAAAACAATTTTCCATTTTATGACATATATTGTTTATAATGAATGATAATTTATTATATAATTTTGATTATAAATTGTCTTTAACTTAAATATTAATATTAAATTTTAGTTTTAATTTAAGTGAATGATAAACTATTGTATTTTACTGCACTAGCGTGTTATTTTCTAAACATTTACTTCTTTAATATGTATGGAAATTTTAAAATTAAGAAATTCACGTATAATCAGTAATTTAATACACTTTATTTGATATCAAAATTTAATATGAAAATAATTTAAACTTAAAGTATATCAATTTCTACTATAAAAACTAACTAAAATATTAATTATGGTAACTGTTAATTGTTTCTTAAAATATTAACAATTGCATTTTTTAAATTAAAAATTATAGTTTTCAAAATTAATTGCAATCATCTATAACATATAATATATCTATAACCTATAATAAAAGAAGTTTTCTTAAGACACGTGTCATCATTCTAACATATCATATGACACGTGTCATCCAACTAGCATTTCAAAAAATCATTTTCCCGTCTCTTGCACATAATAAATACAAAAATTATAAAAACAATTAATTTAAATTTCCTTTTTAACTAAAATATGTTTACAAAATATATTTATATTTGTGTTTCTTTTCTCTCTCATATTAAAAGATAATTATTGTAAATAAGTAACTAAACTACTAAACAACAAAATATAAATGTAGTTATTTTAATAATTTATTAATGCATATTAAATATAGAGTAATAATTTTAATTCATTATATGTTATAACTTTTAAATATTCATTATATTTTTATTTTATCAATGGATAATAACATTTAAAAAATAAAATATTAATAAAACTAATGATTTAAATATATTTTATTTAATCCACTCATGTAATACATGAGCTCTAACCTAATAATTTAATAAATTTTAGACAGAAACTCAATTGAGGAGTGTCTCATTAATTACCACATGTCCTTGGAAACCATTATTGATTGCCACATGTTTTTAGAAAGCCTTGTTTTATTAAAAGTAATAGATACTTAGGATATTTATGGAAAATGGTTTAGTAAATTTTGTTTTAAAAAACTTAGCTTATTAGCTTACTTAGAAATTGAATTTTAATAATTAAACTATGATTTATTAGTTAATAATAAGCCATACTAATTATACTAATTTCAATTCTAACTTTTAGTTTTCTTGTAAAAAAGAGTTCCACATGTATAATCATTATATATTTTCACTTGATTCCGCTTACAAAGAAAAAACATATCTCCATTTCATTCATAATCATACTTGGTGAGCAAATCAAGTGAAAATCAGGTATAAATCAATGATAATTTATAGACAAGATTGTCATTAACAATAAAGGTTTGAAATAATTTAGTTAAATTGTCAGTATAAATTATATTTCTTTCCATCCACCTCTATATTCCTCGAGTTGACAATCTATTTTTATCTTACTCCTAGTTAGAAATCAACAAAACAATAACCTTTTGTTAAAAAAAAACGATGAGAAATCATATTTACAGTGATAGATATTTACCATTGTATTCTTGATCATGAAGATTAATAAACATTAATACTAATCTTATAAACACACATCCAAAAATTTTGTTCTAATTTAATATATATTCTTAAATATAAAAGTTTTGCTGACTTTTACTCTTAAAAACACTACACGGTTATTTTATCGAATTGGCCGATTGGTACTCACTTTACTACTAAAAATAATGAATATCCTTATTAAAGTATTAAAAATTTATACAACTTTGGTGCCAATTATATTGTTTTATGGAAGGATCATAAAGATTGAAAAAAGAATACATATCTATATTATTTAAGGTATGTGTACATAAATTATTGGACAAAAGTTTGAAAAAATTGAAGACTTCAAAACAGAAGCATGAGAAATCGGAAATGGTGGATCACCACTAATAGTACAAAATACATTATAATATGCATACAGCTTATTTGTTTATGTATAAGTCAGGAGCCAGTGTAATATATATGTGTATTAAACAAGAGATATAATACTCTACGATGGACCCAAGTGTTGGATACTAAGGTCAAGAGAATACTTTTTTTACGTGTATTATGAAGATCGAAAATTTCTTCATGTGATTAGTGAGTTAGTTGTCATTCTAAAAAATGTATATCAAATAATTAATAAATTTATGTATATCATTATTAATAACAGTTGTAAATTCATGTTAGATTTTTTTTAATGGTGGTGTTAACGGACTTAGTGACTTGCCTTTTTATAGTCCAAGTATGATTCATATATCAGATAGAATTTTAATTATCTATTGATAGTTTGACGCTCGAGGATTGCATCAATTGTTCCATGAGAAAAATGACTAGTTCGTAAAACTTACCGACTTGCAAATCATAAGAAATTCGTTGGCAACAAGATTTGAACTAGGATCTTCCGTTTTAGAAGAAACATGATATGCCGCTGAATAAGAAAGCCATTTGCATAAATGAATATTAGATGAAATAGATTTTTGGAACTCAATTTATGCTAATATATGCATAATTTTAGACCAGACTATTACCTACTCTTTCTTAATATATACATATAAAGTAGTTATATTAACTCATGGTATAGATTTACTTTAAGTTGATTGTAACTAACTCTTAAAAAACTAAAATCCCTAAACATATAATTAGGGAAGGTTCCATCAATAGTTGTCAAATTATAATGGAAAAGTTGTAGGTGTCTTGTTTGAAAACTTTTCTTGTGATAAAGCGTAACCACCTTTTTATATATGATAAACATAATGTTATTGAATTTAATTTTATTACAATATCATATTATTATAGTTTATAGTTTATTACATTTGAGTTCATTCTACTATTATCAGAAATGATTGACTTATTAACTTATTTAAAGTTTAGGTTACTTTGTTAGGTTGGATAAATAATCAGAAATAACATAAATATGGTGTAGCAACTCAATATGTTGCACAAATGTAGATTTCACCTCAAGTGATGAAGCAAACGGGTTTACATCGACCTAGTAATACCACAATGAATACGCAAGTAAGTTCATTAACGAATTAAATTCCATTGGCAAAACATGCATCCTATCAATAACACACAATGAGAAACCTGATACACAAGAGTAGTTTCACGTATTGTAATAATTTAAACATACATTATATACATAAACAAAAATACATTAGTTGAGCACATACACAACTACTATATAACATAACTCATAGATACAAACATAATTGCTTACTTACATTGGGTATAAGGATAGTTACATCCTAAATAATACTATTATCTTATCATAATGACTTATGGTCAAATGGTATCTTAGTGTGTAGTAATGTATTCCTCTTCAAATATTGTAGGTATCTAGGCCCATGTTGAACACTGATATAAGATTTAAGTATGCGGTTGGTCTTTATGGAATACCCATATCATAAGGTTAAGGTTGATCTCAAAAACTTTAAGAAATTACATGATTATAGTTTTTATCCAATGTCATTCTAATTGTTCCTCTTCCTAGCAACACCTTCAACGATTTAAGGATTTGGGTGGTAGTGTGGTGTTGGTGGTTGGCGGAGGTTATGGTGAGGGTGGTCGAGTGGGGATGGTATGGTAGTGGATGCGAGTAACTCAAGTATTAAACAAGAATATACATGTTTAACTACTTATTTCACACCTTTATATTTTAAAATGTTTTTGCACACCAACAATGAAAAATAATGAAATGTAGCTTTTTAGTTTTAAATTTTTTTTAAAAGTATAAAAACCAATTTTTTTTATCAAACAGTTTTAGTCGTGTAATAAACAGATCTAAAATTACCGGCCCTAACACGTGATAGTATCCTTTTAGATATTTGGTTCAACTAATATGTTTTAATTAAAGAATGAGATGATACAAAATGAGGTTTGTTAAGATTGAGCGCATGGTGTGTTGGAAGGCGCGTGGGCATGGTTGTCAAAATCAGGAACCAATCTCGGCATCCTGTCCTCCACTCATACCGGCGCCATAATACACTTCTTTTCTCATAACCGACACCCCCATTCTCATCATAACTAATTCAATCATATTATTATTAAACTATTAAATACGATTATATTATTATTAAACTATCAATATCTGAGTCAGTTTTTTCGAGACGAAATTTCAACCTATCAAGATTTTGACGTGCTAGGTTTAACTCGCTTAAAAACAAAATCAAAAAATAAACTCATAACTATGAAAAAATATTATTCAGTAAAGTTTTAAACCTGATCTTAAACTCTAACCATCATTCTAATACTATCGACCAGAAGATCTTTGGTAGGTAAATAGTATATATGTATACTAGTTGAGGTTGAATAAGAAACAATTCTTTCTTGTTTTAATTTTTTATTGAATAAAGTGTTCATAAAAGGTATTTTATTTTAATTAAAGGTTTAAATAATAGAAAAATAATACATGAGAATCATTTAATTTTAACTGAACTTTTAGAATTATTCCAGCTGATAATAGTTTGGCAGATAAATAATCCAGCTAATGCATATATAGCTTATACGTAATGTATTAGAAAAACATATTATATAATTTTATTTTATGGAAAACATTAAAGAAATCGGAGGTGTCGTTATATTGTGGCGGCCTTGTTTTGTTCATTGCACCCATGTCCCCCTGTCTCAAGAGCACTTTTGTGTTTTCCTATCTAAACAATAAAAAAATATTTTAAGGTTGTTTGATAACTTTTTAATAATAAAGTATTAAATCAATAAGATGTTTGAATAATTAAGTGTTGAACTATTAGGAGGTCTAAATTATTAAGGGCTAGTATAACGTTTAACTATTCAAAAACAAATATCTGACCAATCCAGATAATATGTTTTAACCATTCAAAATTAGACTTGTTAACCATTAAGGCATCAGTATAATGCTTAACCATTCAGAGGTAAACGTCTTAGGTGCTGTTTGTTTTTTCTGCAGGAAAACGTCTGCAGTCTGCGGACCACATCTACAGACATCTGCAGCAGAAGAGGTGGGCCAAATGTCTGCGGTCTGCAAGAAAAAAACTGTTTGTTTTGTTTAACATCTGCAGAATGCTGAAATATTTTGTAATTAAACTAAATTTATTTTTTAAACTTTAAAAAAACTAATACATTAATATATAAATAAAAGTCATAGAAATACATTAAAATATAAATAAAAGTCATACAATACTACAATAATATTCATAAAACCATACGATTACATTTATAAATCGTTTATTCGACTCATGATGTTACTAACCTCATTTGGATAAGGACCTTTCAAATCAAATACATTAAAAGATCAATCCAGCACTTAAGCACTTAAGCATGTCATCCTAAAAAATTCAAAATCCATACGTCCGACTATAAATATTATACAAATGTATAACTATATATTGTAATAACAAAAAATCGACAAATTTCAGTTTTCAACCTGTGAAACAACCCATTTAACTTGTATGCCTTATCATAATCCAGTATATACATATGACGAGATCAAACAACTTCTACAACACTTTATACGTTTCATACAACACACAAACAAACATGAAGTATAAAACAAGATAGGTTCATCATATGCTTGATCTTATACTTGATCTTATACTTTGACCTCAATCGGGTCCTTGTAGAACATCCTATAGAACTGATACTTGATCTTATACTTTGACCTCAATCGGGTCCCTAGAGCCAACACTGCTCCTTACGAGCCAATTTGAGGAGGTGGGGAATATGTTTTTTCAAAAAACAAACACCCCCCTTAATCATTCAGACATGTGCTTGCAAAATAAACAGTCTGAATCATTAAATGCTGAACCATTCAGACATCTAAATTATTAAAAGATTGATTAAAAAACTGCCAAACATCCTCTCAATTTGTTCACATTTTCTGAATTAAGTATGCATTATCCCCACTTAACAATAGAAAAAAGAAAGTACGCATTATCATTAGAAATAGTGTTATACGAGCTAATTTATGTGTATAATTTTGTTTGAAAAAATAATAATAATTACTTTAGCTATGATAAACAGTCAAACCATTATCGTTTTAATTGGAAAACACAAACCAGTGGTTCAATTATTTTTCTTTTAACAATTGATGTTTCAATACGATCTTTTTATTGCTGGTTGTAGTGGTTTGGTTTCAGTGATACTAATGTAATCTAATATACAAACAGAGAAATACCTTATTTGATGGATGTATATAAATCAAATAACTACTTAATCATAAAAGAAATGAACGTTACTTCAAAATTTTGATTAATTTGTTTAACTGAAAACAAATGGAATCACGTTTCGAAAATCGGTTTCCAATCTATACGAAAAATCAATCATCTATTATTTTATAATACCCGAAGTTTCTTTTATTACGGTTTAGTATAAAACAATAATCAAACCAAACCGATCGTAAATATTTCTTAATTAAATAAAACCTACAATTTAAAACAAATATAAAAAATATAAAATGGAAACAAAATAGAAACAGAATATTCGAAAGACGTGTATTTACATCTTATGTTTACAGCACATCTGATTGTGAAAACATAACATGAGTTGACCAACCTTCGATGCCATCTCTTCTGTCACATTCATCCAACATTATTATTTATACTCACTTTCACCACTAAACTCTCATAAACCCTTCAATTTCTCTCGAAATCCATCATCCAATTTGACTCCAAAACCTTAATTCATGAAGTCCCAAATCCAATAACCCCAAATCCCCTTCAAATTCACGATTTCTAGACACCAATTTGGTCAAAATCCATCTGGGTTCTGTGAAATCAGCATCAAGAAATGGCTCCGAGCTCTGTTGTAGTCACAATCGACAAATCAACCAACATCTCGTTGGTTGAATTGAATGATTCAGACACAATGTTCTTCGAGAAGAAGAAGACAGCAAGCACAAAGCAGTTTTCATGGACTCTGTTACTAAAAGCTCACAGAATCTTATCATTCTTCCCATGGATCGCAATCGGGTTTTCGAGGACTCTGTTTTCGATCAAGAATCGAATTGCATCAGCAGACAATGGAAGAGATGAAGTGCAGTATAAAGAGCGATTGATCTACAGATTCATCAGAGTGTTTCTTGCGATTTCGATTGTTGCTCTGTTTTTCGAATTCTTTGCTTATTATCAGCAGTGGGATTTGAATTTGATTCGTGAATTCAACCCTACGAATGTTATGGGACTGTTGCATTGGTCGTACATGTGTTGGATATCATTCAGAGGTGAATATGTTGCTCCATTCATCATGATGCTGTCGCAGTTCTGCGTTGTGCTGTTTATGATTCAATCGCTCGATCGGTTTATACTCGGAGTCGGGTGTTTTTGGATCAAGATCAGGAACATAAAACCGAAAATTGACGAAGGTTATGATATTGAAGATGATTCAAGCTTTCCTATGGTTCTTGTTCAGATCCCCATGTGTAATGAAAGAGAGGTAAGAGCTTAATCCAAGTATAGTTAATAAAAGGTGTTAATTTCTAACACAACTTGAATCTAAAATAAAATGGATGTTAAACGGTATGGATCAGTTTTGGATCTAACCCTCACACATATAGTTAAACGGTTGTGTATGTGTCAAATGTCAACACTAAAATTTTGCGGGTCAGCTTACAACTTATTATACTTTTATATTTATTTATTTTTTGAAATTTGTTTTATTTAATGACTTAAATTATTTGGGTATTTTTTAATACCGTTTATTAAACTTTAAAGATAAGTTTGCATAGTTTAAACATAAATGTTTAAAAGATTAATATTTAAATTTAAAATTCTAAAGAATTAATACCTAAAAAAATATATTTTAAGTTAGTAGTTCACCCGCATAATTAATCCACAAACACGACCCATTTAGTATCTTAATAAACATCTTGTTTACAGAGTCAAGTTTGTTAGATATTCTAACACTTCAGAAATAATTACTTTAATGAAAAACAGAGTGTTACCATATAAAAAAAATGCAAAAATTGACATCTATGCTAATTTCTATTGTGGGTTTTATGTTCTGAAGGTGTACCAACAATCAATTGCATCTGCTTGTCAATTAAATTGGCCTAAAGACAGGATCTTGATTCAAGTTTTAGATGATTCAAGTGATGAACTTTTACAAATTTTGATCAGAAATGAAGTTAATTCATGGAGAGAAAAAGGGGTTAACATTATTTACAGGCACAGGTTCATAAGAACAGGCTACAAAGCTGGAAATCTACATTCAGCCATGTCATGTGATTACGTAAAAGATTATGAATTCGTTGCGATTTTGGATGCAGATTTCCAACCCAACCCAGATTTCCTTCAACTCACAGTCCCTCACTTTAAGGTAACTAACAAACTCGCCATTTGTACCTTTTATAGCAACTATTGCCTCCTTTTTGGGTGATAAGATTGTTAAAAGGTCATCAATTTTGACTCATTTACTTAATAAGTCGATTCAAGATGTGTAGTATGTCAAACAGTTCAAACAAAAAAACTTAGATGAAAAGATTGGGTTGTAGGGGTTGAAAATTGCCATAACTAGATTTGAATACATACAACCTCATAGATAATTTTATTCAGAAAGTTAAGTTTATTAGCACGATAACAAATAAACATACCTAGCAAACTTCCACTTCAACACTAAGGTCTAGGGTTGATGCGATGAGAAAAAACCTTACTTATATCTTTATTATAAAGCGACTCATAAAAAGATCCCAACAAAAAAAGTTTAATTTTTTAATACTGTGGCTCTTATAATTGGATTTAATCATTTAATTATTTAATATAATATGAACAAAACATTGTTTGCGGGTCAACCCAACTCGATCCGACTAGCCCACTTTTTGCTGTGACCAAACCTGTTTCTAATTTTGGAGAATTTCTAATTTCAGGGGAAACCAGATGTGGGTTTGGTTCAAGCCAGATGGTCCTTTGTAAACAAAGATGAGAATTTACTTACAAGGCTACAAAACATCAACCTGTGCTTCCATTTTGAGGTTGAACAGCAAGTGAACGGTCATTTCCTCAGTTTCTTCGGGTTCAATGGGACCGCTGGTGTTTGGAGGATTAAAGCGCTAGAAGAATCGGGTGGGTGGCTCGAAAGAACCACAGTAGAAGATATGGACATTGCGGTTCGAGCCCATTTGAATGGCTGGAAGTTTGTTTATTTAAATGACGTTAAAGTCCTATGTGAATTGCCCGAGTCTTATGAAGCTTACAAGAAACAACAACATCGATGGCATTCGGGCCCTATGCAGCTCTTTAGACTTTGCCTTCCCGCTATCCTCAACTCGAAGGTTCGTTTCTATTCAAACTTCATTTGACACATCTCATGATTCCATTAAATCTTTTAGTAACAGACACTAGAGGTGGCCATTTCAACCCATTTCATATACATTGATTGATTTGAACTTTCTCACTTACTGATCAAAGAACCTCGAAACCCAGCCCTAACTGACGATTTTCGAGCCTGAAAACACCATCTGTAGTTCTGTACAGACCTGAATCAATCGAACTATCAACTGTTGAATCAATTGTTCATCACTAACAATCAAATTGAAATTACCATTGCAGATCTCCAAGTGGAAGAAAGCTAATCTGATCTTCCTCTTCTTCCTTCTCCGAAAGCTGATCCTACCATTCTACTCATTCACACTCTTCTGCGTCATCCTCCCCTTAACAATGTTCATACCCGAAGCCGAATTACCCATTTGGGTCATCTGTTACGTACCCGTAACAATGTCGATCCTGAACATCCTCCCTGCACCCAAATCATTCCCATTTCTGATGCCATACTTACTCTTCGAAAACACAATGTCAGTCACCAATTCAACGCCATGGTCTCCGGTTTGTTCCAGCTCGGAAGCGCATACGAATGGGTAGTCACCAAGAAAACCGGAAGGTCATCGGAATCCGATCTGATAGCCTTCGCTGAACGAGAATCAAAGGGGGTGAATGAAGATAAAATCCAACGGAGATTGTCGGAATCTGGGCTCGAAATGTTGGGGAAATTGAAGGAACAAGAGGCTCCGGTGGTGGAGATGAAGAAGAAGAATATGAAGAGGAATCGGATCTATAGGAAGGAGCTTGCGTTGGCGTTTTTGCTGTTGACTGCTGCTACGAGAAGCTTGTTATCGGCTCATGGGATTCATTTCTACTTCTTGTTGTTTCAAGGGCTTTCGTTTCTTGTTGTGGGGTTGGATTTGATCGGTGAGCAGGTGGGGTGACGTGTTCGCCGGAGGTGAGGTTGACGACGATGTGGGATTCGGGTCGGGTCGGATCCGATCGGTGCGGTTTGGTTTGATGGACTGTGCTGGTGAATATTACTTGATTAGAGTTGGGACTTCTGATACTGTGGCTCGAGGAACCGTTTAGGAGCGAGCTGTATACAATTACACATTCTACGTGAAAAGTTTATAAATTATATTATGTATATTTATTATATTTAAATTTAATTGAACTCTTTTTAGCGATGGATAATTTGACACAAGTTTTTGTTATGGTTATTTTTGGTGCTCAATGCCTCAATAGTACATATTTTTATTTTTATCTTACTAATAAGTAATAACATATTTGGTGAATGTATATATAATATATATATTTTTTGTTGAGTTGATCTAAGTAATCATTGTTGCTTATTGGATTTCAGAATAACTACTTTGTTAGAATAGATTAGTGAGTCTCAAATTATATCTTTTTGAACATAAAAAAATTCGTTTCTTTCATATTTACTTCCCACGACCCTCTTAACAATCAAAGATCGTTTGAAATGACAAGTGGAACTTTCTTTCCCGGGAGAGAAGGGGTAGCAATAGAAAAAGTTTAAGCTCTAGCAAAATAAGACTCATACTCCCCCTGTCAAGTGCTTCTATCACATGCACGACTTTCTTCAATCTAGGGTTACTATTGCAATCAACAAAGTTTAAACAAATACTTGACTTGGCCATGAAGTTGATTTCTTGTAGTAAGATCTGCTATGTCAAACCTTTATTAACGATAGATTTTTCTTTAAACGACCAACAAATATATGATGTATAATAACCAACGAAGAGCTCGTAAAATACATATGAATAACGTCTTTTGTAATCATCGATAGAAACAAATATATTCAAAAAAAAACTTTGTACACCGAAATTTTGTAGAAATAGAAGACAAGTTAGGATTTTGATTGATTCGTGACGCCTATGATCTAGTATGAGGTTGATACTTAAAAACGGTGATGAATAGAGCAGAAGATGAGCGAAGAGGGATGGGGACTTGGTTGACTAGGGTGGAAGGGAAGGGGTGAAGAAGACATCACATGGAAGGGGGTAAGTTTATATGTATTGAACTGTTTTGTGATATGTGTTAGTAAAAAAGAATTTTCTCGAACAATAATTTACTATCTATGCATGTTTTCCAGACATAAATTGAAAATTCTTTTGAATCTAGATGATCCTTTACTATTGTCGGTAACCAACCTCAGATACCATAACAGAAATTTTGGTTGAACCTTCAACTCGAATATAATTCATATTTATGATTATCAATAGCATGTTATCTAGATTCATAATAACTTCTAGTTTTCGTCTGAAAACCATACATAGATGGTAATATTACCTGTTAAAAAATCTTATGACATATAGTAAGGATCATATTCATAACTTTTTTGGTAAATCATGTCACATAATCATTCATATTATTAACTCTTTCTATTTTAACTTTTTTCTCAGTTTATAAAATATTAACATTATCTATTAATTTCATCCATTCATTAAGGATGATTTATGACTTATAATTGTAACACGGTCATTCCTACCGTAAATAAAAATGGGTGAGAATTATAAGATAAAAATCAAGTTGTTTCTATTTATCATAACTTTTTCTATAAATCATGTCAAATAATCATTTGTATTCTTAACTCCTTTTATTTTTATTTTATTCTCAGTTTATAAAATAATAACATTTTTATATCTATAGTTTTCATTCATTCATTAAGGATCAGTTATGGTTTATAATTGTGACACGGTATCACAATTCGATGGTCATTCCTATCGTAAATAAAAATGGGTGAGAATTATAAGATAAAACTCAAGTTGTGTTTTTATTTAGGATAAACAATTTTCAAGTTTTGACAGCAAAGGAATTTCGTCGTATCTCCTTAAAAAAATCAAATTAATATTAAAAAAAGATATTACATATTACATGAAATAAAAGTGACTTTTTCAACCACTCACCCCTACTCATGTTTCACCTTAGACATTCCTATTCACAATCCAATGAAAAGGAAAATGTAAAATAGAATTAAAAAATAGACCTTTATTCAAATCCGTAGATTGAATCATAACTTCATTTCTAGATTTCCATATCACCCACCATGCTACAAAGATAAAGACCTCCAAAGTCTCCTTATTTATCTTTAACGAATCTATGAATGAATCCTCAAGGAGAGGATGCACGTGATATTAATAGAATGATAAGTTACACTTGAGTACAAGACAATTTACATAAAATACAATCCTAACCCATTAAGTAATTAATTATTAATAGAATCAACCTAGTGACATAAAAAGCATAAATACTATGTTTTAGTTTTGTCAATAATTCTGATCCTTATTCTAATTTTAAAAATTTCTAGGTCGTTTAAGAAATATAATGGGCTACCCAAAAGTATCTAGAAAACACACAAACTTAATCACTAAATCAAGCCATGCAAGTTTCTTGAAACTACATGAGAAACCTAGATGATCAAGCTAGAAATATCATGCTAGAACATGTATGGACTTGTATAGAAATGTCTAAAATGATCTATAATAGCCCCTATAGTAGTAGAAATAGAGTAAAGGTGGATCATTTGCAAAGCACCCAAGCTAATAGCATCGCTCACTTTTCAATTTAACCATCGTTGAACCCCTACATCGTGGAACAAAAAGGCCTTAGAATGTGTCTAAGTGTCACACCGTAGTTGAATAAATCACTTCGTGATAGGTGGTATCAATGCACAATGATTCCATGGTGAATAGTTTTAAAGAGAATTTATTTGTTCATGATTCAAAGACAATAAATGAATCAACTCAAAAGTGAGAAGTTTTCTAAAAGACCACATGACATTGTTTGGATGGTCGAAGAGAATAATCCAACCAAAGAAACATGCACATAATTATCTTGGGCAAAATGTTGTAATTTCCATGTTGGTTATATAAGATTCTAGGTTCTAAGTAATCAATGACTGATACCTTACTAATGTTGAGCATGAATGGTTATAAGAAAACATGATGTACTTATTGATTTAATGTATGAGTCATGGCTGAAGAATAAAATTCATCGATAGAGGCTTTTAATAAGGTTAGAGCAGCACCACTATGAGAGGGTTTTTATGAAGTTCGAATGAGACATTTGTAGATTAAATAACAAAAGCAACCATACTAAGCAGGGAAGCTAAAGCATTCATATCTTACCGATGTTTATTGTAGGAGTTTGTGTGTGTTTGTGTAAACATGTTAGATCCTATCTTTCTCATCAAAAAATCAAATCTAATTTACATGCTTACATATAGTGACATGATGTTTTCTTAGATGGAGAAAGCCAGCCACGACAACAAAACTTTTAGATTATGTTGTACTTACAACAATATATATTATAAGTCAAGAATACATGCAACCTTGATACGTGATCCAACATATTCAAAAACATCTCTTTTAGTAAATCAAGGGCATGGACATCATCTATGAAGACAATACAACTTGTATAGTTTATATCAAAGAAAACTACATGAAGATTAAGTCAAGCATTTACCATACATGATACGACTCTTAAATTAGAAGATGTATATTACTTAAAGAACGTGCAATATACATATCACACATCTTTTCCCTTAACTAAGTTTTACCATATTGATTTTTCTTGATATGTTTTTTTATAAAACATCATAACTGATCTAATATCATCAATTTATTTTTTTAAAGTAACAATTTAACAACATTATAAAGTATATTATATAATATATTACTTCCGGTCACACCAACCGTATTTTTGGCTGATCTTGACCGTTCAAAGTACCTAAGAGAAGATCTTGACGGTCTAAAGTGGACGGCTACGAAGAAAAATAGCAGCTTTCTTCTATCTTTTAGTGACGGTTGTCGGAGGTTTTCATTTGTAGACCTGGTCTTCCCGTATTCCTTTGTTTTCGCTCCTTCCCCTGTAACCGTCCCTCCTATATTTTATTTCTTCATCGATCTCATGTTCTAGAACTTCCCCTCATCACTCTTTACTGAAAACCCCTCTCCCTCATCTCTCTAGAAACCAGCGAAGACTCTTTTTGTTCTCTATAATGAAGTTGTGACAGGAGCATCACTATCATCATTTATATCAGCACATCTATCTGTCTCAACGGCCAAATCAAACAATCTTGGTCCATCCTTTTCAATTCTATGGAACTATGGCTCTCAATGTAACTCTTTCAAGTATGTATTTCTTCTTTGCTTCACCAGTTTGCTTCTTTCTAGATTGTGATTGTTTTTTCCTACTCTTTTGTTACCTTTTATCATCACTCTCGTCACTGATAACCATCATATTCTTTTTAGGGTTTTGTTTTGATGTTCTTCAAATACGCCTTGGGTTCTACTTACATGTGGAAATCATTAATCAAAGAGTTAATCAAACATCATTTGATGCAATTTTGAAGAAAATGGTTTGTGACTTGGTATTTTGGTTGATTTAATCTTTCCTTAGTTAGTGGTTTTGATTTATTGTATGTGCAATCTCATTGATTCCATTTGTTAACTTGAGTTATATGGATTTGTTATCGCATTTTTGTTGATTTTACTTTATCAATAAGTTCAGGTTTTGAAGATGAAAGGTATAGTGTTTGAAGAGAATCAATTTGAGCTGTGGAAAAAAGAGAAGAAGATCCAAAAGATATAACATAAATTTTACCCTATTGACATGGTGAGTTGTATAGGTAAAGTGTTTGAAGAGAATCAATTTGAGCTGTGAAAAAAAGAGAAGAAGATCCAAAAGATATAACATAAATTTTACCCTATTGACATGGTGAGTTGTATACAATGATCCAAACACTTTTTCTCTTACTCTTTAACTATTTGATTGTTTGCATCTTTGAGGTTATGGTTGTTCAATACTTGATCCTCTCTTCTGTTGGTTAATTTGACTACTTTGCTTGGTTATTTTTTAGAGTCGGACCTGTAAAAGTTGATTAAAGCTACACCTACAAAATTTAGTTTTTTCATATTTATCTCTAATTTTGTTAGATTAAGATTGTTAGAACTTGATTAGATTGATTATTATGTGGAGTCTCATGGTTAACTAGGAGTTGAAAATATGAACTTTGTAATGATAAATATTTTACAACTATTTTCCAGCAAAAGGGAGTCAACGGTTAAGAAGTCACATCAAGGGATGGCCGATGGTACATTATACATAGTCATGACAGGAGATGGATCCATGGTTGGTTTACCTTTTTAACGTTAATACAGTTTAAAGATGCATTTGGATGATGGTGGGTTGTGATTATGAGAAGATTTACAAGGGTTATTGACTGCACGTTGCTTTTGCTTCTATGAACTATTGTCGGTTGACATTATGCGGAATTGGTGGACTTGAGCTATTATTTGTCCTAGGTGTGCTAAAAAATATAGATCAGTAGAGCACAATGATAGTAGACTCAACTTTGGGCCCATAGGTGGTAAAATATCTATTATTTAACATTTTTCTATAGATGACTTACCATGGAAGATGAAATCATGAATAGCTTTTATACTACAATTAGCGGTGAATCTTATATGTATTTTACTTCATAACATTGAGTAATTGAAACAGGTAATTAAATGTCAAGTTATTGTTATATGGTCACCATAATACCAACTTATGTTCTGGTGGTAAAATGGGTGGGTTTGATAACTAATCTAAACATGTAAAAATGGTTGGATAAATATAGGATAAATATATCTAGCTTGTGGAGGTTTCATAAGCTGCATTATCTACATATAATTGGAAAATTGGGTGGGTTAGATAATTGATGTAAACATGTTAAAATGGTTACAAATTATTCGTTTTAGCTAATTATTTAATTTTATCTGTTTGATCACTTAGCACTACATGACCATCTCTTGTATATCCAAGCTTAAATTGTCTTATGTTCTTATATAAATTATTAACTGTCAGGATGAAAAATACTAATCACCTTTTCATGCCTCTCATCTTATTATTTAGGTTATCAAGTGTACTTGTCAAGAATGTTGTTTGGTTGCTTCTCTGTGCAAAGTCGATGAAATATTAAATCATATTTTATAACATTGTGTTAATTCTCTAACAACAAACAGTGATTTATATATTAAGCATTCAATCTAGTACACTACTTTGAAGTTTGATTAATACAGGTATGGAAATTTTGATTTATGTCCTAAAATATGCCAAATGTCTTTAGAAATGGTTAAAAGTAAAGATCAAGTTTATATTATTTGGAATGCTTTAGAATATGTATAATTGGATTTGTGGTGACAGGTTGTTAAAAGACTTTGTATGGTTTATAAAAATAAACGAGATAGGTCTATTATGTTAACACGAGATTATCTGTAATGAAGTTCTAATTCATGAGATCTTAACAGTGGGCTCTTATTTTAGTGAATCTAATAACTTCCTCTGGCCATTTAACTGAAGGCTTTAATGTGTGATTTAAAGAAAAAATGAAACCACTATGTTAAGGGAGTGAGATACAGATTATCATAAAGATTATATCAACAAGCTCTTTCGGCAAATGAATTAGAGTTTGTTGTTTTTAATGTATTTTTCTACTGTTACTAGATTGTGTAATTGGTGTCTCTTTGAGAAACAATTTTGTTTTCAAATAGAGGATGTATCATCATTGAGAAAATTTTGGATTTTGTCATGAGGTTTTACCTTGTAGTTTTTGCACATTGTTTTCAATCTTATTCTTTCATTTCAAACCTCCAAGCAAAACCATTCTATGCGATCGCTTCTTGCAAGTATTTTATAGACCATTTGGCTTCTAAAATTTACTTAATATAATAACCATGTTGATATAATGATGTGATAAATTACAGTCATGTCATTATGACATTAAGTTACCTGGCCACCGATAATATATTTAATTTCAGTTGTCTAACAAAATATTAACTTACTTATTTATACCTGTTATATATATACACATCTCAAATACCAATGTTGGTGATTATATTCATCTATTTGTTTATTCTATTTACTTGGTTTTCATATCGATTACTTGTGATTATTAAAATCTAATAACCCTTAGTATTATCGATGCTCTCCTTATAATGTATGTGGTTTTGATTTCTTTATTATATGAAGTCTCGAATAAGTTACTTTGTTCAAGCTTGAATGTGCCGCAACGTGCAACAATTTTTTGCACGGTTTATCACCCATGCGCATAGTTCATCAAACTTATACGAAATTTTAATCACAAAACATTGTTTTACAATCGTAAATCCAAATTACCAATTTATTTAATATTTTCTTTATTCCGTCGGTATAATACACGACTAGAAGACTCATAGAAGACTCGTGCTTCATCAAGAACCAACTTAGACCAAAACTCTCGACAGAAAGGTCATCAAATACTCAAAAGCTGTTCACAGCTTCTTTAAGTTCAAACTTTATTGTATATAATAATCATCAAAGTAAAAAGCTTTCAGTATACAAATTACACGATCATCAATCAATTCATCATCGTCAAAACATAATAATAACAACAACAACAAATTCAATACCAGAAACGATAATCATCATCATCATCATCCTCAAAATGTGCCCTAATTGAACGAATCGCACCGTCGCCGGACCTCCCCTCTCCGGCCAGTCTTGACACCGTACACACTCAGCTTCTCCATCGCTCGAGCAAACGCCTCGAAGAACACCTTCTGATCTCGAGCATACAGCTCCACATACCCCTTCGTTCTCGGATCCATCACCAACGCCCGATCCGATTTCAGCACTCCGAGACCTTTCGGTAGGTTCTGGTAGTACGCGTTATCGAAGTTTCTAGGAGTCATCACGTCGTTGAACACCGATAACGACGGATTGTGGCGGTAATCGGCACACGCGGATCTCAAACCCTCGGCGTACCGTCGGTTCAACGACGGATCGGTTTGTGATGTTCTGCTGTAGTTGTAGATCTGTGAGATGAGCTCCGTGCAGTGAGTGAATCCGATGGTGTGAGCGCCGGATAACGCTACCATTTCCTGAATGGAGAAGCCTCTGGAGGTGAAGATGCTGATGAGTTGATTCATCGACATTGAAGGTCGAGGGAGATTACCTTCAACGCGTGAAGCTCGAGAGATTAAACCGTCTCTCCGCCCTAATTTGACGGTGTAGAACGGAGCTCCGGTCATGGTGAGGAGGTTGCGGGTGGCGACGGCGAGGATATCAGCGCAGGAGACGACGGCGGGGCAGGCGAGCTCTAGGGCGGTTTTAGCCCTAACGACGACGTCGAAGGCGTCGCCGGGGAGGGAGAGGTTGATATCGGCGTCACGTTCGGCCTTGTTGAAGTGTGTGGAGGAGATGAGGACGGAGGCGTCGCAGCCTTCGACGAGGCAGTCGTGGAAGAAGAGGCGGAGCGCCGCCGCGGCGGTGGTGGGGGAGGTGATCTGCTTGTTGGTGGTGGTTTCCTGCATGATTTGCTCGAATTGGGGGCATGAGTGCTTGTAGTAAGTGGTGGTGAGTGGCTGAGAGGATGAAGATGAGATGAGGAATGAGAGGTATATGATGGTTAATGATCGTATTGAGTTGAGTGTGATCGCCATTGATGGATCTGAGGTTGTAGATTCAGAGGTGAAAGGTGAGGAGGAAGAAGAGGGTTTTGAGGTGCAGAGGCGCGTGTGGGAGAGTGGGAGTACACGCGCCGCTTTCCTTAGAGGGTCCCAATAATCACGGTGGGATGAGAACTTTACTAAATTTGTGGGTTTATACGTTTGATTCCGTTATCCCGCGTTATTCCTTCTATTTCTCGTTTTTTTAATAAATGTCACCGGCACTACATATTTTTCACCTGTAAATGTGTTGGTTTATGGTTTTATAAAAATGGTTTAAGATTTTTTAATTAATATTTTAATTTGTTATTTAGTTTATATTAAGTTAAATTAAAAAAATGGTTTACTTATAAAAAATAAGACCCCTTTAAGTTAGGTAAGTGAAGGAAACGATAAATATTTTGTTTACGTGAAGGGCTGAGAGCACTAGAGTTATAAAGTTGGAAAAGATATACTCCTTCCTCATTTATAAAAAATAAATTTTATAAAAAAAATCATTTATATTAAAAGATAATGCTTATATAAAATCTTGATTTCAATCATATAAAGTTATGTTTTTTTTCTTTTCATGTATATGAATTATTTTATATTAATCTAATCTTTTTCTTTTACCAACTATCATTTATTGTGAGACTCGAATTGTCAATCTCACGAAAAAAGAAACAATTTTACACGTCAGGATACCGTAAAACCAAAGACCTTTTAGTTACTAAAAATGAATGGTATTGTAATATGTAGATTTCAGTAAGTTGAGCTAAGTCCATGCTGGTCTATAATACTTTCACTAATTACTAATATGATATAACTAAATTCTTTACCTAGTTATACTACATTCTCCTATAAACCTTGAGGGAAAATGTTAAAGAGGAACTAAGAGTACAAAAGTATGTGAATGTATCATGGATGTAATAGGTGGACACAGTTATGCCAGAAGGGTTTTTTTCTGGATGGGTCACCATTTTCAATGTGATGTTCAAAATAAGAACAAATGAACATGTTAGTGGACCCCTCCCATGATCACCAAATCCAGGGTAATCGTGTTCAGTTTTCTTCTTTTAACCCACACGGTTGTCACTTTGTTATATTTCACGACTCTTGTTTTATACACGGTTACATCACCGAGAGCGTAAACAAACCATACTTTAATTCTTATATCAACTAATTAGGCGTTTGATACATGAATTGAACAAATAAAATATTAATAATTATTAATAAAAATTTATGTATTATAAAATAATGGTTAAAGATAAAATATGATTATAAGTATATATAAATAGCTATTTTAAATAAATAAATAATTATTTATTTTTTCTTAAACTTTTCTTTTTTTAAAAAAATTTGAATTTTTGTTTTTAAAGAGTGTGTCTTATAATTTATTAAATTATATATTTTTTAATTTAAAAATGATATGAGTAATATTATTAGTATTCAATATTATTATTAATATATAAAGATATGAGAAAGTAAGTATAATCAAATCTATAGTAATTTTATTCTTATTTTACTTTTCTTAAACATAAATAGATATGCTAAACACTCATTAAGTAACGGATTAAATTTAAAGTAAAATATATATATGTAAAATAAACATAAATAGTACAGTATAATATTAATGTAAAATATAATTAAAATTATATATAGGTAATAGTTCGAGAAATAAGACAATTATATTATTTTTAACTCTCTTATGTAAATAATTTTATTTTCAAACATTCGTTTTAAGAATTTTTATAAGAAAATATTTATTATAAAAATCTTTCTTGTAAAAAAATATGATTTGTAATTATTCTATTTGTTTTATAAGATAGTTTTAAAATATTTTACCTGTTTATAATTTTTTTTAAAACAAAAAGATTTTAAAATATTTTGTTTTAAAATTGTTTAATGTTATAGAAAATTTCATATTGTATAAAACTTTAGTTTTTTGTTAATTAGATTTTAATTAAAACTTGTTATTTTTAATTTTCTTCATAAAATCTATTTTTAAAAAACAAGTTTGATTTAAAAATAGATAAAAGAAAGAAATATAGTAATTAATAAAAATTTATTTTTAATAAGAGAGGAATTTGTTTGAGAATATCTATAACATCTAATAAAACAAATTTTATTTTGTCATTTGTCATTCTCTTAAACCATGTTTTTGACAGTTATCATTTTTTTATATATTCACATATCAATTTTCTTTCTAAAAGGTTATTATAGAATTTAAATACTTTACAAATTTCTCTCTCCTGTTAAATGTAATTCTATTATTATTATATTTCTCTATCTTATTTAATTTTTTAATCAAATTATCTTTTTTTAAATAGATTTTATAAAATAAATTAGAAATCACATCTTTTAACTAAAATCTAAATAACAAAAAACTAATTTTTATATAATATGAAATTTTCTAAAACACTAAACATTTTTTAAACAAAATATTTAAATCATTTTGTTTTAAAAGAAAAATTATAAATAGGTAAAATATTTTAAAATAGTCTTCTTAAAACAACTAGAATAATTACAAACCAGTTTTTTTAAAACAATATTTTTATAAAAAATATTTTTTATGAAAAATATTAAAACGAATGTTTAAAAATGAACCTATTTACATAAGAGAGTTAAAAATAGTATAATTGATTTATTTCTTGAACTAGTACGTATATATAATTTTAATTCTATTTTACATTGAAATATTATACTTAACTATTCATGTTTTTTACGTATATATTTTACATTAAAATTAAATCTGTTTATTTAATGAGCTTTTAGCATATTTATATATTTATAAAAAACCAAACTAAGCATGAAACAATCATAAACCTCACTATACTTATTTTCATATTTTTCTATATTATTAATAATAATATTGAATACTAATATAGAGAAATGTGAAAGTAAGTATAAAGATGTTTATGATTGTTTCACGCTTAATTTAGTTTTTTTATTGATAGATAAACATGCTAAAAGCTCATTAAATAAACAGTTATAATTTTAATGTAAAATATATAGGTAAAAAACATGAATAATTACTGTATAATATTTCAATGT
Organism: Flaveria trinervia; assembly: GCA_025506515.1. Lineage (NCBI taxonomy): Eukaryota > Viridiplantae > Streptophyta > Magnoliopsida > Asterales > Asteraceae > Flaveria > Flaveria trinervia. The sequence goes on along the minus strand of CM046452.1, from coordinate 88,247,367 downwards.
AAAATAAACTTAAATTATATATACGTAATAGTTCAAGAAATTAATCAATTATACCATTTTTAACTCTCTTATGTAAATAGAATCATTTTTAAACATTCGTTTTATGATTTTTTATAAAAATATTTTTTATAAAAATGTTGTTTTTAAAAAAACCCGGTTTGTAATTATTCTGGTTGTCTTAAAAAGACTGTTTTAAAATATTTCACCTGTTTATAATTTTTCTTTTAAAACAAAATGATTTAAAAATTTTTGTTTAAAAAATGTTTAGTGTTTTAGAAAATTTCATATTTTATAAAACTTTAGTTTTTTGTTATTTAAATTTTAGTAAAAGACATGATTTCTAATTTATTTCATAAAATCTATTTAAAAATAGATAATTTGATTTAAAAAAATTAAATAAGAGAGAGAAACATGATAATTAATAGAATTACATTTAATAAGAGAGAAAAACTTGTAGAAGTATTTAAATTCTTTAATACCCTTTTAGAGAGAAAATGGATATGTGAATATCTAGAAAAATGACAATTATAAAAACATGCTTTAAAATCAAAAAAAAATTATAAAACAGAATACAACGAAATTAAAAAATCATTTCTCTTAAATAATATATTTAAAAATCACAATTTTATTATAAAAACAAAATTTTAAGAAAAATAATTATTTTTTATTTACTTAAAGTAGTTATTTATACGTAATAATAATCATATTTTATGATCAAGCATGATTATAATGTATAAATTTTTATTAATAACTATTTAATATTTTATTTATTCAAGCCGTGTATTACACGGGAACTAACCTAGTAAATTACTATAACATCCTTCTGGAGGGATATTAATATGTGGATGTCTAGAAAATTAACAAGTGAAAAAACATAGGTTAAAAGAATGACAAGTGGTTAAAAAAAACCTTGTATTATTAGAGGTTATAGATTATAGATTTAAACTTTTAAATGAATTAATAAGCGGTGTACGTTTCAAAGTGAAGTATTAAACAGAAGACCCTGTATTTTATATTATTTAGAGTTGATAGGTGTTAATTCTTATAGGACTATATTACGGTGATATTATACAATTTTCAGAGATTATAAAATTGTTTTATTGTTTACAAAGTTTTAATACATTTTTTTCCTTTTCTCGAATTGAAGTCAAAGAATTCGTTTTTATATCATTTGATCATCGTACCATTATCCTATTCAAGAAAAACCAACTTTTTAGCTATAATAACAAATTCATTCAATAAAAACATGCCACGTGAAAAACATATTTTTATTTTTTAATTTTCAAACAATTAGTATTATTATTTATGAAGGGCAAAGAATACTTAACATAAGGAAGTGTTGTTTAGTTGTAGTCTGGTAGAGGCTCGCTTGCTAAGAAAAAAGACATGGGTGGCAGTTCTTGGGCTTTCTAATGTGCTTTTTTCATTTTTTTTGTTCACGTTCAATACATCAAATTGCTTTTGATAAAGTTTTCTTAACATTTTTCTTGTAGGAACCTTTTTGTTTTTTATTTATTTTGAGTTTGCAATGGAAATAAACATATAGAAAAACGTGATGATTTGAGTTTTCATATTTTCTAGGGCTTTTTCTTTTATTTTATTGATCTTATTACTTTCGCACAATGTTTTTAATGCCTTGAGTTTTTATAACGAATTGATATTCATCATGATATTTTTGTGTTCATGTTTTTTGACGCGATCGGTAATTCTTTGAGAATAGTAACAAAGGAAAGCCATGATCGAGGCTGAAGAATCAGTGGTCAATCACGTGATTTAACAACTAGAAGAACCAAAAAATGGAGAATGGTTCTTGAGGATTGATAGAAAACACGCAGTAACAGAGAGTATGGGAGAAGAGCCCAAAGAGAACTTTTCATTCAGCTTCTGCACACCCATTACATATTTACAATCTTCTATTTAGACTACCAATTGCTTTACAATATTGATTAATCTTACCTTTAGTCAATATGGACAAAGTCTATATTATGATATAAATCAATAATCTAAAATTTTAATTTGAAATTGCATGTTGGTGCCTCATTTATATAACTTGTTTTACGCTATGAACTTGTGACATACAACATTTTGGTTAATCTAACTATGATAAATTGAGATTAGTGTTCCTAAATAATTCAATAAGTATTGTTGAAAACACAAAATGACTTGTAGCATAATGACAACAATACTCGTAGCAAAACGATAACAATTCTAACAAATTATCAATTGCTTACCGCTAACCAATCAAGAGACTACAATAATAGTCCACAAAATGGTATAAACCGGCACATATTTTAGCTTAAAGGCGTTTTATGTTAATTTATTTTAACTCATCTAAGGACGAATTAATTATTATCATTTTAAAATTTTTAATATATTCTTATCAATCAAACGCTTAGGTATGGATAATGTCCTTGAAATATTTGGTTATTAACAACTTTTAATCTAGTCATATTAATTACCTATGTATCTTGTAGTGATTAAAATCTTAACATTAGAAAGAAAATATCTTACCATTTGAATATCGACTCATTGTAATATTTTTTGTATTATCGTTTTGTTAACGTTATTATAATACATCGACTTCGTAGTTAGTGTAGTTTATATGTAAATTAATTTTTGTTCCACTTTGACATTTTTGAATTATCTTTTATTCTCTTAGAGCATTCACATCTTAATCCCCATCGATAAGTTTTCTATATTTTAAGGAAAAATTTAAAGAATTCACCTAAATTGTCACTCTATCACATTCCCTAAAATATGGATTAGTTTAGAGGCTCACTTCATATTTAAAATAGTTAGAGACTAACTATTCATTCTATCTATAAGTCATATTTTATATGAGTGAAAGAAAAAAGAAAATATAACAAAATTAAATAAGGAATTATTATATTAATTGAACAGAAACATTATATGAAGAATGGGATATGAAAGTTTCTGATAAGATAAACGAATTTTAAAAATAAATATTAATTTTAGCTAAATTATATGGATGGAGATGGAAAATCATATGCGAATGCTATTATCCGATGACTCTCTTATGCATCTTAAATAATCTTACTCTACTCTTAGTTTGCATTTGACTTGTGTACTAATGTAAAACCTAAAGTTTCGACTTTAGGCTTTGTTATATCTATGGTAGGTATTGTTGCCTATTGGACCTGTATCATGTGTTTTTATGAACTTGTTATTCATTTCTCCCATACCCAAGTAGCCTCCTTGAAGATTCCAAGTGTGTGTCATCGAGACATCAATAACATGTACCATGTATGCCAATTTGATTAGACTGGGATGGTGGTGTGTCGATTCCCCATATCATAATACATCTAGGTGACGGGCCCATCTGCTTCTATTCATTTATTTGTTGTTTGTATTTGTGGTTAATAGGCATCCTCTCATGATACAACTTGTTTACTTTTATTCTTGTCATATATGTACATGATATTCTCGCTGCATTACTTACATTGTTTGTTATTATAATTATTATCTTTATTTGCTCATAGGGCAATAGACTTTGTTGTAATTTTCCTTATTCATGCAAGTTTTCAAGCTTGTGTTCGTGAGCTAAAAGATTTTAAAATATCTAGATATGGTTTCGTTGATATTATAAGCATTTTACCGGCAGTTAAACCTTTACTTTTGATTGTTATTATGTTTTATTTTCGACTTTTGTAAAATTGGCATGTTAGTCCAAAATCACGCATCAATTTTTATATGTATAATAAACCGATACAACGTCCAGAACATTCAAACTATAGGTGTAATTTCTAAGATCTGAAAACGAAATCCAAAACATTGACATATACCATATCAACCATCCATATAACTTTTCCAAGGAATAAAGATACAAAGACAAATATAATTCTTTACACACGACTCCAGACATGTTTTTATTAACGCCATAACGATGTCTAATATTCCCTAAGCATATAATGCAATCATATGTGCACATGATAAACAACCAAAAATTATTCTCATCTAAGCCCAAATTCCAACAATCTTTAGGGCCATAAAAATACCAAAACCACTCTGTAAAGATATTCTGAAACCAAAGTATGTGTACATATTTCTAAATTGGCTCTTATTTCGTCTTACATTATATGTAGATGTGATATGAACATAAATAATTATACATTGTGATGCGGTTAATAGATGTGTGTCAAACAGTAACTACATATTGGCAGTTAATTCTTTGATTTCATCGAAAGAAATGACCTGCATCCAGTGAGAAAGATGTTATACAACTTGGTAATGTACCGTCTAGAGAGTTAATATACTACCACAATTATTAGATGTACAATTTTATAACATTGAAAAGAAAAAAGGTCAATTTAAGTTGCATTTAAGCCTAACAAAATGGGTGGGTCATGTCAAAACAGGTTCTGATAATACGAACCCCGGTTGAAATGTATGGTTTTAGAAAGCATCAAAGGGCCAAGTTGTGGCGACAACTAGTAGGTAGTAGCAGAAAACAATGGTGGTGGGCGGTGCAAGCCTATTTAGACCCATTCTAAGTTAGCTGATTTCATATCATTGACCCTCTATAAAACCATTCTTTAATTTGACTCAGATCAACCCATTAAGATAACAAAAATTACCAAAATAAACTCATTTATTGAAAATGGGTTATGATAGTCAGGTACAGAAAAGGGATAGACTGAAATAAGATAAAAAGGAATGGGTCAAATGATTGAGTGGCTTTTAAACCACTCAAAGCTAAGAGGTGCCAAGACGGGTAGGTCACATTGGGCAAACTAAGGCCTCGACTGACCCTCCACTCGTTTAAGACTCATTCAGTCAATCTTTAGCTATTACTGACCACTGAGTATACCCATTTGAGAACCTAAATCAACCCATTCATTGATTAAGGGTTAAAAATCACATCTCCTCAATTGCTTTACTCAAAAAGTTGGACCATTATTTTAGTACATATTTTTTTGTAGTCATACAAGTAAAAAATTAATTTCTAAACTCATAAAATAGAGAATATAAGTGTTAGGGGCTGTTTGTTTGGTTTGACCCGGCTGACCCGGCTGACTCGGTCAGCCCGTTTGATATGTTTGAAATCAGAGTTGATCGGGTCCTTTTGGTCTGACCCGGACCTGAATTTTAAACATGCTGACCGGGTCCTTTTCGTCTGACCAAGACCAAGGTGATGCTGGAGTGGAGGTGGTGGCGGTGATGTTGGAGGTGGTGGCGGTGATGCTGGAGGAGGTGGCGGTGATGCTGGAGGTGGTGGCGGTGATGCTGGAGGTGGAAGCGGCGGTGAAGAATATGGATGAAGATGAGATGTTTAGTGGTGATTTGGTTAAAGGTGGTTTGCAGAGACGGTTTTTGAGTCAGTCAGATACCGAATCAAACAACCAAGTTTCAGTCTGACGCATACCCAGTCAAAACATCTTACTCGGTCAGCTTCTGACTCAGTCATATCTTACTGAGTCAATGTAATCAAGCAGCCCCTTAGCAGGTAAACAAACTCAACCCATTTTGACCCGTTACCATCACACCCGACAATCTATTTGCCATACAAATTAGTCATTCATGGAGTCTCGAATCATAGACTTGTAACTTCTATTAAAGCAAGAGTTGTACAACAAGAAGCAATTGCCATACTTTCTTGAAGTGTTATAATCACATATTTTATGTAACATTGGGGATAGTATTACCTGCTCATTTCCAGCAAAATCATTATCAGGAGTGAGGAACAGCATGCAGTGGCACTCCTTTCTGAGAAATAAGTAGGCAATAATCTTAATCAGCCCACTTAAAGCTACAAACCACAAATAATACCACTAAATTGCACAACATGTCCTCCAATGATCATATATCATACCAAGTCAAAAAAGAACTAAAATCTAAAATCCAGCCAAAATTACGTCAATGTTAAGGAAGTCGGTTACCTTTCTCTCATGGGAACACAAGGGCAGTTCCAAAAGCCTTGTGTTGCCTCAGCTGCTTTGTCATCATAGTGCCTGTTTACAAACCAAATCACATATTATCTAATTTGTACAGTGTGTGCTTACTGCTTAGTTTACTATAAGGAACTTAAGATATTTTTCTGAGGAATATGAGCAAGGACTGGCTCACAGGCAACATACCTGCAGGGACAAAGTGGCGCCCCCAATGAATCTTTGTGGTCTGCTAATCCCTGTATCAACAATTAAGACACAAAACTTCAATTTCATCATCAGACACAGACTCATGCATATAATCAAGACCAGAAACTTCAATTTTATCATGAAGTTGGTGACATAATGCTTCTATTCCTGATTGTATCCCTTAACAATTTCTGCATTCTTCCATTGTTATCAGAAGACTAGATCAAAGTAGATATTTTACTAGAGTTCCATACAAGTTATATAGATATGTTATATGTAAACTTCTGCAAACTTCCAGCACATATTAGAAGACTAGATTTAATTAGCTTATATTTACCTAGAAAATCACAAGTTGTATAGATATTTTATATGTATAGGCAATAATCATAGTTTATACGATGGCTAGGAATTTGTATGGAACCAAGTCATCTACAAGGCGTATTTTAATATTTATGCATTATTACTTTAGAAATATATTGCACTTTGATGTTGCGATGAATTTAACAATCACATTAAAGCCATAATAGGAATACTAGTGATGGTAGACATTCACACATAAAACCTGGAGTTGGATGGTTCTAATCATGTTTGTGGGCGAAAAGTGATAAGTTAAATTCCAATAATTATGCAGTGACTGTAGTCAAAGTCAAGGCAGTCTAAGTTAATTAAAGCAGTCAAGATCTATCTAAGCATACTAGCTGGTGTATTATCGCTGACGTCTCATGGCCGGATAAAACTACCATTTCGCAACATTTGTATAATTGTATCATTTCATGATGTAAGAGTTAAGTTATTATTTTAATCAGAAACTTCAACCTACTTGAGCAGTGAATTAGGAAGGGAAAACGTTAAAGGAACTCAGAACTCTGCTAGTTTGAAATAAAGTAAAATCTGAGGAAAACCTAAAGAAATGATTTTGCATGTCTATTGCACATGTAGATCAAAAAACAACTTTCAATGCAAATCCTCTCCAACTGCAACTCAAACCAAATTCTGATGGAGAAAACCATTCATCGTTTCACATGTGAGAACAATAGAAAGAAGCAGTACCTTGATAACCACAGATGTAACACTCTTGTCAACGCAAAAATATGTGTCGGATTTACGAGCATACTGCTCTGAAAACTTCCTCATAATTTCAACGGACTTATCTGAAGGTTCAGCTGAAAATATTTAAATACCACAATCTTAGTAACGAGCAACAAGAGAAGTATCACCCGATTCCCTACATTTTCAGTATTAATATGATTTGAGCTTGAATGTGTCAGTCTCCTATCCTTATAGCTACCTAGCTATAAGATTATGTGGATAGCCTGAAGTAACTAATTCAAGGTATATAATAAATAGAACAAACTAGTTCCACAAAGATTTGGGTTCAAACACTATAGAGAATCCGTAGTATGTGAGCAAGTTAACGTTAGCATTAATTACACTCGTAAGGCGTCAATATGCACAAATCCAAATAAGAACATAGTGTTTATCTCCTTATAAGCAGCATTAATTAAGAGAAACATGATTAAAACCCTACTAGCATCTCAAACATCTATAAATAACAAAAACAGTTAAAACTCAGCTTCAGACAGACAAACTAGCGAAAGACATCAACGAAATGAAATCGAACAAACAAAAACACAATAATTACGAGTTACGACTACATGCTGCATCTTCACCCTATAGCAAAATTAACATCACGTAAACTACAGAACGCGAGTCTCCACTAATAAATTCCAAAAAACACATTGCTAGGGTTTTAACGAGAAGCAAACTTGATTCGATTCAAACTTTTGAAAGCACGCGTGTGTAAACTGTAAAGCTGTAAATTACCTTTGGCAATCACAACTCCACGGCACCGGAGGTTCGTAGGAGGTGTTCTGAAAGAGGAAACACCAAATCCGCTGGTGCAAGAGGTGGTTGCCGATAGAGCTCTCATCACGGTCAGTATCTTCCGAATTCAAAGTTTTCGTCAACTAAAACAGAGCAGAATCAGCAGTATCTGGAGATGAAGGCAAGAAGAAAACCTCTGGATCAACGTATGTATAGCTATATATTCGTGTGATTTTATATGATTTGGAGTTACCGGAAAGATCTATTTGATTCCGATGAGATGTGAGCACGAAGCACCAATCGTTATGATATTAAATTATCCGTTCCGATGAAGTTTTTTGAAGACTGTATGTTATCTGTTAATAGTCTTTTCAGAAGCCTGTTAGCTATTGGGCTTCATTTGGTCTTCACTTTATTGGGTTCTTGCTGTGCACTAACCTGATTTTGGGCTCACACCGATTCGGGTCGAAACCGGTGAACCGTTCAGCGGTTCACGTTGAAACCGGTTTTCAAAAGGACAATGATAGTGTTTGACTGGTTTGAGTTTGAATGGTTTCAAAGTGTAGGGTTACGAAACACTTTAAACCCTGTAGATCGATTCAAATCCAGATCGGGTTTGATCTAACCGGTTTTAAAATCAAGTTTAGTTCCCGATTAGAGTTAGCATATTCAGTTTTCGAATTTTGAACCCGATTAAAATATATGCTTTTAGAATTCACATTATATGGATTGTTTTTATTTTTATTACGTAAAGACGTGGTTTATAAACCCATTTTATTAGACTATCTTCATTCATCCCTCCTAATCCTCAACCGTCACCCTAGCCATCAGACCACATCCTTGAATCCTTGACCCTCATCAACAGACCACATCCCTGACACTCGTCACCTCACCGCACATCCTTGACCGCACTTCACATGCATCTGTCTTATTGTCGCACCACACATCCTTGACCCTTATCAGTCACGTCTCACCCCCAACACCCCTAAGTTCGATTTTACTTCTTCAATTATTTAAAAATAATCACTTCCCTTTAAAAGATTTTATATATCAATTTACCTCCAAAAATTTTATAAATTGTTTCAATTTTAGTCCATAAATTTTATTAATTGTTTTAATTTTATTCAAAATAATAAAACTTTTAGAGTGAAATTAAAGCATATGAAACTTGTGGAGCTAAATTGATGTTTTTAATTTTTGGAAGAAAATTAAACAAAATTGAAATTAACTCTTTATTTTATGGGATTTTTACATATTTCCCCTTTCTAATACCTTAAATTACATATTTCCTCAAGGAATAAAATTAATTACATATTTCCCCTTCCTAAAACACATATATTAAATATGTATTCATTTTATTAAAATTAATCATTCAAGTGACTATTTTGTCTTGTTTTTACTATGAGATATTTACGTATTAATGTTTTATTATTATGATTGTTAAACATTTGATAATTGTGTTTTGTGTTTGGAGATATAACTTGGATTACGGTGATTATTGTTTTGAAATGAACTTTTGTATTTGGAGTTATAATTATATAGTTTTTATTCAAATAGAAAACTCAAACTTGAGGATATAGGTGTTTGATGTTTTTAAGAAGAGAAATACGTAAATATAAGTTAGTAAAATTATGGATACAATAACCATTCAATAATTAATTTTAATAAAATGGGTAAATATGTAATATATATGTTTTAAAAATGAGAAATATATAATTAAATTTTTAACTTGGGTAAATATGTAATTAAGAGTTTAAGAAGAGGAAATATGTAAATGCCTCTTATTTTATTACACATAGGATTTTACTTTCAATTTCATTACACCTGCAAATAAAGTTGTAAAAATTACAGACGACCTTAACTATTCAAAAATTTTCAAAATTATTCAAAATTGAGGTTGTGAATAGTGAAGACAGTATGCGAAATTGGGTTGCAATTCATTTTATATGTGCAAATGAAAACAAGAGGTTCAGTTGAGCCTTAACCAATACACACACTACACATTAACTGAATAACCTCTTTCTAGGTTCACATTGGTTTCGGTTCATCTGTTCTTCTGAATGACACTATTAAATATGCTCTCTAAAGGTGTTGAATTTCCATAACCAGCGGATTACAATCATAATAAACCCAAATGTCCCAGAAAACCTGAAATGCAGCTAGGAAATGCCTTGTCACACTATATCTGACCTTCCAATTTCGGCATCAGATGTGCTATGCAAGATAAAACAGGACAATGCACCCTGACCAACAGTCAATAGCATATTGATAGCCAAGCTATATGAACTGAAAGTCACGAACCTGCATAACATGAAGAAAAAAGATGATACATAAAGCAATTTCAACTATCTGCTCATGAACAGGTCAATTTGGCTAATTTACTCAAATGGGTCAATTTTAGGGGGACGGGGTTAATTAAAAGGGAAATGGGTTGAATGGGTTGAATGTCACCCCAAAACAACCTTGTACTCCAGTTTATTTGAAGATTTAGATCATTATTGTATTTGATATCGATTTCTTAATCATATTTAATGCATAAACCTTTAATTAAAAAAATGAGCAAAGAAGTGTTTTTGTGGTTAACCGATTCCTATCCATACTATAGTTGACCTGTTACTCTATTTTCCTGGTTTGCCCATCTAACCACCTCTAACTCACAGCAGCATCGGAAATTGTGCAGAAAAAAAGAACCGTGAAAATGGGAGAAAGAAAGGTCAATAAATACCATTCTTAGCCTACTAAGAAACTACTTCACTTTCGTGGACTCTGTAATCCTGCAATCCACATTCAATCCTGATTGCTGAAATGAGTTCTGGAGAGATGATTGGCTTATTGGTATCTTGATGGTCATTTGGTTTGTCTTTATCATTAGTCGAGTTAGAATTATGTGTAGTAGCCCCCCAACCCCGGTACAGAATGACTTTATTTGGTTCCTGGGAGACAAGAATTGCACCTGTTGCTTCCTGCAAGTAACACAATAGGTCCAACTTCATGCATTAATGCATCAGCTACTGGTATATATGATACAGTGGTGAAGTGGTGGTGCAAACCTCTAACTTTGAAACCACTTCTTGTGCTGAAGTCCCTTTGGCTCTGCCTTTAATATTTACAATAGCAAGGGGATATTCTGGAAGTGAGTTTTAATTGTTTTAGCCACCCCACTAACGATATTGCTTCTTCCTGCAATATGATATTAGCATGGTTATCGAAAAGCAGACCAAGAAAGCCAGTTCAACTTAAAGATAAGTGATTGAGTGTGTTTATTAAAACTGGTGATCACTAAAAAAAACTACTATAATATTATAAAGCTCATAAACACATCTTTTGTAAACTAAGCCACAGTTTACAAAATAATTCAAATTTATAAAAAAAAATGATTCGATGAAAAAAATCGTTTAAAGACAAAATAAAAGATGTGGAGTTAAGAATGGTCGCTACAGCTTCTACACAACCGAAAGAGTTGCAAAAAATGAATTTTGTTAGAACAATTTTGTGATTTGTTACAAAATGGCGGTATAAATCACAAACGGTAGGAAGAAAAGAGGTCTTCAAACATGTGTTCATGCCTTTAAAATGCAATAATACATATAAGGGCAAAACTTCACAATCTGGGAATTTAGCGCATGTTTCATTATAAAACCATGCCCGGAATGTTTAAAAATACTTTCCAAAAAATTGGCCAACTATGGTGCTTTCTCATAGGTGGATTTTCAGTTGGATAATTTGGAATTGCTTGAAAAGCTCAAAAAAAGCCAAATAAAGTAAGCAGAATTTGGTTGGTTTGACAAACTATGGATCAACCATGCAAGTCCGTATGTCAATTGTTGAGAAACCTTTTCTTCTCACTATATATGAAACCTTGAAACTTGCTTATTATTTCGTATATATACTTGTTATGTTTTATTTAATTACAACATTTTAAGTTTTTCGGACAGATGTGTTGAAAGACAACAAATGTTTTCAACCTTCTATATTAATTTATTCAACCAAAACCAATAGTATTTTGTTAGTATAGTTTTTATAATCATATTTAAACCAACTCCTTTCATTTTGGGTAAGTTCTAAAACTTCACCCATTTGACTTGCCAGAGAAAAGTTAACCCAAATCACCCCTTTTTAAGTGGGTCGACGTTGCCAGCCAGAGGTGGCAGGTTTTGAACAGTTTACCTAAAAACTTGGTTGATTTGAGATGTAAATTATCTCCAAAAGGTCAAATTGGGTACAACTTATAAAAGCATCCTTAACCAACCACTGAAAGTCAGTAACATGGTGTTTTAAAGTCCTTACATCGATACTCACAAAAAAATTATCATTATTCTAGTAGTACATATTTCGAATCATATTTAATACACTGCTTATATCCCATAGAATAGAGTAAACCCGTGAGATTTTACAGGGCGCGTTTAGTTTAGTTTAGTATCAATACACTACTTATAAAGATTTGAAAGGATTTGATTTGTCAACCCGACCTGACTGATATTAAAATTTTACCCCATTTTTTTGTATTCGTTGTTAGCACATGTGTAGCTTACCAACAGCTAGAACAGGACGTTTTTTCATCTTCAGGGCCTGTTTCCTCAAAAGCAGCCTCTCTTTATTAGAAAGAACAATAGATCTGTGTGGTTTTCTGTTTGACCCGATGAGTTGAGATTCGTTAACTGGTGAAAATGGCACCTCGCTCCTCGCAACGGAGACACAAAGCTCAGTGCTTGGTGATTCTTCGAGCTGAAATAGATTTGATTCATCAAAAACAAAGGGTAATAATAAAAGAGGTATTCGGTTGTTAGATAATCCATTATAGATAACCGATTATAATGAAACGTAGTGTAAGAGAGAGTTTAGATGTGTTTTTGCTGCTCGAAATTGGATGTATCATTTTTATGTTGAGTTTTTGGCAAATAATGATATAATATGAGTGTGTTAAATGGAAATAAAGGTATGCAATATAGTTAACTCTATCATTTGATGATAACTTTTGTTGCATATATTGTCAAACTGATTATTTGACCCCACATAATCATAAGCAGAAGTAGATTATCTAAACGTTGATGACTAATAATTACTACTTGAAGTTGGAATAATCAGATAATTGTTCAGAAAACACACATCCAAACACACCCTTGATTGAAATTGATAAGCGATTCATATACCTTGAAAGCATTCGAAGAAATTGAAGTGCTTTGTGTCTTATATTTCTCGCTCTCATTTGTTTCTTCCACCAATAAGACTGAAGCATTTGAATTAGCTTCTGTGAACTCACTTTCATCGGTTGATTTTCTTGAGAAGATATTACGCTATCATTGTTATTTGACAATATAAAGCACCTCCCTGAAACTCTCTTGCCTTGAACGTTGCAAATAAGTAATAAATATAAATAACAGGAAAGCTTACATTCTATCTAATTGTTACACAAAGGATACATTCTTAGAGGGGGTCAAAAAGGGTCAGGTCAGATTGATATGCCTACAATTTCTGCCCCTTCTTTAATGATAAAACTTAATTACTAAAGCAATTTAAGAGGTTGTAAACGCTTGAGAGACTTAACTGTCTGACGTATATCTTTTTTATATATATTATATAGTATTATCCTGTTATTAATACAATATAACCCAAATTGTCCTATTTTTATATAGATGGTTAAAAATTACTACCTTTATCAGTTGCTATATAATAGAAACAGGTTTGCAAACAAAGAGGAATTTCAACTTACATTGATGAAAGCACTGAACCATTACCACCGCAAATTAATGAGTTCTAGAGTAGATAACTTTGACCCATTTACTATCGAAAGGTGTCTAATGTTTAAACTAGGTGAAGTCACCCAAGGGGCATTATTTTCTTTATGCTAACAGCCTCCTAAATTGTTTAATTTATTAAAACAGAATATCATTGTAATAACATAGCTTTTCTAATCATATTAATGCATTTACCATATTAAAAAGGGACAAAAACATGTTTGGGTCCAGACACGTTATCTAACCTGCCTGCCCTGCCCAATTTGTCACCTCTAATAAATTTCCAACACATGTGAATACTCCTCACCTGCCCATTATCCTGATCTGTAGGATTTGATGTATAAACTTCAAGATCAGAGTTGGGTTCCATATATTCAGCTGATGGGGATGTAACCTCCTGTTCCTGTCAAATAACAACATTACCCAAAAAGTACCAATTATAATGTCATCCTCAAACTTTTTACAAAAAATGCAGGAAGTAATGGAAACTAACCGACAGAATATTCTGATCTTTTTCACCGTGTACATTTATTTCCCCACTTCTAGCCTGGTTCAAGACAAATTGAGTAATATTCTGTTAAATATGCAAGTACGAGCAGACCAGTGTCAACCATAACAATTGACTGATGACCACATCAGAACACTCACCAACTTAAGCTTTAATTCTTCAACATTTTTTCCAAGCTTCAATACATGAAGTTTCAAAGACTGCATCATAGTGGTAACAAGAAATTAACAAAACCAGATAATGTCATAAAAGTAGTGTGCAATCAAATTCCATTTTGGGGCCCCATTTTTGACATTCTTCCCAGATCTCAACATTTGTACTTTTTTTTATTTTATTTCATTTAATGTAAAATCACATGAAACCAGGAATATCTGTCAGCTGCTCTCTATATTAGATAAATATTTCAGCAATTTAGGCATAAATCGATTTCGTGTGCTTTCTTTTGCATTAATACATATGTAAACCGAAACATGACCTTATGCGATTATATGCACCATACAGTATTTACTTACCTCTCGGCGCTGGGCTTCAATGGAGCGTTTTAATGCTTCTCTTTTATTAAGGAGTGTTTGTGGCCTCAAGTTCGCAGGTCTTTTGTAGTTTTTACCACGATAAACAATAATGGCATGACCTTTACGCATACGTTCTACTGCCACTAATATTCCACCACTTTCTGATTCTAACGTTCTTGCTATTGCATGAACCTCATCAATGCTTGTTTCACCACATAATATCTTCACAAGTTCCCTGTATTTCCAGTGAAGATGCATATTTTCAACAGTTCCATCAAAAACTCCACGTCTTCCTGAAAATGAGAAGTCAGATAAGAGGTCTTAGTTAGGCATGGCAAGATAGGCGGATTGGGTACTTCGTTCTGGTTTATTTGGAGCGGCACCTTTTTAGTAGGAGTAAAGATGTGACCTGTAAACTCTTTTTATGACCATTTTTTTCATTATTAATAACTAATTTGTTGATTCTGAGTTAGAAAACCATCTAATGATAATCATAGTTAAAAGCTATGAACAAAAAAGATATAGGAGGTTGTATGCATTGAAAAGACTCCAGGAGACTTTTCACCTTATTTGACATGTTCGGCCCATTTGATTTGTTCCCCACTAAGCTAATTGTTTTTAATTGACCCATGACCAATTCGAGATCAAACACAACCTAAATCTACCCGTTCGCTCTAGTCTTAGGATTAAAGTGTTGTGCCATAAAATAGGAAATGAGACTCACCCAACAGGAGAAAAGTTCACATTTGACTTGTTCCCTTTTAAGCCATTTTTTATTTGAACCATGACCCGTTCGATATATGAAGAAAACTGCAACCGACCCGTTTACAGGTATATTTGTCACCTCCAGTCTTAGGTTTCAAGTGTTGTGTTATAAAAAGGAAATTGAGACTCACCTAACAGTAAAAAAGGCCTCATTTTCAAGCCAACTTTTCGCAGCATGTACCGTTCCTCTTCAGTGATACCTTCTTTATCTGCTTCAAGTTGTAGCTTGGTATCTTCCTTCTCTAGCTCTTCGAGAAGTTTCTCTGCCCTTTCTTGCTTGCCAATGCCTATCATTGTCAACTTGAAATATATCATATGTTGACAAAATTGGTGAATTAGATGACAGATCCAAACGAGAAATTTACAGATCAAAGAGGTGTCTGGTCAGGTTGACCGGCCAACACTCTTTAGTCCTTTCTTTTAGCTTTATAAATAACTAATATGATTACAAAAGCTGTACTGTCAGAATATTAATCTTTTTGTGTATAAAAAATAATTAGGAGATTGTAAGCATTTGAATACATTTGAACAACTTCAAAATCCATTCAACATATCTTACCCAGTAGGGATAAAATATAACCTGAATTGACGCATTTTTTGATAATTGGGTCAAACTTACAGCCTCTATGAACTACCCAGTAAATTTCAGAACACAACGTAAATGTACTATTTGATCTAAATGTCTACCTGAGACATTTTGGAACTAGTTTTCTTTATAGCTGCTTCACGGGACTTTTGTTTCCTTTGCTCAATGGCAATTTCCAGTTTCTGGTCTCTATATCCACCAATTTCAGCAGCAGAGAGATTCTCAATCTCCTTATCTTTATTTTCTAGCAGATCTGATGGACTGGTGCTCTTTTTTCTTTCAGGTCCATCAACTCCACGATCCCTTCTCTGTTCTATTGCAGAAGAAACTGTAGCTGGCAAGAAATCTTTACCTCTATATAGAACAATATATTCCCTATCACGTGTAAGTAGTGTTCCTCCTGTTAACCACTGAAATTATTGGGGAAAAATATCAAAATAACAGATGATATTCAAAGATTGAACTATGAATTACAGTATTCTAATGTATAGTATGGAGATAAACTGGATTCAAAGAGTTCCGTATTACACAATTTTCTTTGTAATTTATAAAAGTATACCATAATCTTAGAATATGGAAATAAGAAATATAAGAGAATGAAAACAGGTTTGATTTTAACCTGTGTAAGAGAATCCAGCTTATTTAAACTGCTCAAAGATCTTAAGAGTCAAAGTTTCCCCTGTAGGTGGAAAACCAGCGGCTTGGCGAGTTGGATAACAGGTCAAAGCTGATAAGATCTTTGGCAGCATTAAAACAAACAGCAGTTTTTTGGCGTTTTTGTTTTCATAAGTAACTAATATACTAAATTATGATTACATAAAGATCAAATCTTTTGGATAAAACAATTTAGGAGGTTGTACAGACTTGAGAGTCGGTTAAGGGACTTAAGGGCAGAGTGAGTTAAACATTTTTCAAACCAATGACTCGCTTTTGCCTTTTCTTCATCTTACTCATTTGACTTGTTAGTACTAAATATAACAGATAGGCCCAGTTTTCACATAGTTAGGTTAGTATTGCAACCAGTAGCTTAACCCATAGAAATACTTCTGAAATCAAATTAATGTACCAAAACGTTGAGTATTCACATGAAGTTTGAAAGCTTTATAAGGTTAGTGTGATATAAGTATGTTAAATTCGGGCCCAATCAATGCATGCTTCAATTCGAGATTGATTAAGCAACTTATACTTGCACAGTGCCTATAATTTAAATTCAGGTGCATCGAATACCAGTAATGCTTCAATTTCGTATCAATTCTTGTTGGACTAATCATGTAATTACACGATAGTTAAAAGGATGAGAGATAATTATGTTAGTTTATGAATTATCTAAACAAGTTCGTATTAGATTAGGATCGAGTTTAGTTTGTTTGTTTATCTTATTATTATTAAATTAGTCTACAAGTTTGTTTAGTATATAGGGGTTATAGTTTAGGATTTATATACCTTCAATTCTAATCAAAGAGTTTTTTTCTTGTTAAATCTATTGTTTGATTAAGCTGAAGAAGGCCTGATTTCCAACAATTCTAACTTGTACAGTGAGTACACTGACCTTTAACTCTTCAGCCATCAGATCACTGTTGGTATTCTGGACTCCTTTTTTAACAGCAATCTTTGCAATCTCACATTTCTCCCAAAGCTTTAATATGGCTGCAGCCAAACCTTGAAGTTTCCTATTTCTACCTGATACAAGAAAAATTCGAAAGAACTGAAAATTGATAATGACAGATTGGTGGCAAAATGGACTGATCAGGTTTGACAACAGGTCACAATAAGTTGGGATGGGCTGACCCACCAATAATAACTAAAAAACTTTATTTAAGAAAATGATATTGTTCTCCAATTAAACAATTTAAAAATGGACGATTATGTCATGGACAACCTTTGGATTTACAGTTACCTAGTTTTTAAGTGTTACTCATTTGATCTGTCATAACAATATATAGCCAAGATTAGAAGTGGGAAATTTGACCCAGCTATTTATGAAGGGGTCAATCGAGTTGAATGACAAAATCAGTAAAAAATAAATGGGGTAAATAGGTAAAACAAGTCAAACAGGCCTTAAGTCACCTGAAATGTATTTTTAATGCCATCAACCTCTAAAACTATATATCAAAAAAGTGGATTATTATTGTGCTATAAAGTTTTTATAGTTATTTTTGACACACCAATGCGTCAATAAAACTGAAAACTTACCTGATGAGTTCAGAAATAACATGTTTTGTCACCGTTAACCCAGATTGACCCATTCCATATAAAGAGTTAAAATTGGCAATCTGTAACCAACTATAACAAATTACAGTTCAGGAATCACTAACCTAAAGCGAAATGACACGGTAAAGGCCTCCCAAGTCTTCTTAGAATTGTCATTTCATCGTTTGTTAATTTTGGTTTAACTCCAAAAGGAAGGAGACGAAATGGCTTCCTGTACCCAGGAACAATTGCTGGTAAAAGGTCAGCGTCAACTGGTAACGGTTCGTACCCGTACCAATCAGTGAACCGTGGACCCAGTCCATCCAAAAGCCGGTCAGCTTCTTCTGCGAGTTGGGCCTCTCCTGGCAGCTGAAACCGGACCCTGGTTCGAGAACCCACACCTTGAATCAAAGGTGGTTGAGTTGTTTTTGAGCCAATTGAGCTGCTTTCTTCACCACCATCCTCTTCAGAGTCCATAGATGAACTCATTCTCATTGGGTCATCAACAGGTGCATCATTTGTTTTTTGTTTATTAATATAGAAATAAGGATACTTGTAGTCAGCGCCTCTGTACAATATTATAATACTTCCAGCTCTCCAAATAACCAGACCCCCGGTTTTCCTCTGTGAAAAGCGTACAAAAATATAAGTCAAATAAATTTGATTCATAAGTGAAAAGTTAATACAAGTCAAACCTGACTTCTCATGTTATAATTGAAGAATAGAACATGATATACCACGTCATAGAAAAGGAGATTGTGTTTAACTTTAAGTTGGTGTTTTGCATGCATTTGCAAAGTGCTTATCACAGCTTGAACAAATAAAATCAATAATCAGATGATTATATAATTTATGTGCTTGAAGTTGGGGATGGATTAGATAATTTTAGATTTATGTCAATAGCATGTTCCCACACCACTGATTGACCGAATTTTTACTATTTCTTCAATCATAATCATATCATGAAAACTCAGATATTCAAAATAACATACTATTTGGAAAACACTCTCAAGCTAATTATCATTATAATCACACACCTAAACATCCTCTAACTGTCAAATACATAAATCTGCCAGCTTCTAACTTCTAAACAGGCAGGACTGTTTTAGTCAGTCTCAAAGCACCACATCCAAACACCCTCGTTAACACTGTTGTAATGATTATAAGAAGGATGTACATTTTTATACATAGAAGTATGCTAGCAGTCCTTTATAAACACTAATATTAAGAAGGATGTACATTTTCATACATAGAAGTATGTTAGCAGTCCTTTATAAACACTAATGTTAAGCTACTGAAAAGAACACATATTGCTCATCTAACCTCTAGTAAATCATGGTTCTCTTCATGTTCAATCTACACAGATCCTCACAGACAATCTTTACGAGCTCGGTCCTCCTCCACCTCTCATGGATCCCATTAACAATCCCCTCAGTAATTCCAGCCTTCCCAATCTTAAGCTTCGGCTTGATCGCAATCCCCAAGCTTCTCAGCCTCCTTAACTCCACTGGTGGCAGCTTCAATTCCGCCATTGTCGGCACCTTCTCACCCTCTGTACTCCCTTCAATTCTCCTCTTAACCTTTTCTTCTTTCTTCTCCTTCCACACCTCCCGCCGGAGCTCATGATACCTCGTTATAGCACTACCGGAACCAGGCTCCGGAACCGGATTCTCAGGCGTACTCCAGCTCGGGTCAAGCGTGTGCCCGACCCGGTGTTTTGGTAAACGATTAGGCAACGGAACGAATATCTCACCAGGAGAGTGAGTTAGGGTTTCCTGTGGTGGTGAAGGTTGTTGATTATCGATAGTTTCTTCAACGTAACCTAAGCTACGAAGCTTATCGGCGATTCTTCGAATTGCTGATTGAGGTAGCCTTCGGGTGTCGGCGGAAGCGGCGGAGGCACGGAGGAGAAACGAAGTCCGGCGAGTGTGGTGAGGGAATCGTGGATGAAGGTTTTTGGGGAGATTGGAGTGAGAAAACAAGGGTTTTGGGAGGGTTTTAGGAGAAGGTGAGGGTTGTTGAAGCAACATTTGGGGGAATTATGAGCTATTAGCTAAGAGATGATCGAATTGTTCATTTGTAGTTGGATTTATATCGATTATTCTTCAATTTTGCCTACAAATCGCTCGATTAAGACCAGTTTACTGTGTTCTTCGTTGAGATTTCAAGTCCTTTGGTGGTTGAATGACTCGATTAGGAGCGAAATCGAACCTGTAAACTCGGTGTTTTGAAGATTGAAGGTGGTAACGAAGAACAGTTGCAGGTTTATCGGGTTGGACATGAAGAAGGTATGGCAACCATATCTTTGGTTATTGGAAATTTTTAAATAAAAGGTGTTTTTTTAGTGGGTTTCAGTAGTTAAAAAAATTACAGTTGAATAGTAGGAGTCCGTTGCTCGTAAAAATGGACTGAGAATAAAGGTAAGATTATTAGACTAGTGTTCGGTCTCTTGAGGAGTTAACTTTAAGCGGACGTTTGATTAAATGAAATGAATAAAATAAAAATAAAAAACTAGTATAATTTTCACGTAAAATTATGTTTTAGTAAACAATTAAAGTAAATTTAAGAGAATGTTTCACCTCAAATTCTTTTAATTGTAAGATTCAAAATCATTTTATCTAGAGATGAAATTTGAAATCTCATAACCAAGGAAATTTAAGGTGAAATATTCCCTTGGGTTTTTTATATTTTATTATCACTCGAATATAATTTTACTTGAAAATTATATTAATTTCTCAGTTCCATTTCATTCTATTCAATTCTTTACAACCAAACATCCCCTAAGTGAATCCATTTTTTTACTAATGGATTCAATATAAACGTCACATGAGTACCTTCCATCTGATCACCATGCGTGGTACCACCCCGCACATTCTTCCGGTCATCAAGAAACCTACTTGTCACATGAGCAAACTTCAGGATCCGCTTGCCATTTGAGCATAGCGGACTCCCCATAAACAATTATAATTTCATTTACGTACTAAAAACCAATAAACAATAGAAACACACTGTTTATTAAAAAACGAAAAAAAACTAGTGGTTAGGTATTGTAATAGTTATTCTGAGAACTTATTTATTGGGAAAAACTAAAAAACCTAACTGAATCGAACCAAGTTTTAACTTATATATTTATTAAGGGTTGATATTGTTCACTTACGGTTCATAAACAGATAACCAAATGAAATTTGTATCTGTGTTTGTTCATTATGCTTATGAACATGTTCATGTATACTCGTTCATTTAAACAAACACAAACAAACGTAATGAGCGCAAATGAAAGCAGACATACATATACTATTTGAACAGTTAAAAATCAACATTTTTTATCCCAAACATTAGCTATCACTTTAATGGAATACAAAGTTAAGCATAAACAAATATATTACTAAACCTTCACGAACTTATTACTGCGCGCTCATAATGTTGTAGAATGAACACATGTGTTTCATTATTTAATTATTTTAACTTAATTCTATATTTATGTTCATTCATTTATTAATCAAAATAATGTAAACGAACTTCCCGTCGAAAGATTCACATTGATTCGTTAAATGTTATTTACATTTTTTTCTTATTTTGTTTCCACCTAACATCACACTTGCATATATTTGAAATTGCACCTATTTCCACCACTCGTGTTCCATTCATTTACATCTCTACGTTTAACTCCAAAAGAATGCAATTGTCCATGCAAAATAGAAAATTTATTAAATGCTTTTTGTGGATTCTTTTTGTATATTCACTCAACCAAAAATAGAAATTTATTAAACACTTTTTGTGGATTCTTTTTGTATATTCAAGCGACTTGACTAAACAATACTCAACAAAATCTGTTAAATAAGAGTTACAGTTGATACTAAAGGTGTCTGTTGTCGATGGAACAACTCTATTGAAAATTAATAATCAGTTCCTAATAAAAAAAACTACTATTGATGTCACCAACCACTTGACACTTCCCTTTACAATAAGAAACAATTTCTAAAAGACTTATCGATAATTCACATGAAATAGTTGAAGAACTATTAAATAAGTTTTGATAAAGTTCAATGGAAGTATAAGAAGGAAATAGTATGTGTTTGTAGATGTGTTTTAACTTATAAGACCACCAACATTGGTTATTCAAAAAATACAATCATAATTTTATTATATATCATATTTTACAACTAACCATAATTCCGTAAACATTATATAAACTCATAATGGTTTTAGTTTATTCTTTATGTTCCTGATCACGATTTACTTCCGAGCGTTGAGGTATTGATCAACTGTTAGAGGTTTTGGGCCTCCGAAAAAATTGATCATGAATATATCTTCGATATCCAATTTGAAGACCTGGAAACTATGATCCTTTGGCCAATCTATCAACAAATATCACAAGAATCACATGGTGTTGACATAATTGTTCAAGTAAAAGGAAAAACTAATGTATAAAAGATTCATGTATGTATTACCTTTCATCTCATCATGTTTGGCAAACAAATAATTTCTAGCAGTTGCAGCCTCCGCAGATTGTGCATCTATCTCGCTCAACTGTAACAAAATAACACAATTTGCTTAGCAATTTCGTATTAACTATATACTTAAGTATACACGCTGTAAAACTTGAGTTAATTTCTCAACAATTAGAACTGTAATATTGAGCTTTTCTTTTTTATATTATTTTTATAAATGAAAGACCGGAAATAATTTGTTTGGTAATTTTATCTCCAAAATTCCCTCCGAAATATGAGAAAACTTAGGGGCTGATTGATATGCGAGATTTCAATGGAATTGGAATCTAAATTCCATTGGTAATTTTGTTTAGGTGGAAGGCAATTCGTGAGAATTAGAATATGAATTCCACTTTGCACGTGTTTGGTTGAGAAATAAATTGGAATTAGAATTGAAATTGAAATTAATTCCCTCAAAATCCTTCCAATATATGATTTCAAAATCCTTTCAAATATTGAAGAATTTTAAATTCCACCGACCCTCGCCTCCACCGCCAACCTACACTACCACAACCCCGAGCGCCAATCGCCGCCGCCCACCTCCCCCAACCGTTGTCGCCCGCCGATCGCCTCCCGCGCCCACCTACCCTGCCCGCCGCCACCCGCCTACCCCGATCACCGCCGTGCACCGCTGCTCTCTGTCGACCCTGACCGCCTACCACCCGCCAACCGACTATCGTCGCCCCGATCGCTGATCACTGTCGTCCACCCCCGACCGCCGACCGCCCCGACCTCCAATGATGCCGCACAACCCCGACGCCAACGACGGTCGCCCACTGTTTACCCCCGACCGCCGCCAACCCTAACCATCGACTCTCACCGACCTTCGTTACCGAACTGTGTCTCGACGACGGACGTCATCGGTTGGTGGCGATAGTGATGTACGGTCGGTTTTCGACAACGGACGCGGTTGGTGGTCGCGGTCGATTGCCAATGGTGGTCGGTGGTCTGTAGAGGCGATGATCGGTGGTCACTAAGGTGGTGACGGTTTGTACCGGGTGATAAATTCTAATTCATAAGTGTTTTGTTCATTTCCAATTCCTTGATAAATTCTATTTTTCTTTGAATTCCGAATGTTATGAAAAATATTGAGGGAACGTTTGGTTGGACAAAATGGAATGGAATTGAATAGAATTGAGATACTAGTATAATTTTTAAGGTAATTGTGTTTGAGTGGGTAATAAAATGTAAAATCTAATGGAATGTTTCACCCCAAATTCATTTGGTTGTGGGATTTCAAAATCCTTCCGTCTAGAGAGGGAATCTGAAATCTTATAACTAAGAGAATTTAAAGTGAAACAATTCTTTAGATTTTACATTTCATTACCTCTCAAACATAATTTACTTGAAAACTATACTAGTTTTTTAATTCTACTTCAATCTTTCCAACCAAACGGCCCCTGAATTTCAATACAATTTCCTTTGAATTCATATCCAATTTCAACATATTCCACGAACCAAACGCCTCTTTAGAGAATTTAGGGTTATGTAAATGAGTCAACATCAATCTAGATTAATCTTGAGCTTTACTCACTAAAGCCCAAATGCTCAATCTGTACTTCGGCTATTTACTTACCATTTTAACTATCTTTCATTTATGTGTACATATAGATTTTAATATAGTTGTAACTTTGATAGTACTTAACAATATATAACCTAACTTATTCATTATAATTATATATTAAGGTATCAATTACGTAATTAAGTATTATATTACATAAATATAATTATATGGCATATAATGATATACTTGTTAAAGTTCGCAATCTAAATCTCAATGTATAAGGATCAAACGAGCTCAACTAAAGTATATGCACGGATCAAGCCCCTTCAAGCTCGTCCGCATAAGAAATTAACTAGGCTATCTCAAGTAAAAGGCGGAAAACTCGACTCGTTTGCACTCTAGAAAGAAGGAGTTTTTTTTCCTGAAAAAAAGGAGTTATTCTCCCTTTCTCTCAAACTCAAGAACTAAAAAATGTAACCGTTACACTTTTTCTTTAAACACTTGATATCACGACAGCGATTGTAGGTAGCTTTTCGCTACCCTAATTGGATCAGTGACAAAAGTTGTGTCATGTAGTAACATGTAATTAAGTGATCAAACAACATACCTTTCCTGTGAATGTAATTTTAGCGCAGATCGGACTTTCAGGATCAGACTTGCCACAAGTTCCAAGAGGGTATTCGCTTATTGTGAAGGAAGATCTATGATCTTTCAATGCATAACGTGCGGTTGGATCCAAAGTTGTTAAATAGAAATATGGAATACCACTACCTTGGTTGGGCATGCCATCACTAAATGAAACTACATTGCTGCACCAATATATCAAAATTTAACACGCTAATGAAGCTTTATATTAAAATGTTAATACTTAAGTAGTTAAAAGAAGGGAAATCACAAGAATGCCCATTTTGACCAACTTTTAGATGATATAATGACAACTGCATTTTTTGAGGCAAAAAGTATCACGATCATTTTGAACTGAAAAAAGCACAAGATACATAAAAGTTTGGTCAAATGAATATCTAAGTAAATGTATAGTCAAAATCACAAAATGGTTATTCCAGTAACTTTCCCTTAAAATTTCAAAAATGACATACCCGAATGGTGCTCCACCCAAATCACCTGCAATCGTACTACAAGATAGTGGTAACTGAATCAGCCATATTCAAATGGAAACAACTATTACATAAATATGATACACATACAATAAAACAATCACAATTTTAGCTTCATAATCAACAAAATTCAAAACATCATAAACATGAGGACTGGATCCTATGTATCTATCATTACCAATGTTTTCAAAACCGAATCGCACGTCAAACCGGATGTCTTACTGGTTTGGTGGTCGGACCGGATTCAAGAACAGGATTACATCATAATATATAGTTATACATATAATTCAATATAAGTAATTTATGTGTGCATTTTATAATTATATATAAAACTTAACAAATAATTTTATGTCCAACATACTAATTTATTGTTCAACCATTTGTTTTTACCAATTAAAATAAATAAAAAATCAAAATTCGGTCCAGGTGGTTCGGAGAGAATCGGCCGGTCCAACCCCTCCAAAACAAACTGGCCTGAACCGGTTCGACGTACCCTTTGATTCCCGATCGGATCGGTTCGACTGGCTGGTCTGATCCGGTCTCGAAATCATTCATCATTTCCATACGTTTTTTTAAAAGGTTGTTTTCACGACCCAAATCAATTCACGCTCACACCAATCTTACCATTGCTCCAAAGTCCGTTAAGAAACAATAAACACAAATCTCAATCTCAGTTTATCTTCTTAATCAGCAAAACCCAAAAATCATACAAATGGACAAACCTAACAGCCTAAATTCTCAAACACCATATCACCAATCACTTTGCACACATTACACAATACAAAGTACCGTATATACAAATTGAACAATAATAATAAGCTCACAGAAGTATGAACTTACCTCAAAACCCCCCACGAACTCTCGGAAACCAACCATCGAGCAAATGGTGCGGCATCATCAGGCTCCGGTCTAGCCGGAGACGGCAGTCGACGACCGTACACCGACCCACCAAAGACGATCAACACAAAACACACTAAATTAACAGCAAAATTGCAATTTCTGATCATAAAGCGATCCATTTCTTCTACTGTAGTTTTAATATTTTGATGGTTGAAATAAGTTGACAAAGTGGGGAAGATGATCGAAATTGAAAGCTCCTTGGGGGCTTATATACAGGTTTCATGAAGAGCGATACGACAGCGTTTAGAGGTTCTATCCACTTGAGAAAACGGGTCGGGTCGGGGCGGTGTAGTGGATCACTCAACCGAACGCGTGGGCATGTATTGAGCGTTATCCATGGGGTTTGTTGTCTTGTTTGAAGTCGCTCACATGAATCGTCCCGATTCGGTTTTACGTTTTGCATGACGACGTTTATTTATAATGATCAGCATAATTCTTAATGATAATTCAAGATTAAAAAGATATTATATTTAACGCCCACGGCTTTATATATCTTTTAACAAAATGTTTCTAACGACATTCTAGGTTTTTATTCAAAATGATTCATAAAAATAATCTACCAAGCCTTAGCGCTTGTAGGCCAAGCTTCAACAGGAGTACAACACTATTTATACTCGTTTTTAATTCATATAGAGGTAATATAGTTTCACAAGTTTTATTCATACCATGGTATAAAAATAGTTCTCGAACTATCAATAATATAACTATACAATTCAACCAAAGCTTCACATTTGATCGTATTAATTCTTGATTTTGACGTTCTTATTAGACTCACCTAAAATCATACATCGCATTCCTTATTAACATGTTAAATGAACACATATTAGAAGCCAAAAAATGAGCTAAATAAAAATACATTTGAAAAACATTAAAAAACTTTGAAAACTTTACAAAAAAATGATGATCTGTTTTATATGAAATAATTGTGCCCAACACAACATTAGACATGAAACATGATTACACTTTAGGGTTCAAAAGCTGCTCGTTACTATTCTTTTTGTTTTTCCAACATCTACTAGAGTACTAACAAAACAGAAAACGCATTACATACTTTTCTTACCTTTGCAAGTCTCCATAAAACTTTATTTAAGACTAGTTTTAGTAACACCGTATATTACACGGGTTGAATAAATAAAATATTGAATAACATAAAGATTATTAATTATAAAATAATAGACTAAGACATGATATGATTAAAATTATGTATG
This sequence comes from Flaveria trinervia, assembly GCA_025506515.1. Classification (NCBI taxonomy): domain Eukaryota; kingdom Viridiplantae; phylum Streptophyta; class Magnoliopsida; order Asterales; family Asteraceae; genus Flaveria; species Flaveria trinervia. Next base: position 88,219,935 of record CM046452.1, on the reverse strand, counting down.
ATTAACGACTATAAGTAATAAAATAATAATATGAAAATTTTATTTTATTTTTTGTTTTTCTCAAAGATAAGTTAAAACATTTTGTTTTAAAATAACGTTTTAAAAATGTTGTATTTTTAAAAAAATTTCTTACTATAACTTCTTATTTTAATTATTTTTGTTGAATAAAAAATTACTTTAAAAAATCAATTTTAAAATATACATAAAGACAGTTTTATTTATTTATTTTAAAAAAAAATCATTTTATAAAAAACTATCTCTATAGAAATAGCATTAATAAAAAATTCTCTTTCTTCTTTTTATTAAAAGCTAATTATAATGTAAAAATAAATAAATAATATTATTAATAATTAATATGATTATTTAATAGGAGAGAGAAGCGACAAAAGTTTGATAAGAATAAATGTAATGGTGACAAGTACACACTCATTTATATTTTTATTAGAGTAAGAAGATTATGCTTATAGTGAATAATTATAAATCTATTTTTAGAAAAATGACCGTACATGTCATGTACGCTATATCCTTCAATACAGATCTTCTGAACCATGTGGGTTACGATTGAAGCTCTTATTATCATCGACAACTTTAATCTTCTTCGTGATCTCTCTAATTTCCTTTCTGTTCATCTTGAACTCGTTAATTTCTGTCAACCATTCTTTGAAATCAAAAGATTAAACGGGCATTCTTCTTCATTGGTGGTAATTTGGATCCATACTTGGCTCTTTCGAATTGGTATCGTCAAAGATTCATTCATTCTTTTTTACATACAATAGAAAGATCCAAATGGAATTGAGAACTGCTACTATAACTTACTGCTTGTCCTGATCTTTGTTTGTATCGTTTTGAATTGAGAAATAAAGGTGTAAAAAAATGGATCGCTTCTGAGCTACTCGAGATCGGTTCGCTAAAAGTTCGAATCGAGTCAAACTCAACGAGCTCGATTCTAAGCTCGAAAATCATAGCACATTTAATAAAAGAGCATGACTTCACATGCCAAGTTTGACTAGGTGTAGGAGCCAGGTGTGAGCAATAAATCAATTCCATATGACCCAGGTGAAAAACAAACCTGATTCAAATTCAATACATTCCTTGATTCCCAAACTCACATACCAAAACACCACACAAGTATTATAAAGATTAATAAAGATCCTACTGGTAGGATGAAGACAGAATACTAGCAAAGAGAATACGTTAAATTCATACACTTTATACTAAGCATGAAAGATGCAACCTTAACGAGGGTTCAGAACAACACCAAACAACAAGAAGTGAGAAAAAAAACTCACCCGTTGGACACGGGTCTAGGACTTGCATCTTCTGATTTGGAAACCATCTTTGATGCCCTCTTTCGAACAGATGGAACAGGAACTCGCGTAGGCCACCTTTGGATCACAAATGGCACCACCACACGCCAAGACAAGTCTTCAATGACGTTAGTCGGTTCACAAACAACATCTAGCCTTCTATTCTGAATGCTATACGACACCACACACGCAAGATCCACACACCTCAGATAAACATATCCAGATCCAACGGGTGGAAACATAATGGACGAAAAGTAGCTCTAGTTAACCAACGACTCAATACAGGATCAGGAGATGAGAGATCAAGACGGGTCACCTTAAACTCAGAACACCATTCTCCTTTCTTGTAATCTCTCAAATCCCACATACTAAAACAGTAAAATGAAGAAGCTTTCCTTGACACCCATCACATAATCGATAAAGCCCATCATATGTATGCTCGCTTTGGACGTCTATATCATCTGGAAATCGGATAAAACGACAAGATTTGGGACCTTTATAGACATCAAAAGAAATCATACCATGATCATGAACAAACCATGAAGAATCCCATTAAAGCTTATAGGACCTACATCACGTTTGATTAGCGCGATTGAATTAGCACAAGGCACCTTACGATGAACCCATTTCCCATCATCAGACGAAAAAATGTCTAAACCGAGATAGTTTGTGGGTGGATCAATCATTTTTACTCTCACAACTGTATAACCGGTAACAACATTATCTTCATTAACCCTACTAACAAAGCCTTCCCCAATGAACCTTTGGGCATCTGTGAATCTACCTGTTCCAACAACAGTAACCCACTGTCTACTCACAGGATCACACACATAGTAAACCAAAGGCCCCAATGAACAACACAGAATCAAACCATTACTCACAGCTACAACTTTAAACTTGAAAGCATGCTGTTGTTCTCTAGGCAGAAAAGGGACAGAAAACTCTGATAAACTGTAACTATCATGACGAAATCTCTCAACAACACCTTCAAATTCCGACTCGTAGATATACTTATACACGATTCTGATTTTCGAAGACGATGATCCTGCGTTGGTGGTCAACATACGCGACAGACAGAATCGAGTAAATGAAGGGTGAGAAATTAGGGTTTGCCAGTGTTTGCAGACACATTTGAACCTAAAGATTGATTTCAACGGCAGTCTAGAGAGGATTTCAAGAAGCAGAGCATCAGAACCAGGGGCGTTAGAGATATCATATGTGAATGTACGATCAAGCCCTAGAATTGATGATTCAGAAACAGGGGTTTCTTCGATTGAATCTGTTGGTGTGATTACCTCAAATTGAAGGTGGGTTTTTGGTCGGAATTTGGGTCTGATCGTCATCGTCGTCGTTGGTGAGTTGATCGCCGGAAGTAGTGTCTTCCATTGGCTCCGTTGTTGGTGTATGCTCATAGGCTGAAGTACATCACTAGTGATGTTATATGTAAGATGCCGATGAGTGTAACTGATGTGTAAGATGTTCATGACCGTCGGATCAGACAAAAACCACCATAACATTGAATCTTGACCGTTAAATTAGGTGGTTTTGTCATAACTGAGTGTTTCGTTTTAAGTTACAGGACCCACTCTCATAGTCTCGTTGTCCCACTCACCCACTCAGAGTATTCACATCTTGCTTTTAAAAAATTTATAAGTTTATAAGTGTAACCCTTGTATTTATAATAAATGATTTTGAATGGTTATAGACTTATAGATGGATTGAAATAAATATATATTATTGTTTATTTTTAAATTTATAATTTACTTTTTAATTATTATAATTTTTTTGATATTTTAAAAGTGATTGTGAATGAAGTAAAGATAAAATGTAATGATAAATGTATGTATAAATATTATTTAATTAAAAAAAGATAGAAAAAATAATAATTTTAATGTAATTATATGCATAAAGATAAAAAAAATGAGATGTGAATGCTCTCACAACCTTTTTTATGGCACATCATTTTGTTTTTATATTTTTTAGTTTACATGATGTTTTTCAACTTTTTCTTGCTTTCATGTTTTACTTTTTTAATTAACTAGATTTTGAAGTAACAAATTATTTTCATATAATTAAATTAAATGATAAGCATAAAAAAGTACATATATATATATATATATATATATATATATATATATATATATATATATATATATATATATATATATATACACTTAAGTGGAAGTCATAAACCTATAACATAGCCAAAATTATATTTCATATTTTTTAAACTATCTTAACATAACGCATGTATATCAAGAAACCGTTCTCTTTTGTTTCATAAAACTGTATTTTTAGTTTTCACTCTTATTTTCTTTCGCCTTCAAACTATGCACTCTTTACTTGATCATAATCATGTTACTTTGAAAGTTTGAATCAACAATGTGTGGTCGCGAGAACATCAAACGTTTGGTCTGGTTTGGTTAAAGCAACATGCAACGATTTTTTTTGAAACAACATCCATAAATCAAGAACCTCAAATGATTCCCGTTGCCATCTTATCTCCTATTGTTATGATTTTTCCGGTGATTTTGTCTTACAGTAATGGGGTGAAATCTTGTCCATCGTATGTATTAAGGGTTAATATTTTTATTCTTTTGAATGTTAAGCAATTTTTTTAGCACAATATGTATTTATTAAAAAAGCTAGCAATAAGTCTGGACAAAGAAATATATAAACATACATTTGTTTAAAAGAGACAACTTACGTCAAAAACCCAACGAGACCAATCTAAGGGTGTGTTTGGTATACGGAAATTTAAAGTAATTCGGTGGAATCAAAATTTGATTTCCGTTGGTCAATGTTTGGTTGGCAAAGATTTGTTGGAATTGAATTTGAATTTATTTTTAACATGTTTGGTTGATAATATAATTAAAATTTGAATTGAAATGGATTCTATCAAATTCCTTTGAAAAATAACTTTTAATTCCTTTTAAATTTTAAAGGAATTCAATTAAAAGACTTGGAATATCCTACTTAAAAGAAATGTCCACAGTTGGATCGTCTTCACCTCCGCCACCAACCCAGTCGCCTACCACCGCGGCCAATGCCCTCAGCCCCACCACCTACCGACCATCGCTGACTATCACCACCTCTGACCCCGACCATTGGTGGCTCCGACCCCCAACTGCCGCCTCCATCGTATGAGAACATTAGATGTTACGCAGTCTCTAGAGAATTTGAGGACCAAACACAATTTAGTGAATGCAAAGCAACACCCATTTTGTAAGCAGTTTATTTTTTATTAGAAGACTATTAAGAACCACCATCTAATAAAATATTTTAACTTTTCTTGAAAGCCAGTTTAACCATAGATGTTAATAAGCATATCGACTAAACATTTTTGCTTATATGCACTTCCTTAATATTGCCATTGTGAAACCCTTTGACCCCCCCAACCATTCCCAATAATCATCTCCAACCAAGTTATGTGACACAAAATTAGCTTGACAATAATGAAGCTCTTGCAATTCAACTAAACTTGCTGGAGTCCGTTTCCAATCCCGAGGTTAACATCGGTTAATGCAAAACACATAAAATAGTACAAATTTTCAAATAACAAAGGTTATCATAATTAACAAAGTTTAAAAACATAATGTGTTAACTAGTATATAGCTAAAGAACGAAAACTATAATATACTATTTTGTATCTATTATAGCAAACATACTTTAACTTTCAGTACAAGAAAAACAACATGAGTCGCTAGTGAGCAATGTGATGTTTAGCTCTTTAAAAGCTTAAAAAGCTCAAATGAGTTTGAATAAGATTTTAAATTTAAACACTGCTCAATAAGTGTTTTTACAACAGTAAGCTTTCTCATTGATGGTGTTTATGAATAATTCAAACATGAAATATCAACACCAATATAATCAGTTGACATCGTTTCTAGTAAATGTTCACTGAAACATTAAGGTAATTATAAACATCATTAAAAAAAAGAAAAAAAATAAAAAATGCCTGACGCTTATGTGCTTATATCCTACCAACCTCAATCCGCACCTTCTCAAGGGACCCTCTAATTCTATCATTCCGATTTCATAAGTCATATCCGTATCCAGTACAAAGATCTTAACTCAAAAGTGCAAAAGCTCAAGGACTGAAGTTTTGATTCCCAAAACCACATGAAAAAGCTGCAAATTATAACATAATCCAGGGGCTGTTTCTGTACTTTATTCACAAAATGTCTAGTCAACAAAAACCAGTCGAGTCAGTCAACTCATCTAATCGCCATTAACCGATTCAAGATCGCCAACTCGTAACATTGTGATCATCAAATTTCAATATCAGAACCCACCGCCACCATCACCACCACCACCACCAACAACGATGGCCTCCGACCCCCATCACCACCACCACCACCACAACCACCGTCAACACCGCCCCCACCGCCTATCCCTCCCACCACGCACCGCCATCCCCATCACCCCCATCACCCCCTCCCGCCACTACCCTCCGTTCACCCCCACCCCCACCCCCTCCAAACAACGCCACCGTCTACCGTCGTTCTCCGCCACCAAAACCACCGATTCTCCCCCTCCTCCCTCTTCCTCCTTCTCTTCTCCCTCCGCTCCCTCTACTCCCTCCTCCCCTTCCTCCAATCATCCCCTTCATCCTTCTCAATCTTCCCCTTTTCATTCATCGTATCTCTCTTATCATTCATCCTCACTCTCTCCTTCTCGTTCCTCAAGAAAACCCCCAAATCCAAATCAATATTCACGATTCATCATTCGATCACCAAATCCCAACAACGAATCCTCTTTGTTAAGTCGATTCTTCTCGCAATCGTCTTCCTTGTCCGCTTTCAAGCCCTCCGGTACTGCGGTACTGCCGCTATGATCCTTGCGGAAACCTCTGGTTACGTCGCGTCTCATTTCGTCGCCGGGAGGAATCGGAGCTCCGGTGATGTGGATCGGGTTGGACCCGATAAGGTTCGTGGGTTTTTCGCGTTGTTTATTGGGTTGTTGCTGCTTTCTATTAGTTGGGATCGAATTGAATGCTTCCCTTTCTCGTTTGTTAACCTTGGTGAATTAGGGTTCTCGTCTTTTCTTGTTGCTAATAGGGAGAAATGCGTTAGGGTTTGGTCGATGTTGCTTCCTTTTCTTTCAGGGTTTTTGAGTGGGTATGAACAAAGCTCCATGAATTGGGGGACAATTAGGGAATTGGGTAGGAAAGAGGTTGGTTTGATTTCGTTGTTGTACACGACAATTGTGCTGTTTGTTCCTGCTGTGATTAGTATGTTAGTGTTTGAAGCAGAGGGAGATAGTGTTTCGATTGGTACGCTTGGGTGGCCGTTGGCAAACACCGTAGTTTTTGGGGTGCTTTTGAGTGAGAATTACACTGATGATAAGGTGATGAGCTTGAAAGATTTCAGAAAAGAGTTTCTTGTTACATTCGTGTGCACTGTTATACTTGAATTGCTTTATTATCCTGAGCTTTCGCTTTGGGGGTTATTGATATGTGGAATGCTGCTTTGGATTGGTGTGATGGAATTAGATCCTGTTCGGGTAAATCCCATGGAGTTAGGGTTAGAATCCCCTGATACGTTTTTGATCTCGGTTATGAAGTCTGTTCGTCATATTCTGAGTGAAAGAAAGTCTAGAAAGATTGCTCTTTTTCTTTTGATTAATACTGGTTACATGGTGGTGGAATTTGTTGCTGGTTTTATGAACAATAGTCTTGGGTTGATATCTGATGCGTGTCACATGTTGTTTGATTGTGCTGCACTTGCGATTGGTCTGTATGCTTCGTATATTGCGCGGTTGCCAGCTAATAGTCGGTATCATTATGGTCGTGGGAGATTTGAGGTTTTATCAGGTTATGTGAATGCTGTGTTTCTTGTTTTGGTTGGGGCGCTGATAGTGTTGGAGTCGTTGGAAAGAATTTTGGAACCTCAGGAGATTTCGACTTCTAGTTTGTTGATGGTTTCGATTGGTGGGCTTGCTGTTAATATGGTTGGGTTGATCTTTTTTCATGATGAGCATCATCATGCCCATGGTGGAGGTGCATCATGTTCACATTCCCATGCTGATCGTCATTCACATGACCATGTTGGACATGATCACAAAACTGGTAACAAACATCAAGATCATCACCATCATCATGATCATCATCTTCACCATAACCATGAACACCACCATATTCACCATGACCATGATCACCATGACCATGAACACCACCATGACCATGAACACCACCATGATCACCATGATTGTGAACAACATCATAATCGTGGTCATGTTCACCATGACCATGAACACCACCATGATCACCATGATTGTGAACATCATCATAATCATGGTCATGTTCACCATGACCATGAACACCATCATAAACATGATCATGTTCACCATAAACATGAACATAAGCATCATCACCATGATATCGATCACAACATGGAAGGCATATTCTTGCATGTTTTAGCCGACACTTTGGGAAGTGTAGGGGTGGTTATTTCAACACTTCTCATCCAGTACAAGGGATGGCTTATTGCAGACCCCGCTTGCTCTATATTCATATCGATATTGATTGTCTCTTCTGTCATACCATTGTTAAAGAACTCTGCAGAAATTTTGCTGCAGAGAGTTCCCAGAGGTCAAGAGCACGAGCTAAAAGCAGCAGTAAGTAGTATTATGAAGATAAATGGTATATGTGGCATCGAAAACTTTCACATATGGAGTCTTACAAACAATGATGTTGTCGGTACTCTTCATTTGTATATTTCTGCCGAAACAGACAAGATTTCTACAAAGAAACAAGTTTCGGACATTTTACATGATGCTGGCATAAAAGATTTAACATTACAGGTGGAATACGTCAATAGTTAAGTGAAATTGTCTGCAAACTTCAAGAATATTGTAAAGGCTTCAAAATTGGAGCTTTTAACAATGGCAGTTTTGATCAAGCATCGAGTGATATAATGCTCATTTTTGTGTAAAGCATTTGATCCTTAATTATTGGAACGGATCTTGGAAAACAAAGATGACAACTTTGCTGTAGAGAGAGATGGGGGTGCATGGTTGACCCGAACCTTGACTTTTTTAAACTGTAAGACGAGGTGGTGGCGGCAGTAGTCGTGGCTGGAAGCCGAAACAGGTATATTGATATAGAGTAGCTTGCAGAGTTTTGTCGATATGTGATTTCAAGCAACTTGACCTGTAAACCAACTTATTTGATTTTGGTAAATTAGTTGCGAATCATTTTGGTTTCAACATTCTATATTGTTGTTTAGATGTTCGATTATATCATTTTGATACACAGGAATTTGTATTTGACTACAGCATACATACGAAGCTACAAGTTATGATCTGTTCATCGGATCGGATAAATGATTGCTCGGATTATTCGGATTTGAAAATTTCATGACTCTATCAGAAATCCGATCCGATCCGAATAAGTAATTTTCTATCCGATCCGAATCTATCCAAATTCCAATGTTGTAAAAATCGCTAAGCGCTAGTCGGGCGGCGAGGTAGGGACTAACAATTAATCGGGATTAATCGGATTGGATTTTTAAATATAATTTTCAGTTTTATATATAAATTAACATATTCTGCCGGAATTTCCAGATTTTAGCCGGAATTTTCATTTTTGGCCGGAATTTTTGACCTTGCGGCGAAGGTGCCGGAACCCTACCGGAATTATAGTTTTTTGGCCGATTAAGACTGCCTAGGGTCCGCCTAGGTTCAATTTGGACTCCGTTGACTGCTTATCGATTAATTGGTCGATTAGCCAAAAATTCTTAGGTGATGTGCCGATTCCCGATTAGTCGCCGATTAATCCCGATTTTTGCAAAACTCTCGAATTCAATTTGGATCGGATACAGATATATCCGAATAATCCAAATTTATCCAAATAATTCAAATAAACCAAATAACAAATTTGTTTCTATATTTTGTTTCTTTTTTTTCCTCGCTTTTTATTTGTAACATTTTATAAGTTGGAAATCACAATAAAATATATAAAACTAAAAAAATAAAATTTGACTTGTACGCAAATTAAAAATTAAAAATATAATAGGTAACTGTATAAAATTCGAAGATTACAATCTCTAATTTAAAATGACGGTCGACTATTGTATAATTATTTAGAGGATTATGACTAGAATGTGAAAATATTATTGTGTATTGAGTTGAAAAAATAATAGATAATTGAGTAGTGAATATTGGGCTAGAAACATAGTTGAAATCTTATTCGGATTAATCGGATATCCGAATAAAAAATTGTGATATCCGAAATCCGAATAAAAGATTCGGATCGATTATTCTGATTCTGATACGGATCGGATTTCGGATACTTTTGAATATCATATTTTTGAACACCCCTAATGATCAGTATGAACCAGGAAAGCATGAAAACAAACCATTTTTTTGAACATAGCAAGTGTTCAAACGTGAAGTGGTGTGAATATAATCCAATGGTGGATCACTTTATTTTTGAGTTGAAATAGTGCGTCTTGACGTGAGACGACCTCAAACGATGGCACGTGAGCATGGTGTAGGAGTCATGCGCTCTAAGCGTTTCCATCTAAGTTTTGATTTTGCGCTTCTAACCACATCTTGCTATTCTATTTTATGGGTCCAATATTAATAAATGAATGATAGTTTTCATGTAATTAATATAATACTTTGGTAACAGTTTATTTCTAATTTTCTCCTATCAACTTGTGGTTGTTTCTTTGCTTATTGATTTGAAAATCTATACGTCAAGTGTGCCTGATCAAGCATGAGACGCTAGAGTTGGTAGTGATTGCAGGCGAGACAACACTTCGTAAAGAGGTGTTTGAAGTTTAAGTATTGAAGCCTTGTTTATCTCTTCCTTTTTTCCTTTTGGCTGATTGTTGGTGACTAGCTTGATGAAAGTTTATAAAGTCTGTATGTATGTAAAGCCATCGTCTCACGTCGTGGTCTTTGAGACCTATATGTCCTTAAGCGTGTCACGCTTTTTAAACCCAAGCTCTACCTGTTGGTAACATTTTATCTGTTTTTTATGAGCATGATATATCAATTTTTATGGGTGTAGGTTATGTGTACGCAGCCATCTCTCCCTTGGCTTGGAGGACCTATCACTCGGCATGGCTTGTGTAGGAATACATACAGAACACACATTATTGCAAGAACAAGCAAAACAAAATAAGTCATTCATTTTTAATGTTAAAAGGATTAACAACAATAAAATGTTGTAAATAAATGTATTTTATATTGTTTTTCACTATGTAATAAGCTAACACATATGCATGCCATATGTATGTTGTATCTTCTAAACATGTTTAAGTTATTGAAAAACATATTAACAAAATTTATTTGATAGCTTTTGTGTATATAATGTAAGCTTTTTTTGAACGATAACATTATTATTAATATGTCACTAGCAAGATCCTATGATCACAAATATACCATACAAGACGTGAAACATAAATTTCTATTCAAATGAAAATGACCACCAATTGTGCCATACAATATCCCAAAATTTACCCTTATTTTTCAGGCACAAAAAACTATACACCCGAGATTCGTGAATGATTAATTAAGAGGTTGGTTATGCGCAAACCAAATGAACCATCTTGTTTTAAAGGTCCGGTTAAATAGACACTTTCATATTTTAAATCAACATTCGCGTATCTTATTCGTCTTATATGGGTCCATATATCGCGTATAGGGTGGTTTGCGAGAGAATGTTTTCATTCTCTATACGTGGCGTATAGGGAATAAAAACATTCCTTGACATTTTCATGTCAGACGAAGTGTTTGGTTGGCTATACACCGCATATAGTTTCCATTTTTTTCTTGACTTAGCCGAGTAGCATGATGAACATATACGTCGCGTATGGACCTATACACGGCGTGTAAGTTATAGTGTTTGTATTTTTGTGTTATTTTTTACATATATTTTTTTATAAAAATTTTGCGCATAGGTTATGGTGTCAACTATATTTGCACGTTTAATTTTAGACTTTGGTACAAGTTATGTTTTGTAACTTATTAACCGGCAAATTTAAATTTTAATTAACCAATAAAACATATAAGACAAACATAAAATGCTAATATAAATAATATAGTTTTTAAATACATAACAAAATAAAAGTTACAATTAATAATATAAAAAACTACGACAAATCTGGGTAATGTCGAGGCGGCGGCAACTCCAAAGGATCAATGCCAGTAGCAAAGGCTCGTGCAATCTAAAGCTGAACGTGCCAATCCATAATATCCTCAACTCGATCAAGCCGACGACCCTAGTCCCGTCAACTCGTAGATTGAACGTACGAATCATCTTGAATATTGTCTGCCACATACGAAACGCTTGATTATTCATTTAAATATTCACCAAACAAATAGTTATCATCCCAAAATGACATAACGAACGAATAAAAAACGGTGATATTTTGCAGGAAACACACGTTGAGATTTTCACAATTTAGAAAGAGGTCGAATGCGTTCTTATACATTTGAAAACGAATCTTGTGTCCTGTCGAATTCGATTGTACCTAGTGTGGTGTATAGACCCATATGCCACGTATAGATGGTTAATTGTCACCTATACACATCGTATGGACCCATACGCCACGTATAAGTTTGCCACGCATGTGGCATATGACCTCATACAATATGTACATTCTTACCACGTACAAAATGCTTTTATAGTATGTCTGATACGTATACGTAGCGTATGGTACCATACACCCCATATAAGTTGTTAGTCGACACTTATACGAGACGTATGGACCCATACGCTACGTATAGATTTCAGACGTACTAGAAACAACCTTTCATGTAGCGTATTGCGCTATATGACAAGTGTAATTTTTTGTAATAAAATAATAGGGTTATGTGGTTCAACTATTTATTTAAATTAATTTTTTAACTAAACTATAACTATTATTTTATTTATATACATACTTAGTACTTATGTACACATAAATGTCTTGATTACTTAATAATCATTTAAACTAATTCGGGTTCCACGATACTATTCGGTTATGATAATAAAATTCTTAAAAATTATTTAAGTTTACCGTAACCGACTAGCATCGATGGAACCTGAGTTAGTTGAGACGCTTTTTAAGTATCCAATCCAAATATATGTATGTAAATATTTAGTGAAATAATAATCAAATGTTACCGAGTAAATAATATGACATAAGAAAATGTTGAACCACATAACACTAATGTCCTTTAATAATATGATTTTGTGAAGATTAAACGTTATGATTACTATCAATTACTGAAAGTATCAAACGTTTCCTCAAAAACAAACAAAAAATGTTTGAATACGAGAGCCATTTGTTTTATATCCGTTGTATTTATATATTAACGAAAAGAATCTTAAGTCACGTCAAAAAAATTCGAAATGGTTTAAATCTGGCAATCGTGTTTCGTAAGCAGATTGGTTTAGTTGGTTTAAATGGTTCCACACGCGACATATATGTGTCGGTGGACCTACACCTCACACCCATACGACCCAACGCTATACGTGGCGTATAACATGCCGAATGACTAATTTGACTTTGCTAGTTTTGTCGTCTGAACAGGCTATACGCAACATATGACCCTATACGATGCATATAGCCTCCACGACAACTTCTGATGTGACGTGGAATGTTTGGCATTTATTGTGAAGACCTATACCACATGTATGGGCCCATACGTGATGTATAAGTGGGTGTCGATTTATCCTTTAAGATGTTTGTTTATCAGTATTGTAAAAATCGCTAGGCGCTAGTCGGGTGGCGAGGTGGGGATTAAGAATTAATTGGTTTGAAATTTTTATATATAATTTATATTTATATACATATATATACATATTTTTATAAATATGTTTAGTTTTATATATATAAACAAATCTTACCCGGAAGTTTAAATTTTTCGACGGAATCCCGTTGGAATATGCAAAAATGCAAAATATAGGTCGATTAACAGCCAACTAGGTCCGATTAGGTTCGTTTATATCCCGATTTGAAATAATTTTACCGACTAGCGATTATTAACTCCGATAAAGGGAAATCCAATCGGTAGATCACCGATTCCCGACTAGTCGCCGATTAATAGGTGAACCGGTCCGAATATAAAAGGCGACTACTGGTAGGCGCTCATCGTCCCGCATTCAAATTCCCGCGGCCCGTATCAAAGTTTCAGATCGGAAAACCCCCAATTTGAATCCTCGATCCCGCCATCGATTCACCAAAACCAACGCAAACACATCACCCATTTCACTCTCATCTCTAATCTCTTCATCCATCCACCACTTACTTCCCATCTATGGCGTCACTCAACGATTCCGAAACAAAGCATCCTTCTCTATACAGCCGTAAAGAGAAATCTCTAGGTGTCTTATGCTCCAAGTATGTTCTCCTTTAACTCACTGATGCACTGTTTCCATCTATTTTGTATAGTATCTGATGTTTCGAGATCGAATAATCTTCAGTTTCTTGAGGCTGTATAATAGAGAAGGTGTTGAATCGATTGGGCTTGACAACGCGGCGAATCAATTAGGTTTTCATCTGTTCTTTTTATGGTTTTATATGATTTTGTTGGTGACACTGAGGATTAAGTTATAAACAGATAATAGGATATTGAAAACTTACAGGTGTTGAGAGGCGGCGGATTTACGACATCGTCAACATACTAGAAAGTGTTGGGGTTAGGTTTTGCTTCTTTATTTTTTGAAAATAGGACGTGAGTAGGTGATTTAGGGTTTATTAATTTGGTTTGATTGATTCTCAGGTTTTGACAAAGAGAGCAAAGAATCAGTATACTTGGAAGGGGTTTAATGCGATTCCCCTTGCGGTAGAAGAGCTTAGGGTACCTGCACATTTATGTTTGAGTTTCATAATCTTAATTACTTTTGTTTTGGTGTGATTGATTATTAAATCGTAAAAATGAACACTTGTGTTCTGATATTTTGCATGTACATCTACTTGTAGAAACAGACATTTAATGAGAACCCCAAAGTATTTCAATTATGCAGCTCTGGAACCGTAAGTTTTCCATGTTAGATTGAGTTACCTTTGTTGATTCTTGCACTCTTGAAAGTCGTTGCCCAAATAGTATAGTAATGCCCAAATTGTACATGGACACTGATGGTCTTTACACGATCAAACTGTTCCTATCAATGGGGCTTATGTTTGATCATCATGGTGCTTTTGTTCAAATTTAACTTAAATTAGGGATTTTTTTACAAGGCTGTAAGTGAGAACGATAGTCGAGGGCCGTCTAATTCAAACAATTCATACGCAGACAGGTATATTAAATCATCTGGATCTTCTAAAAGTGGTAAGTTGATTTCCTTTTTAGTTCTACAACGGGATTCAGTTTATCTTTTATATTCCGTGGTTATATACATTATGCAAATCACAATTTACATCCTCAAAAAAGTTAGATAGCACCAAGATATAAGGCACAGCACATCATGTCTCAACGCTTGAGTATCTAAGATTAGTAAATTTGTAATTGGTATTCTATTTTGATTTGTCAGAAAGTAACAGGAAGGAAAAATCACTTGGACTTCTGACACAGAATTTCATCAAGCTATTCATTACTTCTAATGTGTGTGAACCTGCCAGTAAATTTTTTTCTATTATAGCATGAAAACTATCATATTTTAGGTTAATACAATTATACAAAAGACCACTAAACAACCTTTTCTATATCCTACAGGCAGACTTAATCTCTTTGGACACCGCTGCAACAGCACTTTTGGGGGATGTACACGACCCAACAGCCATGAGAAGTAATATCTTTTCTTTATTTGATTAATTGAATCATTTACGTGATATTAGTCTCTCTTTTAGATGAAAAAATGGTCGAAAACACAGACTTAGGCTTATGCTTTGTGTATGCAGCAAAAGTTAGGCGTTTATATGATATTGCAAACGTCTTTTCATCCATGGATCTCCTTGAGAAGGTAATTTATACTTTTAAACTATGAAAGTTCTTCAGTTTGTACAAATTATTGTATCTAAATTGTTTGCTGCCTTATATTAAGACACGCCACCCAGAAAGTGGGAAACCGTCATTTAGATGGCTGGGACCGAAAACTAAATCCCAAACTTTAGATACAAACGGCTCAAAAAGAAGAGCTTTTGGAACAGATATTACAATCATGAAGATTCAAAAAGAACACGGATAGATTCTCTGTCTGATTGGAGCTCAAAAGAAGTGACTGTGGCCATGCATGGTAATATTGACTGTGTGAAGGTTGAATATAATGAGAATACTACAATGCAGCAGAAGCCTTCACGCAACTCAAAGGAATTTGTGTTTGGCCCGTTTACACCTTCTACCACACAAAAGGTAGGGATTTCTGGAAACAAAAAGTTAAAGCAGGCTCAGGACTGGGAGAACTTGGCTGATACTTATCGTCCTCAGTATTGCAATAAAGGTACATTGCTAAATCTTGCAAGTGTCAAAATTGGTCAGGCGGGTTGGGTAAGTGGTCAAATAAGGCCAATTTCCATGTCGATCTAAGCGGGCTGGTTTGGATTTGCCTTAAACACTGCTTGTCTAAAAAATTTACGTTCGTATAAAGGTTTATGAATTCCAAATACACTTGGGTGACTTTTTGACCCAGTTCTCTTTTTGCCAATTTTATAACTTGTTAAGACACAAACCAATGTTTTGCATTCATTAGTGAATGAGTTGAAGTTGTCATCTCTAGTCAATCATGCAAGCTTCATTGCCTTAACAGACATAATTATATGACATATGTTTGCTTGATAATGTGACAGCTCTAAGCGACCTATTTGGGCACTATGTGGAGGCATGGAAGTCATGGTATGTTGAAGCAGATGAGAAGAAACAGGTACATACGGTTCCTTGAATCCTGATCCAGTTTCTAACAGTAGGCTATTTGGGTGTTGAAGAAAGACGAAGGCTAGTGGTTAGTGACTTTCTGTTGGGTGCATATGCCCTTAATGCACCAGTTTAGGTATACTTTTAGGCTGTTCTAATTGCCATAATATCTGGTACTGTGCATTGGCAGTTATGTGATTAGGCTTGTAAACCTGCTTCTGGTTTGAGAATTTTTCTTGCCTTAGAACTAGTGGCATTCTGAATTTCATTGTTGAACTCTAATTCTGGAAATATATTACTACCACCTGTTTAATTTTATTTTGAAAGGCAGCTTTTATTACCACATTAAAAATAATACACCGGCAATCACAGCAACGACATAATACCAGGACTAAATTATAGTCTTGAGATTAACCAAAAACACCCTGTACTGGTCGAAAACATTGCCCAAATTTGATGCATGAGAACTTTTAAATCATTTTATTTTGAGCCATTTAAGAAGTTATCAGTTTTGACCTGTATATGTTTTTGACTCGTTATCTGGATCCTTACTAGCTGCTAAATGGTCAGGTAAAGCGAAAGTTAACTTAGAAGGTAATGGTTAAATGGGTTGAAATTCCTCAAACTGTATTTTTAAAACATAGAATCTTGTCAAGTTGCTCAAAAACTGATGAACTTAGAATCAGGCCTCATAAAAACAATTTTAGATGCAGTTACCAGAAAAGATAAGTATAAATAAAAATATAAAATAACGATGTCGAATATAAATACCCTAATTATTGCTCAAGTTGTATGCTAAGGCCAAAACTACAAGCATTTATTGTATGAAAAGTGTTTTTGGACTAAGCTAACTGGACCTTTACAAAAGAGCACTTTTGACTTGAACATGTTTTGACGGGTTACCCAGATACTTATTTGTCTTGCATACTATTGTGATATTATACTCTCACAGTTGAACCTTTTTCTGAAATCTTCCATGGTTTGTCCATTCATCTGGTTGAACTTGGCATGCAAGTCTTCAAAATTGCCAGTCTCGCTTGCGGTTAGGCAATCAAACCACAACCACGGGTCAGAGTTTGAGAAACTTGTATCACCACCACATATGCAATGACCATTGTTCAACCTCTGTTGTCAATTATTAGGATGTTTTTATTATTATTTTTAACTAGGATGACACCAACTATAGTCTACATAGTTGTAGTTCTTACTACATAGGTGAACTAGCTCTTACTACCAGTCAAGTAAGAGCAAACACTTGGTGTCAAAGCATTTATGAGTTGTTTTATTGTGAGGTGCGGACCAATACATGTTTAGACGTTATGGTGTTACGTTTACTAGATTGTTGTAGGTTCGGTAGTTGCAAAATCTGGTGGTAATTTATTTTCGATCCATCATAAAGTATGTAATCCTTGAAGTAGTATCCCGTCGTACTATTTTTGTCTGGAGTAATGGAGTTAGAGAGATTCACAACACTTTTTAGGACATGATACATCAAATTGAGAAGTTACACAATGTAGTTTAAATGAATAATATATTATAGCTATTTTTTTTATAAACGAATACATATACAATTGGAGATATGTTTTTAATTTATTATGTAACTGATATATGACAATGCAAGTATAAACTATCTAAATAGTTCATATTCTTTTTTAAAGTAACACAAGTGAAAATCTAGCTTTAAAAAGTTTCATGTTTGAGATTTATATATTTCATTTTATAGCATCTTAAAATATAACACCAATTTCTATTAAACATTTTGCTACTTTTTTTACGTTGACATTTAGGCTTGATGTTACAAAAAAACTAAACTATTAAAAATAATTTTTTCAAATATACACATTTTCTTTTAACAAAATTCTGGATCCAAACATGCACTTAGTGGACTTTAAAGAAAGATCAAGATTCAAGGACTTTTTTTATTACATTTATTAAACGGTAATCAATTTAGAACTCGAGTCATGATAGTCTTGTTTGTTAACGTGTTTAAATTAAACTTAAATTTTAGAATATTTAACTTATAATCTAATTTGTAATCTTTGTAAGTCTAATTTATATCAATTTAAGCTTGTTGGTTTGCACGTTTAACTTAAGTTTAAATTTTAATATATGTAAGTTATAATGCGGTGATCAATCATAATCTTTCTAAAATAAAATTTACATCAATCTAAGTTTGTTAACTCAGAATATCTGACTTGTATAAAATCTATTCATAAAATACACCTTTACATAAAAAATTGTTTTTTTATTAAAGTTCAAAAAAATAAACAAATCGGATCAAACTCAAAATTCAACTCACAGAAATAAACAAGCCGGGCTGGGCCGAGCCCAGATAAGTCGAGGCGAGCCTGGATCGTTTGTAATTATATTTATAAAGCTCGAATTCGGCTCGTTAGAAAATTTTAAAGTTCGAACTCATTTAATATTGATTTATTAATTTTTTATTTTTTACAATTACTTTTATATCTATTTATAATCAAATTATTTATATATAACATAAAATATATCAACTAATTATTTTTATCATAATAATAATATATATAACAATATGTTTTATTTATATAAACAAGAAACTCGTTTAAGCTTGCGATCCCGTTAGAGCTTGATATCTAAACCTTGAGCTCAAGCTCGTTTAGTAAACAAGCCATAATATGAGCAAACTTAAGCTCGACTTGATTTAAGCTTATTTTGAGCCAACCCCAAATAACTTAGGAGCTGTTCGGTGCAAACGGCAAATCTGTAAATAGAGTCCATCTACAAGGGCATTGTATCACACCCCGCCATTCAGATAAATATTTCACAAGCAAACAAACACAAGCAATGAGATTAGTTGTGGACGATAGAAAGAAGATAGATTCACGTTCACTACAGACCTCCGCCGGAGACAACATTCATGGCGGCAGCTTCCTCTAGGGCTTTCTTCCTCTCCCGATTCTCCGACCAACCACCGCTCCACCACCACCATCACCACCACCAACCGCCGTCGTACTCCCACCACCTCCTCACTCGCCCCTTGCCGCCGTCCTTCTCCACCACCACCAAAAGACGTCAGCCTCCCGTCGCTGTCGTCAGCTGCATCATCTCCGGCGTCGACGGCGGTGGAGTCTCCGATGACTTTGTGTCCACTCGAAGGTCCGTCTCCTTCGACCGTGAATTCTCCGTCATCGCCAGTATGTTGAAGAAGATCGAGCCGTTGGATACTTCCGTGATTTCGAAAGGCGTTTCGGATTCCGCCAAGGATTCGATGAAGCAGACGATTTCGACGATGTTAGGGCTGCTTCCGTCGGATCAGTTTTCTGTTATGGTTAGAGTCTCGAAACCTCCTCTCGATCGGTTGCTCTCATCGTCGTTAATCACAGGGTAAATTGTAACTAGCTCTAGTGTTGTTTGTTGATTGATTCTGGTTGTTATTGATCTACTCGGTTGATTTATGTGCGTGATCTGTTATTCTGTTTGTGATTGGATTGGCGTCTGTTGTTTAGGTATACGTTGTGGAATGCTGAGTATAGAATTATGTTGATGAGGAACTTTGAGATTTCGCCTTCTAATGATTCGAAAAGGAGGAGTTCTTGTGACGATAGTGAGCCTTCGGAGGAGAAGGTTGATAAAAGTGAATATTTGTGTGATAGTGTCATGATGGATTGTTGCACAGAAGAATCTGAGAGATTAAGTCTTCAAAGTTGTTTGAGTGATTTGGATCCTGAAGCTTTGAATTTCATCCAACAATTGGAATCAGAGTTATCTGCTGCCAAGAAGGTGAGGCACTGTGTGTATCATCTACAATTTCGTCTTAGTTTAGTTAACTGATTTAATCATTTAATGTTTGCACCTTGAATCTCAAGATGATCACGTTCTGGTTCATAAGCCATAGCTGTGTTAAGTTAAACTGGGAAATTTGAAAGGATTACAGAATCCTCTTGCAGTTGAAGGCAAATACCTTCAAATTGTTGGAGCTATGTAGTCAAAGGTGCACAATGCGCTCACCTAGGCACCCAGTTGCAGCCCAGCACAGCCATACCGCCTTGAGTACATGCGCCAGTTCCTGTCAAATTCTGCAAAAATCCGGTCTGAACAGGTCTGAAATAGTTAAAATTGGTCTGAAACATCCAAAAATGGACTGTAACCAACCTAAACTACCCCTAAACAGCCTGAAACATGTCTTGAACCCAAAAAATGGTGTGTTTATAATTCGCGCTTCGCTTAGAAAAGACAAAAACATCTTGCGCCTAAGCTTAAGACTCATCATTGTGCCTTGAGTGCGTCTAGTGCCTGCTAAAGGAGTGATCCCCATTTCTTCTAGTTTGTATGGTTGTGAGACTGCATCTTATTCATCATAGACATTGAAGCGTATTTAAGTTGAATTGTTGTTACCCTTTCCTCCCAGGAGCTGCATGCTAGGAAGCAAGAAAATATGCAGATAGAAGATATAAGAGAAAGTGACAATGATCTTTTGAAATACCTGCGGTCATTGGATCCCGACATGGTAGTTACTTTATATTCGTCACAGTTATATCAATTATTCCTCAAACTAGTGAATAAAATTTGGTTCATCCATCATGTTGAAATAGGTGAATGAACTATCCAGACCATCGTCGTCAGAGGTCGAGGAAGTTATACGAGAACTTGTACAGTGTACATCTAGAAGATTCTTCAAGGAAGATACTACCTCTGATTTAACCGCAAAGTCAGACATAGGAGGCCAGGAAATCTTCCCAAATGATAATGAAGACTTATATGACACCATAGGGACTTCACGAGATTACCTAGCAAAGCTGCTTTTCTGGTTAGTGTCATATCATATACACTAGAACTGGTAAAATGGATGGGTCAGGCCGTCAGGCAGGTTGGTAGTTGCATGGGTCGGGTTGACTCTTAATACACCTTAAAAGGTAGATAGAAAGTATTAATACCATTGTTTAAGGTTACTAGAGGCCTGTATTTACAAGCCAAAGATCTTAACCACAAACATTTTTGTCCAAAAATATCACTGCAAATCAGCATAATCCAAAAATATATTGGTTTCATATACAAATCAGCATGTCAAATATCACTGCAAAAATCTGATTATCATTATATTAGCTGTTCAGTATTTCAGTCAAATCTAGTTTTATGAATGGAATGATTTTAGACCTGTTGGGACCTGTTTGACACCTTTTCTTTTGAGCTAAAAGTTCTTTTATTTGACATGCTTCACTTGTTAAAGACAACCACACAGCCAACTTGACCGACTCATAAGTAAATGGATTGAAATTATGACCTGTAATTTACAAGTTTCTTTTGTCATTCATTTAGTGATTGAATCATATATAAATGTTTGGTATTTGATTATGGTATATTGGAATGAACCAACCTATAATTTACAATATACAGGTGTATGCTATTGGGTCATCACTTGAGAGGCTTGGAGAACAGATTGCATCTAAGTTGTGCAGTCGGGTTGTTGTGATAACACCTTAAAAGGTAGAAAGATGTATATGATTTTCCGTTTCAACAATTCTTATCTATCGTTGGTACTTGTTCATACTACGAGTAAATCATGATTCCAATGCCATGTTCTTGATTGTATTATTAAGCATATATGTTGGTATCATGATTTGAAAATCTAGAGGCCTGCAACAATAGTTCAACACCTCCTCATCCGATGTACAAAATGCTAGTTTACATGCTAAATCAGGCTTTATATTGGACAATTAGATTTTGGATAGTTATTTTGGAACTGAGATGCAAATTTTAGGCTTATTATTTTGCTTTCAAACACTATATAAAAACTCTCAGTGACGAAAAAACTTCTGTCACATGTTCATTGATGAATATTGGGAATGTGGGTCTTGCAAGAATCTCTACTTATGTGTATCATTACTATAATTCGATGTACACATGCTAGTTTACATTCTAAATCAAGCTTTATATTCGAGATTAGGCGTTGGATAATTATTTTGGAACCACAATGCTAATTTTAGGTTTATTAATATACTTTCAAACTCTAGAAAAAAACTCTGCTTAGAAAAAATTTGGCACACGTTCATTGATGAATTTTTGATGTAAGAATCTCTAACTTTTGTGTAGCATTACTATTTACCTGTTTAATATTGAGGGCTACAAACGAGTCGCTCTTGAGCTTGGCTTGACAAACTTAGAGCCAGGATAGGCGAAGGTATGCTAGCCTCGAGCTCAACTTTTCTAGCTTGACAAGCTTTTGTTATGTTCTGCATTCAAAAATGAGGTTGGAGGTGATTAAATGGTGATTACCTAAAAGATGATTAACCACAACATTACCAATCAGAGGAACTAAGCATGAGAATATCTCCTTACATATGATAATTGAATGAACAAATAATGAAGAGAATAGTGAAGAAGATAATATTAATTTTTCTGCACACCTCAATTCATTTCAACAATTTGTATTATACAATGAACCGTTAACCACTAACTTGACACCCTTCTGTTACAACCAACTACTTTCAACTCATCAACTCAGTTACTCGTGTCTTCACCCGGCATCAACCTGTATCAACTTTATAGTTGCATATTCTTAAGTACCTGACTTCAGCCAGACTTGACCCAAAATGCTCCAATATGAAGCAACCAACTCCAACACTGGTTTTTCTTAAGTATGCTAATTTGTTCACCAGCTAAATATTAAATTAAGAGCAGATGAGCATTAAATTTCATAACTTTATAGTTTCACTTGATGCAATATGCTTTAAGTAGGGAGGGGTTTTAGTATAGTGGGTTTTTGGGTGGTAGGTTTATCTGGAACGGAGGACAGGTGAGCCACTAGCGCTATTGTGTTCGCGGGTTTGGGTGACCCTTCGTCAATGGATTTGCCCGGCTGATCGGACTTATAGTATTCGTTGGCTGTTTAAAATTTTGTTTTTTTTAAACTTATGAGTCTGTTTTAGTTAAAAGCAATAAGCCTAATATCTAATCACCAGTTAGATTTATTTTGTATAAAATCTACAAAGTTCATATATTGGGGTAAAACTCACTACATTTTACATTAGCTCATAACCCATTACAATTCACTAATTAACTATTAAAATTTCACCTAAATAATTATCCTTAATTTTTCAAACCTTAAAAAGATTATCTCCTGGTATAAAAAATGACATTGTATTTCTGTGCTCGCTAAAGTCGTTGCTGCAATTATCTTTGGGTGTGTCGCTGTAAATCTTCATTCCAACTGAACAAAAGGTTTATTTTATTTATGTTTTATTGGTTTGTGTATTTGTGTTGGCAATTATCGTTCAATCTCATTCCCACCCATTCCCCAAACCAAACATGAAGCTTTATTTATGTTTTCTTGATATATTATCTAACCCGACCCAAACTGAAAAATCCGACATCAAGTTGTATAGACTCAAGTTCCACTCTTAATATCACCCAACATCATAGTCTTTTTACACCTGTGGCAAATTTTAAACTACTCCCGTACCTAAATAATTGTTCTAACTATATCGGGGTTTTCATGTGCGAGTCGAGTTTGGGTTTGTTGGTAAGGTCGAGGATGTATGCCATAATAATATCTGCGAAGGAAAACAATTACTGGCATATGTTCATTGATGAATTTTGGTAACCCGGGTCTTGTAAGAATCTTCAACTTAAGTTCAATTCAAAAATATATTAGATCTTATTAGAGTTGACTTCAAAGCCAAATGTCAACCTACAAAAGTCAACAAAGTGAGCATTGCTTCCATATGAATGAATTAACTTCAAATTCCAGCCATCGTTTGAATGAATTACTTTTGTTAGAAAACATATGTTTTCTTAAAAGTTAAAATTACAGGAAATCAAAATGAACATCAATAGACGAACCCTATATGCTTTATCCCTCTTTTTTTCCTTTTATATTTTTACCTTTTTTTTTGCTTTTTTTATTCGTTTATTAACTTCTTCATATTCCCTTCTAGAGGTTTTCACAACATTTATCTCATTTGCAAACATATGTAGACATGATTACATATATAACATAATTACCGATAGTGTAATCATGTTGATCAACACACTTTTATCTTTATAGTTCTTTTGTTATCCTTGAACTTTTTTACCTACTTTTTTTCTTTCCGTTTATTAAATTTTCAACTTATTAGAATCAAGCATCGAATATTTACTTCTTTTGTATTTAAATTCATTTTCACATTGTCGTTACTTAAATCACATTTCTAGATAGATTTAATTCAATATTTCATTTGGGTAAGACGTGGTTACCCGACTATCCGTGACGAAACACTGCAGTATTTTGCTAGTTATTTACATTTCTAAGTCTTTCTACCTTTGTCTTTTAAAATCATTAAAAAAAACTTTTCTTATCTCCTTTTGGAATTTTTGAGTGTCGGGGTGACCTGATTGTGATAACGCGGAGCAATGTGGGTCTATAAGTGTTTTGAGGGGGTGTTGTTGAAGGTTCGATCCGGTGTTGTCGAAGATCTAATGTGGAAGATAGATAGCGAGTAATAGATGTTTGTGAAGTTATACCACAGGAAAGAGGAGAGGGGAGATATTTACTATATGAGGTAACTTTTTTTATACTTATGTGCTTTGCAAGATAGCTTGTATTACATGTTTTAAAAACCAATGTTTATTCACGCACTTTTAAAGTCAACCAACAAATAATATTTGATGAAACGATGCCCTAGAAGTCGACTTGCAAAAATAATTATAATAATTGTTTGGTTAACTTGATGTTTTACCAATATATATACTTACATTTAACAATGTCGTTTCTCTTACCGTATTATACTGTACACTTTTTACTTTCTTAAAAGCATATTACAACCACCAATGTAGGTTATCTTCTTCGATTGTCCGCCTTTATCTTCTTCTTTGCTATACCTGTGTAAAGAAGCATGCTTTCGAGGGGTTTACGTCTTACCGCAAATGACGTATGAAACAAAGAATGAGATGAGGCAGTGGCAGAATGGAGATCATGGCGGTGCATTACGAATTCTCCGACTACACTGCAGACAGTTATTTCTTGATAAAATTAACGTTTTAAGTGATACCTGGGTTTTGGTTGGGTTTTTTCAATTGCCTTCAAGTTTAAGTAACTAATAATTATCAGTAAGAAGTAATTGGCATAGTAAGTAGATTAGTTGCCTTTTATTTTGTTATTCTCAATGAAAATCTTACTTTGTTTAACCTTATTTGTCTCGCTTACGTTACATCCTCTCATTGTCGGATATCAATTTTATTTTAATTTAATTAATAATAACTGAAGGTGATTAACAGGTTTAGAAAAGATACTTGTGTTTCAATAGTTAACTATTAAAAGACCTAAAAATAAAAAAAAAACAAATAATGTTATATAGGTTTTTTTAACATTATACGAATAACTTGACTGAGACAATCTATTTTTATTTAAAACATGTTTTTTTACATCAACATACGATAAACAACTTTTTTATCAACGTATATAATCATTTATATCTTTCACCAATTTAACACTTTAGAAATGCAATCAATAGTACCTCTAAAGGTAATAAACATGCTAAGATTTGTGTTCAAAAGTTGTAAAATGTAGTCGCAAGTTAACCATGGTAATCATCTCAGATAGCCCCCGGGTTTTCCAGCATGTGCTTAACGCCAAATCATCAGCAATAACCATAATAAACTCTAAAAAAAGATCCTTCTATTTGAGATTGTAATGTTACAAGCACTTATAACTTTATGTTGCAAACCAACATTTTGACAATTAAAATTTGAGCAAACACATCATCCTCTCTATTTACATGTTACATAACTGACCCCATTCATTATCTATATGAACTTCACACACTTGTTTACATTGCCTTTCTCCTATTTCTTAATCAGCAAGAAACCATAACCATGAGTAGGTGGCAGTTATTCTAGGTTAAATTTCTACAAAGAAAAACGAGAATAAATTTCCTTTTAGCGATTTCTTGTATAAAAAAGATAATATTCGATCTAGTAGAAGATATATGTACCTTGGAGTTTATGGAGAAAACGGATCAGAATATTTGATTAAGCTATGGCTGCGGATAAGAATCTGTGAAATTGTTCTACTTTTGCCTGATTATGGGGTGATGGTGTTGATGATGATCCGTCTCCTGATGACTTTGTTTTTCTTCTTGCACAAAAAAAGTAGTCTTCTGTATCGAGAACATAGGATATCTGCTGATACACAGATGATCAGATGCAGATATGTTTCATTACAAAAATATGACATTCACATGTTTATTTATAAAAAGTTGTAACTTTTTATAAATAATTCTTGCCTTTGATGAGCTGCAAGACATCTTATACTCCAACCCATTGACCACATGGGCACCTTCCATGACAGATGAGATCACAGAAGATTCATCTAGGTCTGAAAATTTACGTTTATTTCTGCACAAAAATTTAAATCATGTTATCCTCTGATGCTAGTTTTAAAAATATGTATTAAATAACATCTCCTTTTGTATATTCAAAGATTAAAAAACTTGAGATATAGTATTAGTACCTCTGCATAAAGATGCCAGATAGCTTTCTTTCAGTGACTAGTGAAAGATAATCATTATGAATGTAAGCTGCAAAACTAGGATCCACAGAGACTGCAACCACTTCAGCCTTTTCACTCCCATCGTCCATCAGCTGGATGGTTAAACGAGATGGACCAAATGACTGCAAAACACAAGAAATTAAATACACACACACACACACACACACATATATATATATATATATAAGAAGAGAAAAAAAGAGAGAACTTACACATTGAAATCGGTATATATTCTCATCATGGAGAAGAACATGTGCATTTTCATAGTACACAGAGTCGATAAACTTCTCGGGTTTCCTGGATTTTTCATACTCGTATAGTTGAAGAAGTTTGTTGTCCATCTCATCACCGGCAACAATTTGAAGCTGATGCATTCAGGAAAATTAGAACGCTAGAAATTAGAAACATAATGGAAGTTAGGAAAAATTAATGTAGGTGCATTATACCTGTTTTACAAGCTTATAGATCAGTTTATCCAGTGTAAATAACACGTAAGACTGATTTCCTAAAATGGCCCGACAATCATCTTCAAACTTTGCATTATCAGCAGACCCGTCAAGTAAATTGTATAAAGCACTCATAAATCTGTAAACAACAATGGTAACGTGTCGAAGATCTAAATAAAATTTATGATTATGAATAAGCAAAAATTCAAAGTGAAGCCACCTGGAGTACAGATCAGGAGAATTAGCCTCCTTTGAAGCTTTCCACTTCATTTCAGCCGACGCCGAACTGAGTTTAGCCGACAACAGCCTCTCGTATAATATCTGAAAACCCCCAAAATTAAATCATTCGAGACATAAAGACAATTATAATTGTTAGAATGGGTATATCTCAAGTTAGGTCAAAAGGGCTCCAACTGACCCATCAACACTTCTTTTTGAATTGCGTTAACAATGGAAATTATTTAATATTATAGAAACTTTTATCACAATAAATATCCAGTATTTAAAAAAAAACTTTTAACTTGTTCGACTCGTTCCCTTTTTTAATTAATTTGTTCAATACATAGGACTGCTGATAACTGATGAGTAACACAAATATATAAATGAAATTTTCATACTTACTTGATGAAGCCTAAAGAGGACGTAAAAGCTATCATTTCCATAAAACAGATGAGGATCTTTTCTTTCAGCATCAGGTAAAGGAGAATCTTCTATTACATGTTTTGACAATGGTTTTGCTGATAGCAAAAACTGCTCAGCTGGTGGCAAGGAAGTCATATCACTGCCAATAAAATTTGCATCATCTATCCCTTCGGCCTCTCCTTCACTTTCGGCTTTACCATCAAGATCATCACGGTCACCATCTTCTTCATGATCTTCCCTAGAGCACTCGTCAGCAGCTGACTCACTGCCTGACACATCAGCACCCTCAGAGACATTCACACTGTCCTCATCGTCAGCATCTCCACTATGCTTTGTGGTAGTAAAATTAACTTCATCAAAATCATTGTTAGGTGATAACTCCCCTTCTTCTTTCTCAATTTTGGAGGGCATGGTAGAATCACCATTTGCTACTGCTAAAGATCTTGGGAGATCCCGATGCTATAAATTGATTTTTAAGTTAAAATCAGATATATGATAAAGAAATTTAACACAACTAAAGAAGTAAAAATATACAAATAGATTTATTTCAAGTCATACCTGTGATGATGAAACTTTGTCAAACGTGGACTTGGCTTCATGAACATCCTCAGTAACATTATTAGGTCTAGAAGTACTCGCTTCACGCCCTAAAAACATATTTGATCATAGGCCAAAAGAGAAAATTTTAAATAGGTCAATGGAGACAAACATTGGCGAAGTATGCATATAGCATCCTACATAGCTTTTTCTACAATAACTAGACTATAACAGTAATGAAAATATAGCCATTGTAGTAATATTTAGCAAAATTGCAGAAGAAAAAAACTATGGCCTTGATCAGTTGATCACTGGCCAAATTGGCCTGACCTCTTTTGACATGCACCAAAAAATTGCCATTTTAACCCGTTACTTAACTTGCCTGACCAGCCATTTCCCACCTTTAGCATAAGATAGAATATATAAACATTGTGTTTAGAAGGTCATAGATGTCAAGAATACAAACCAGACAAGTCTATTGCTGGACTAGAGTCTTTCTCTCCTCTAGACCCAACTTCCTTGCTTGACACTACTTGAACTGGCAAGCCAGTTTGATCCCCATTGCAAGCCACCGGTTTATTTGTTTAACACCATCAGCAGCATCGGGAATTCCATTAACATCAGGTGCACTTTTAGATATCTCAGCATCTTCTGCACCATCTGAAATGTGAGGACGACAAGGAACACATAATAATGGCTCCAAGAATGATGTCCATAGCCTTAAAACTTTGTTCAGTTGTTCCTTGGTCATGCATATTTCTTCACATGAATATTTAATTAGTTTTAACAAGTCTTGGTGAATGTCATTGTCAATAAATTCAAATTCAAGATTTGGCACAATATAGTGTCTACTTCCTGCAGCAATACTCATTAGCAAGTCACCATCTTTCTGGTTTTTTTCCTTTATTTCTTTAATTTCTGCCACCAAAGCTGTTCATAGAGACACCAAAAGAGTCTTAAATTAAAAAGAGAGGATGTCCATCCATCAATTTCATAAAGCATTTAAAGATATATCAACTTACACTTGGTGCTGAGGTTCTTCGAATCTTGTTGCTTAAAATAGAAGCTACGGTGATCAAGTGACTTGTAATGATTCTTGGCATAGATATCAGCCCAAACCTTGTTAAAATCTGATCGACATTTTGTCCAGTCTTCTTGTTTTTGTTTCAAACGGGTAAGAATAATGGGCAATGCAAGAGACGGATTTCTTCGTAATATATCCATCACATCGAGACCATGATCACCATATAAACGTTCAATGCACCGTAAATCAAGAGCTGCATGACCATTAAAACAATTAGAAAATCCAAATCATTATTTCAGTATAGAGTGATGATAAAAGTCAGATAATTACCTGTGAAATGATCCTCAATACGAATAGGAACCTCGGTACTGGTTGACTTGTTGTTGATGCTGTTCAGTAAGTCTTCAGCACGTTTAGCAGTTGCACTCACCGACTCCAACAACATATCCAGCTCAAACCTAGAAACATTATCGAAACCATATGCATAGTGGCTACTTTATAAATACACTACTATTAGAGAACTTTTTTGTACGGGTAGTTATGTTGAGTTGACTCTGAAACAATTATGCGAGACTTAAACTTTTTTTTTATCACTTTTGTCATATATGATTACATAAACTATATGTCTACAAAAAGAGTGTAAATTTGTAATAAAAATGACTCAAGACATTCTATACATTAAAAATGCAGTTTAGGTGACTTTTGATCCTTTACCTTTAAACT
Source organism: Flaveria trinervia (assembly GCA_025506515.1). Classification (NCBI taxonomy): domain Eukaryota; kingdom Viridiplantae; phylum Streptophyta; class Magnoliopsida; order Asterales; family Asteraceae; genus Flaveria; species Flaveria trinervia. Next base: position 88,189,968 of record CM046452.1, on the reverse strand, counting down.
AACATTTTTAGCTCTTAGAGATAAAACATATACCGACCGAACCATTCATAAGTACATGTACATGGTAAAAATAGCACCTCTAAATACTACCACGGGTACAGAAACTCAATGCATAAGATGCTCATGAAATCAGCAACGGATCACTTTCCTTTTTTTCAGAGAGAGAGAGAGAGAGAGGGAGGGAGAGATTACCTGTCATCCTCACATCTGAACAAACTTTCTTCGTACTGGTTTCTACGCATATGCTTGAAAGAATAATCCTCACTGCCAGAGGTTACAGACACCCACCGTTCATTAAGTACTTGAGAACCTAGTTCTGATCTCTGGCTTACTGATGGGATTGGATACTACACAACACCAAGTACACACTGTCAGCTACAGAAACAAAACAGGTCAAATAGACCAAAGGCGGATGGATTGCCGCCTGAAGTGTATTTTAACATAAACAACCTCCAAAATTGCTTAATCCAGAAGCTTATGCTATTATTTTCATAATATTATTTTGCCAATTATATTTAATTATTAATACATTGATTATTTATTCAGGTCAACTGGACCGGTTTTACTTGGTAAGAGACTCACATCATCAGGAAGAAGCCTGTAACTGGGAGTGCATTGTTGACAATTAGAAAGATCAAGCTCTTGTATGGATTTTCCCCAATACTTCTCTTTGTACATGTCTTCTTTAGCTGCATAAAGTTCACGTCTATGCTCCCGTTCTTTTTCCTCTGCTCTAGTTGATTTTGATGCATGGCCTTCATTCCACAAAGCTTCTACCAAGCATAGCAGAATTAATTTTATAACTTGCCGATAGGATAGAAAAAAGAGGCAACAAATTAAAAATAAGCAAGACATACTTTTATCCAACACATCAGAAAGGAATCCATCTACAAAGAAGACGTGTTAATGAGAACAAAAGTAAGCTCTATAATTATATAATAAATAGTGGATATTGACAGAAAGCCACCTATATTTTCACAACGCTCCAAAAATGCACTGAATCCTTCCATAAGATCTGGGTACTTTCCAAGTAAATCGGAAACCTGAAATAAAATGAAGTACGATAATGCAAAAATGAACATGCACAAAATGAAAACTTAAGCAAAAGGCGTGCATAAAATGATAATATGCATACCAGGCTCTGTAATTCTTTTCTTGTAATTATTTCTGTGCTATAAATGTGTAGACACTTCAAGAAAGCTTGATAATCATCTGGATTGCGTAACCTATCTTTCACTTTCTCACAGAAAGTGAATTCTTGGCAGTACAAACCTATGATTAACAAATAGTCAAATACCAGAAGTTTGACACGACTTCTTTTTTCTTAAAAAACAAATTATACAAAAAATTTGTAATCACTTTTTAGGGCATCTTTATCGTCATATGGATCCAAACCAGAATGCACTCCAAAGTCTTCTACTTTTCGTGCTGATTTTCGTTTTTCAAAACGGTGATCGATATCAGAATCTTTGAAATCTTGATCGCGAGTTCTTCTATCCCTGCTCTCCTTTTTCCTCTTAATCATTGCTTTATCATCATCCATTTCAAGACCTTCTACAGTTGTGTCCCGCATTCCATGTAGAGGAATTATACTATCTCGACGCCCTCGATGCTTATAGCATACAAAAATTCAGTCTTTTAAATCAAACACTAAAAGAAAAGGAGAAAATTGCATACAAAATAAAAAAAAAGTAACACACTTCATTTGCACTCACAAAAAAGACTCAACTTTCATGATGAGTTCGTTTAGAGTGATCTTTTAAGTTAATCTGTATTCAGATGCCTAATGATAAGTGAACATGGTCAGAGTTACCTGTCCCACGTCATCATTTGACCAGGTAAAAAGTCAGAATACCTTAAAGCGTAAGTTTGAAATTTGAGGTTTCTTTATAAAAATTTCTGAAAGTTGGTTACCAATTAATGTAATTTTCCCAAAGAGAAATAGTGAAAATACAATAAGCTATTTACTTTATCTATTTGTGTATGTCTAAGGGAGGCTATAGCCGAGTTCCTCTCGTCATAACGATTATATGCTTGTCTGCGAAACGAAGAATGCTGTGCCGATGCAGCAGCAGAAGCGTCTGGCAAAAATCTTGTGAACTCATCAAGAAGATCAGGATGATCATAAAAAAGAGTAGCAACCTGCAAGATTCATACGTGTAAGATAAAATGTAATTTAATGTGACATGATTTTCTTATACTAAAGCTTATAGTACATCACCTCTTGATAGACTTCACTGATACCCTTGTGTTCCTTCCTATACATATTCAAGATGTCTAAAAATGATTTGTAAACATGATCATCATTTTGAAAACGTTTCTGCACCAGAAGAGGGACAACACAGAATAAATACAAATAAGAAAGATAATCTGTCATCTTTGCAATAAGAATATCTGTTTCACCTTTATTTTGTTTACAAAGCTTATAGCTTCATCAAACTCTACAGTTTTTTTTGGTGGAGGCTCGTCGTCTTCAATGACAGTAATTTCATAGCCTTTGGGCAAGAAAGTGTTAAACCCAAAAATAAGATTATTGTGCCCTTTAAACAAGTTTTTCACTCTTGCTATCACCCCAGTAGTATCAATTCTGCATAAGATAAATAGTCACATGAGATGCATGTTGATGCAGACACCTATTAAATTTACTCTTTGACTATAATATTTGTACCTTTGAGCTTTAAAATCTTTCATAACATCAAGAAACATGTCATACTTTTCTCTTTGGTCTTGAAACATGTCCTTAACTTCCTTTAAGTATGTTAAAGCGTCACTGGTAGTCAATTTCTGAGCACTACTAGCACTGCCACCACCTACCCCTCCTGCCACATCACCGCCTCCTCCTCCTCCAGGGACTTGGATAGGACCATACCTTCAAGATGAGAAGAAAAAAAGATTAAGATTGATCTTTTGATGAAGAAACACATTACACTATCACATAAGCTAAATACGCTGGAAGCCGCACATGCAAACATGTTGCCATAGATAAATTTAGGGATATAGCAAGGGGTGTTTGGATGTGGACATAGAATGAAGATACTTATTTGAGTCATATTGATCTAGTTTCAAGTGTTCAGGTAAACTGATATTATGATATTGATTTCTTATTATTTTGACATGAAAGATCAGAATCTGATAATTAGCTAAGGAGTATTGGAATAGATGTAAGTTGTTGTAAATATGAATACTAAATTACCTTTTCTCATCATAATTATCATTCTTGAAATTGCAATAACCATTTTGAAACACACATCAATACACCCACATAGATGCATTCATTTAACAGATACTTGGTCCACGAAAGGAGGTTATATGACTTATATCACATGCCATGCCCTATGCATTGGTTTATAAGATATTAAAGCATATACACATTAGTAGAGTCAATAACTGGCATAAAAAAATTGGTTCACATTCTCCCTCTGTCCACTTTATAATCTAATAAGCATAAGCCCTAAAACCTATGAAGGCATGAAAGAAACACCATGCAGAGGGCGTGAAGCAGAATGGCTTGTTTCAGAATCTAAACAAAAAGATTATGCATTAAGAAATATTTTTATCAATCACCGAAATTTATAGCTGAAAAGATTAAAAGTCAAAAGAACAAAATCATAGTTCCTCGTAGATGTGTTTTCAAAATCCAATTGATCCCATCATGTGAGTTTTGCAGCTTAATCAACCTAATTCAGAACTAATCCTCTACAAGTATTAACAACATTCAAATTCACAAACAATTAAACAAAAATTTCATATTTGCATGAGAAAATAACGAAACCAAAAAACATCAACCACCTCAAACCATAGCCCACATGAACAATAACAAAACCAATATTAACAAACAGAACCAAGAAATTGAACAAATTACAAGACTGTAACATACGATTCTCCACGAGAAGAGCCAAAAGGTCGCTTGATTTGAGAATTACTAAACACCTCATCTCGTAATCGTTTCATATCTGCAACAACAAACCAAATAACACGAATTGTTAAATCATAAGCGTAAATAACACCGAGTAAATCTGTAATTAACATCAACAATTAACATATCATGATGAAAATCAAAGGCAAAACCTGTTAAGTAACCCTCGAGGGGGGAAATTGGGGCAGATCTAACCACCAATTGAAATTGAAATCAAGCTGAATCGCCTTTAGATCGAGTTTCAAACAACAATTACTTGTGTAGCAGAAACATACGAGTTTCACAAGAGGTATAACAAAGAAAGAGGTGAAGAAATTTGTGCATTGTGCGTGTAATTGTAATCAAAATTAACGTGAAGCCATTTATATATTTTCAATTTCGGAATATATGAGGGGATTTGTATATCTATTCGATTTTCTTGATATTTGGGCTTCTAATTTGGGCTCAAATGCACTAAGATAGTTAGATACTTAGATTTGTGTATTTGGGCCACTTTTAGAGTTTTAGGGCTTAAGCTAGCCCTATGATGTCTAGGGCTTATTCTCAAATAGTCAAATCTCAACTGTCAACGTATTAAATGTTCTATATGCTCCTGGAATGTTCGGTTCCACTATTGTAACTTTAAGTTTGAACTTGAAGTTGAGTGTATAGTTTTATTTTAATTTTTGTCACTTTTGGAATTTGAATTTATGCGTATGGATAATATTCATGTTCATCATTTCTTAATTAAATACAACCTATCAATCAAAATAATATTCATGAGCATGTTCACCACGATCTCCTTGTAGAAATTTTATTGAATGTGTTTTATGGTGTCTTTAAAGCTAGATATTTTATCCTAAAAACTAGCCTCTTAAACCATCTCCAACACAATGCATGGTGTTGGATTCATAACCGATGTGAGAGAGAGAAATAAATGAACATAAAGGACATAAAGAGGACATCCACCTTGCATTGGAAGTCGTCTTATGCATTTCATATAAGTTGGAACCTATCTTATGCATCTCATATGAGAAAATATAAGACGACTTTGTTGTTTCTTAGCGTAAAACTAGAATTAAGTCATCTGTGTTGCGGCCGAGCGTAAAACCAAATCAAATAACATTAATGTCACACAATTGGCAGCTACCATCAACATTAAAGTTGTGATGTGTTAATGCGAATAAATTAGACCTAACCACAAAACATAGAAAAGTATAATTAAGTCGATCGATTATCAGCGCGTTGTGACAAACCTATCAAAAATAGATGTAAAAACATCGAACATCGCGTTGTGAAAAGTATAATTAAGTCGGACGAAAATATATGTCAAATGAAAAGTATAATTAAGTCGATCAATGACCAGGGCGTTATGACAAACCTGTCAAATAAAAAAAGAGATGTAAAAACATTAAACCTCATATGTATGTTGTGTCGTGTTAGCTCACAAATTTAGAATATAACTTAAAAACAAATGTAAAAATATTGAACTACATGTGTATGTTGCATCGTGTTAGATTGCAAAACTCAAAGCGATATGCATAAATGAAAACTTACAAAAGATGAATAGTACATGAATCAAAATTGAAAGTAAAAAAGATTGTGAGTTTAAAATATAAAAGGTAAAAAAGTTTTAGGTTAAGAGTAACAAAAACAATAAAAAAACACCTCAAGCATAAAATACAACACCATAATGCTTAAATAATTTGATAATTATAATTTAAATATGTTAACAATAATAATATTCAAAAATACTGGAGGACAACCCATTCTGTTTCTAGAGAACTTTTTAATAATATATTATTTGGGTTATATGAAACAAAAGACTATATAACACTAATAATTTAAAGTGGTTAAACTTCAACTTATAATTTACTTTATTATATAATATATTAATATATTCGATTAAATGTCGTTAAACATGAGTAAATCAGACGGATGTCATTTGATACGATATTTCTCGAACATGTGATAACTTATAGGCTATTAATATAGTCGATCCTAACCCAAAATACTCGTTTCGTTACCCATCGTACAAGCTTTAAAATTTTCCATTATCTTCATATTCTTTTTAAAACGTTAGTGATTCTATATATCTACTCAATTAAAAGTCAAAATTAGCCACGTCTTAAACGTTTTAAAAAAGAAAAGTATTTAAAGAGAATATCATTTACATTTAAAAAGAAGATCACCACCCAATTTATTAATCAGGCATCATTATTCATCGCTAACAAATCCCATTGTTTATTATCAATCACACCTCTAAGTATATGGTTATCACTTTTTATTATACAAATTATTAATCATAATAATGTTCAAAACAACCACTACAAGTGGCCTAATTATTCCATGGTCCCACATTTAAAGCGCGTGGACCTCACGCCACCACCACTAGTAATCTCATTAGTCAACCTCTTAATTACTTACTGATTCCATCTTAAATCAATTAAAACCCGCCAATCAAACGACCTAAAGTCAAAATCAACCCAAAAAGTCAACGCATTGCATCGTCCTCCATCGTCACAATCGTCGGAAAACTCTGAAATTCCGATCACAAAACCCTAGCTCCATGTATTCATTCAGAGGTATTACTACGATCATGCAGTTAATCGCTTTTGTGCTTTTGTTAGGCATCGAACGGTGGTCGGTGGTTGCGGAGGACGATGTGAAGTGTTTGCGAGGTGTGCAGAGATCCGTCGATGATCCACAATCGGAGATCTCTACGTGGAACTTCTCCAACAGCACTAGAGGATTCATCTGCAGCTTCTCCGGCGTCACCTGCTGGAACGATCAGGAAAATCGACTAATTTCGCTCATGCTTCATGATTGCGGACTCGCTGGAGCAATTCCGTCGGAGTTGCAGTTCTGTGAGAGCTTACAAAACCTAGATCTCTCAGGTAATAAGCTCACTGGCTCTATACCTAGCGAAATCTGTAGCTGGTTGCCTTATTTGGTTACTTTAGATTTGTCGAACAACGAATTCACCGGAGAGATTCCGGCTACCCTCGCTAATTGTTCGTTTCTGAATACGCTTATTCTTTCGGATAACAAGTTGTCCGGTGGTATTCCGGTTCAGTTTTCCAATTTAGGCAGGTTGAATAAGTTCTCAGTGTCGAATAATGATCTATCTGGTTCGATTCCGACGAGTTTATCTGGTTTTGATTCTTCTGATTTCGATGGAAATGATGGACTCTGTGGTAAGCCTCTTGGCAAGTGTGGTGGTGTGAGCAAGAAGAATCTCACAATTATTATTGCCGCCGGTGTGTTTGGGGCTGTGGGATCGTTATTGTTAGGGTTTGGGCTGTGGTGGTGGTGTTCTACTAGGGCAAACAGGAAGAGAAGAACCATTGATAGAGATGATGATAGTAGTAGCTGGGCAGATAGATTGAGACCTTATAAGCTTGTTCAAGTTACTTTGTTTCAGAAGCCATTGGTTAAGGTTAAGCTGGTGGATTTGATGATTGCAACAAACAATTTCAGTAGAGAGAATGTTATGATATCAACCAAAACAGGAACAACTTATAGAGCTGATCTTTCAGATGGTTCTACACTTGCGGTTAGAGGCTTAACACTTGTAAGCTTCATGAAAGAGAGTTGCGAGTGGAGATGAACAGATTGGGTCAGCTTAGACATCCTAATTTGACGCCTTTGTTAGGTTACTGTGTTGCAGAAGAGGAAAAACTCTTGGTTTATAAGTACATGTCGAATGGAACTTTGTCATCAGTGTTGCATAAAAATGGGAACTTTTTAGATTGGCCAACTAGGTTCAGGATCGCGGTAAGTGCAGCAAGAGGGCTTGCTTGGCTTCATCATGGTTGTCGTCCTGCAATATTACTTCAAGATGTTAGTTCTGATGTCATATTTCTTGATGAAGATTATAATGCAAGAATTGTTGATTTTGGATTGGCTGGACTTTTGACTTACTCTTCTCATCATCCAAATGAGATTAGTTTCGCCAAAGGTGATTCGGGCGAGTATTTGAGCACCATGGTTGCTTCTGCAAAAGGGGACACTTATGGTTTTGGTGTAGTGCTTATGGAATTGGCAACTGGGCAGAACCCCTTAAACCAACCACTTCTGAAGAAGGGTTCAAGGGTAATTTAGTAGATTGGGTAAATCAACTGTCTAGCTCAGGACGAATCGAGGATGTCATCGATAGGAATCTTTATGGTGCAGGCCATGATGATGAAATCATTCAAGTTCTTCGAATTGCAGCTAAATGTGTGGCTCCTGAACCGCGGTCAAGATGGTCAATGTATCGTGTTGCTGAAGAACTGCGCAACATGGCACAAGAACCAGGCGGTTCACAACACTATGACGAGTTTCCCCTTCTTTTTAACTTGAAAGATTTGGACGAGATCGTTTGATCCGTGGTGTTGAAGATTTGTGAAGAAGCTTTGACCATATTGGTCAAACCCGGGCACACAAACTTAATGCTATCTTATTATTTTACAGAGGTATGCTTATTATAAGTTATGTACCATTTATCTTTGCTGGCTGTTGTGATACATTTGATATATGCTATACATAAATCATAAATGTATAGTGTCATACCATTTATCTACTAGCATCATATAATTAGGACCCAGAAATTGGTCAAAGGTCAAAAATGAAGCACAGCCTAGTGTCCCTTATCTTGAGGTGATGAGGCCCCAAACCTATCTTGCCAACAATGTAAAATACACAAGCCAAATGTCTTTTTTTTTTATATAATTGAGTTATATTAATTTTAATTTCCTTGTTTTTAATTTATTTTTAATAATATAGTTAGAAAAAAGTAGAAGCACTCAACCACCCATTGGTAGGGTTTGGTATAAAAGAGCATCAGCATGCTTCTGAAGGTAGATTAGGTAGTGCTTTAGTCCTAAAGTTCATGTTAAAGAACACTCTCAAAAGTATTCAAAAAAGACAAACTCCCAAAAAAGAAGATTTCTACTTTCCTCCCCTAGTAAATTCACATAAATAAATAAATATTAATTTCCTTAACCTATAAGTTCTTTCTTAACACACACACACATGTATGTGTATGTGTGAGTATATATATGTGTTGGCTATGTATGTTCACCTGTGTTTATGAAACATAATGTATTTTTATGTTTGTTTATTTATGTTCGTTTAAGATATAATTATGAGATGCTTATGCTTATGATTATCAGGTCAAATATTTTTGGATATATGCAAAGTACTTAACTTTATATTTATTTTGGGTTATTATGTTTAATGTTTGTGATTAAAAATGTTGATTTTTATTTGTCAATTTAATATATGTTCACTTGTGTTTATTTGTTTGTTCATTTGTATATTAACAAACAAACACGAACAAAATCAACTCCTTAACGAAGGACACACACAAGAAATTTCATTCGGTTTATGTGTTCGTGAACCGTTCATTTGTTTGATAAAAATAAACGAAAGAACATGAACAATGTCATGTTTGCTTTTTGTTGAACACTATATATGTGCTTGTTAGTTTGTATCATAGACAACAAGTAGAGTTATGATTGGCATTACCTATTTGAGCTTTTGATTGAAAGCTAGAATCAAGCTCGTTTAATCAAACACAATTTTTATACATAAATTCAAGCTTGAATTGATATCAACTCATCTGCAACCCTTAGAATTACGTTAGAAAATTACGGTTTCATGTTTTATTTAAATTCTCATTTCGGGTTCTTTGCGTTTCAAACTTTCGAAAACATGTTGAACTCAAGATGGAGAATGCAATTGTATTGTTGTTAGATCTTAATTAAAAAGTAGAGGGTGGTGAAGCACGTGAGAGGGAGATGAGGATGAAAGTACGCTAATTTTGTGTGTTCTAACTCATGCATGCCACCTGAAGAAACAAAAGGCACCTTTAAAATTTGATTCTTGTTTGCCTTAAGAATTATAGTATACTTTCAAAATAAATTCCCAAAATGAAAAAAACCAGATAATAATTATAAGGATAATATGGGAATTTACAATTTACAAAGCTTGAGACGATTATCATGCCATGTACAATTCATGTTAAAATTACCTTTCTTTTATGGTTTATGGAAGTAACGATGATAAATGTAAATAGCCTCTTTTGTACCCGCGACGTTCACATTTTCTAAATGCTTTGTTAGTTCGGTGTGTTTTTCTTGTTTATAATTCAGGAAAAAAATATATATCTCGAAATAGAGGAGGAATATTAAAAAAACTAAAATGTTATGTGAAAACTAGCAAAAATCAATGAAAATGACCACATAATCTATGAATTTTGTATCACCACCATTTATAATTGTGTATGCGTGTATACATATAAGGGTATGGATCAAATGAAAAATCGTAGCATGGTTTTACATATACGTACATATTGGTTATGCATACGTAACCGTTTTTCATTCGATATAGTGTTACGTACACGTAAAACTCTTCATTCTCGTATTTATGTTCAACATATATATAAGAAAAGCTTAAATAACATTTTAATAATTAAAATAACAAAAACATTATTATCATGTTATTTGTTTTCGTGGTTTTCTTCGGTTTTCACATAACTATTGGGTTTTTTTAGAAACTCTTACCGTACATGAAAACCGTCATATATATATATATATATAGAGGGGATGGTTCAAATGAGAACTATCTTTTTTGTGAGAACTTTAGGAACCAATCTCAGTCACTCATTTTTTATCACATGCAAAATTTCATGCCATTTCCCTCTTTTTTTTAAACGTTCGTAACTTTTTTTCACGACATCATTTTTTCAAAAAAAAATTCACCATAAAATTCAGTATTTTTTTATTTTTTCAACGCCTACCATATTGATATACTTTTCTAAAAAAATCGTACATCCGTTGTTTACATATGTGTAAATCTAGTTATACACATGCGTAGTACTGGATTTACACATGTGTAAAACGAATTTCGTTAAAAAAACGGAAATTTTTTTATTTTTTATATTTTTTTTATGAAAGAGGGAAAGTTGGGGAACATTTTTGTGTTTTTATTTTTTTTATTTTTATGTTATTTTTGATTTATAAATTTTTTAAATATATTTTTGTTAATTACAATTTTGACATTAAAAACTAATGGTTGAGATTGATTCCTAGAGTTCTCACAAAAAAACTAGTTCTCATTTGATCTCTCCCCTATATATATATATATATATATATATATATATATATATATATATATATATTATATATATATATATATATAATATATATATATATATATATATATATATATATCGGTTATCGATACTAATTATTTGAGAGATTATTTCTAACGGTAGAATCACAATCTTGGTACTATACAGTGGATAACTTTTTCTTCATGGTAACAATGTAACATGGTTACCAAAGTGACGTATGCATTTCTCGTGTCCTAACTTCTATGTTTGAATGCAAACTTCCATCCTTATATTTCGATAATTATATTAACCAAGCTTTTACTACTTTTATGTTTTAGATAAACTGATTCTTTCTCATTTACAATAATTACTATATCTAATCTATTTAAATGATGAGAATGTACAATAATTACTATTACCAATCTATTTAAATGTGACGAGGATAAAGAGAATTATACCATCTTTTAAATCAGGCTTGTTACAATAATAACAAAGATGGTTATTTTATGTATGAATTTATTTTTTAAGAGCAACACAAAGATTTTTTAAAATAAATTCATCATACTTGTATGGTGCAGAACTAGAACACAAATTTTTTATTGTACGACACATCACTTATCATGACAAATATGATTAATGACTATCAACTTTTGGGAATATTTAGAGATTGATGTATGGTTGTTCTTGAAATACTTAATTTTGACTAAATTTGAACATTTGTATGAACTACTAGTGTTTGTTTTATAAATTCTATTTTGAAATAGTCTTCTTTGTAATTTTTCAAAAAGAAACGAAATTTTATGTTATATAATGCGATTTACCACATTTGACTATCATACGACTTACTATGTAGTGACACGTTGTATTGTAAAAGTTGAATCAATATAACAAATAGAATAGAAATGATTTAATGGTTATTTATTTATCAACTATGTTATTCTAATATTTTTAAAATTAGCTTTCTGACATAATAGTTTATTATTGTATAGATTTATAACTTAAAACGTTGAAAGCCCTCAAGCAAAAGCTTTCTTTATTATTTTTTAATTTTTTAATAGCAATCTTATCTACTATTAATACTACATTATTGTTCATGAGATTTTAACCATCAATTTCATGAGAAGGAGTACCGTTTTACACATCAGAATAGTGCTAGGCTAAACAAGCTATACTTGTGACATGTTTCCGTAATGCCTTTTTTTCTTTATAAATAACCTTCTACATATAATGATCCAATAAAACACTACAGGAATGAACTCATTTATAAACAATAAGAAAAAACTTTATGTTGTCTTTTGCAATAATCTTTATCTTCTAAACACTCATACGTTCTAAACAATTTGCACCAACAATCACACCAAAAGACAACGATAACTATTCACCATCTCTAAACGAGTAGAAGATCGAGAGAATAAAAAAAATGACACATCTATAAGCATAATGTTGATGTAAAGCATAGTGAGGATAATGAATGAAGACCATAACACCTTCAAGAAGTTGGTCATCGCTATGCTTTCATTCAAAAAAGAAAACATCGATTTGTTGAAAGAATAGAAACTTTAACAGATTAAAATTGCTTTTTTTAGGGAACACAACCCACTTAACAAGAGGAATAAAGCCAACACTCTTAAAGTTCAAAGCTCAAAGCTAAAGCAAATACCATAACCCTTTAACAATGCATCTTTACATACCACCTACAAAAAATGTATGCAAAAGGAACCCTAAAGATATAATGTTCAATATATTCTTGGATTATATATGTTCCAATCCATTTCATGATCATATTTAATATTTATACATTTGGGTATATTACACAAGCCCATACCAATAGTTTTGATATAAGTAAGATGTTATCGAGCAGCATGTATACCGTTACATTTCGATTAACTAATTTATTCTAGCTTATAATTCATGCAAAAATCTTCAGAAGAACTTAACATTTAACACTTATCAAAGTACCTTTCTTCATGTAAATTCTACACAAGTAATATAACCATGTATTCGACTCAAGAATCAAAAGAAAACGCGCATGTGTGATGTGTCAACTTAACCCGCAGGTCCTTTACATAGCTTCTTTACGCTCGATTAGGGGGTTGCCTCGTGTTTCGTGTTCTCCTGGAAACATACATACCCGATTACCCGATACAAATACAACACACAGTACATTTTTAACATGCAAATGCAACACAAATTCAAATTAAGTTGCTTGTAACATATATACCTGTTGTGGATTGGATCAGGACCATTTGGGACTTGTCTCTTGCTCACATAGTTAACCGTTACACCGCCACCCCTCCTTGCTCCTGGCGACTTCAAACCCGCTGCGAACAACAAAAACCAGCAAAATCCAACCAACAAAAACGCCCTGAAAACCGCCCCACTATTTCTCTCCATCACACTTTAAACTTTTTATCCCTTTGATTAGAAACCTTCAATCAAAGAGGATGCATGAAGATGGACTTGTGACTATCATATTGGTATTCATAAAACTAACAAGAAGCAAGAAACTTTGTGTGTGTGGTTTTGTAACTTGTGTGAAGTAGAGTGCCACCTTTCTTTATAGATGGAGTATTGCAAAAAAAAGTTATTTTGTTAAATACAAAGTTAAATATAACATGATTTCGTTGGGTCCACCGAAGAACTTTGCCATGCAGCCGTATCAAAGGGCTATCTTCCGATTAATGTTTATAAAATCGGACCGGATAATGAACTGGACGCCTTACCGGTCCGATGGTCGGACCGGTTCAACCCGTCGAACCGTATATAAAAACGTGATAAAATTATAATGATCTTTTATAAATATATGCAAAAATTACAAAAAATAAAATAAAAATGTATGTAAAAAAATCGGTTCGAACGGTCCGACCACCGGTTCAACCGGTCTGACCACTGGTTCAACAATAAACGGTTTTAAGCACTGAACCAGACCGGATTGAAGTCAGGTTCTAGATCCAACCGGTCGGACCGCCCGGCCCGGTCCGCTCCGGTTTTCAAAACCATGCTTATTATTTTTAGGTGGAGGTGTTTGGAGTACATTGGATTTTGTGAGAGTTTAGGATTTTGTGAGAGTTTAGTTGAAGTGAATTTTTCAAAAATGTTAATTTCATCAAGATTTTCTCTTACAATATGTTTTTTACTTTGCGATTTTTTCAACAATTTGTTCAAACCGACCAAGCCTGACGAAAACAACGCTAGAAACCTCTGGGTCATCTTTAAAATACTTTCACCCAACAAAATTATTAGAGTCATCTCTACCTCTTAAATAGAGTTATCCGAACTTTCATGTAACAAACATCTATCTTAATTCGTAACAAATAAACGTTATTGGTGTGTCCTAATTTCCTTCTTGTTGCAATGGTCTAGACATATTAGACGAAAATGTTGTGTAATCTTAACATGTATTATGCATTTGTCTAGCTCCACGTTGGTTTTATAATAAATAAATTATTCACTTAGACATTTCCTCCATCAAGTTATTGTTTTAGTGGTAAATTTAAAATGTTATAAGCATCATATATTAAAAGTTATAAAAGAAAACAAAACTGAAAAATAAAAACTTTGAAACAATTTTGATGACTTGTACTGTTGTATGCTGATAACTTATACAATTTCGCGCACAACCTTTTGAATTATATATATTTTCTTTTCAAAAAAATTTGGTCGGATTTTAATATACGATCCATTCATATAATTTTTTACTTGTAACAAACTATTTTAAAAAAATATGACATTATATATATATATATATATAATATATATATATATATATATATAATGTCACAAAATTTTAAAATAGTTTGTTACAAGTAAAAAATTACATGGAAGGATCGTATATTAAAATCCGACCAAATTTTATTGAAAAGCAAATGAAAAATATAGAGTTTAAATGGTACGTATACTTATTGTTGAATAAGTCATAATGTAACTTTATAAGAGTTTATATTTTAACTCTAATATCATTAAATCACTTGTAATATATGTTACAGAATTATACACATTGATTTGACAAAATAAAAAGTAACTTATGAGCACGTATCAATTCACCTACATAAATAATACATATATAATTATGAAAATACTATTTTTTATCATGTTAATATGAAATAAGTGATTATTTTTTTAATATGTTTTTCTTATAACAATACTAAGTTAATTCTCAAAATTGGTTTTAAATTTTGATAACGTAGCGAAAGATGTTCAATAAGATTTACAATTAGTTTACAACCATAGTGGGGTTCACGTCATGGCCAAAACGTGATTCAAAACTCAAAAAGACTAAAGCTATTTATAATAATGATAAAAATATGTTTTATTTGATACACTCCGTGGCTCATAACTCTTTTCTAAGAAACTTTTATGTTTGATACACTCCGAGGCTCATAACTCTTTTTTAAAAAGTACACACATACATTTAATTTTTTCAGTTTACATGGACGTCTCTACAGTATAAACAATTAAAACAACCGTTTTAGTCCCTCAAAATTTAAGAGCCCTCAAATTTCAAAATAAAAACATATGTTTTTAGAGATAAACGAGAAGAAAAACAAAATTATCAAATAATAATAAAATTATTGAAGGTTTATCGATGTCAACTTATAAAACTTGGTTCATCGATGTTGACTTACGAAACTTGTTTACCAAAAATTCATTAAATGTTTAGTGTTGACGATGCTTTTAAGTTCATCAATTCTAAATTTTCTTCTGCAATTAATCATATGATTTACTAACTATAATTGTAGATATCGATTCATGTTCAATTGTTTTAATCTATCATTGTTCTTTGTTATGTAATTTATTGTTGTCTGTTTTAATTTTAATCTACATTTGCAATTTATTTTTCTCTTCAATTTACTCAATTGTTACTTGTTTATCATTTAATATGATGTTTTTTAGTTGATGATGTTTAAGTTGATTAAGTTGTTTTCTGGCCTGAGTTGTTTTCTGCCACACTAAACAAATTTGTTTATGTTGTTGCTTTGAGACAAATGTCTTTAGACATAAGATATAGGTGAGGGTCTCAAATTTTTGTTTCGTTTTACGCCTTCAAAGTTATTGAGTCGGCCCTGTCAGCTTATATAAGTTTTCTCACATAAACATGTGGCTAAGCTTTCTCACATAAACATGTGGCATGAGAATTATCTTTGATCAAAATTACATGTATTTAAAGTTAAACCTATTGACAATATAAAAGTCTACCTTTAATATGACTTATAAAAGAATTTCAAACGAAATGTATTAATTTGCCTATAAGAATTTTTTTAATACAAAAAAGAACCAGAAATTAAGCTCACGTGATGTGGCAAGTTCATAACTTTGGCTACGTGCGTTGCAAATGCGACATTAACATTATCAAGTAACATAAATAAACGTATTATGGATATCAAAATATAACTAGAAAATAGTTGTATAACGGTAAGGATCTTCTTCGCTTGGTATTGGTTTCATTCTTTACGGTATTATTTGTATATGTTGCGACGAAAACACCAACATGCTTAAATACATAACTAAAACACATCGAAGATTAAAATGTAGATACAATATATATTTTGACCCGCACATTGCAATTTAACAATTACAATAAAACAAACCAAACAAAAATGTATAACAAAAAGAAAGGCTCCAAATCCAAAAATTATAAATAAAAGCCCGCAGGATTCTAAACCCATAAAAGCCTATCATATTGCCAAATCAAGTTACAAGTAAAGAATGAAACAAACATATATAATGGAAATCTATTAAAGTAAAAAAAAGAATTTAAAATCTAAAAGAGCCAATGAAAAGGTGACACATCGCACCGGCAGGTGAAGAACAATCGGCTTTGCTTTTTAATTGTTAACAAGGTTATTATATTTTAATAAAAAATGTTTGCTGACACTCTTAATTTTGACATTATCTTCTACCAACGATCTTTTTCTAATTGATAGTTGACACCGTTAACTATTTTAATGTCGTGGACTACTTATATAATCAAAACACAAAACAGAAAGTTAAAATCAACAATCAGGTTTTTTAATTTGAAACTTCTACACGTTGAAACCCATCAATCCTCACCTCTTGTTTTGAACCACTCGACCGTTGGAGGTAGATTTTCAGGTGATGATAAAAGCTAGACATAAGAATACAAACCTAATAGAAGCTGGGCGGTGACGAAATTAAAAAATGACTCAAAGTTGACCTCGTTTCATAAAAAAAACTAACATAGGTTAACTTTCAGATAGTAAGGGACCGTTAAAGAAAAATAAGCTCAAAGTTTAAGTGTTTGTAAATATTTTTTGAGTTGATAATATTCCGACCAATAAATGAAAATTGAAATTATTGAAATTTAATAACACATGTTAGTATAATATTAAACTAGTGTCAGACCCATGCTTATCTTTTTGTTAAAATCACTCTTCTAAAAATAAGTGAAGTGTAAGTCACTAGAGAGTAGATAAGTATATTACATGTAACAAATGAGTATTATACATTAGTTATAAAAATTTCTTTTAGGGGAGGGGGCAACCACGCTAGGCCTCTCAACATGCCTCAGTGTGGCACCCCAACACGGCCGCCGATCTCCACGTGTTCTCACAACGTGTTATCGCAACGTATACTCATCGTGAGTTGCTTCCAAAATTGATCGTTTTCCCCTCTTTTAACGACAACTTTTGCATGAGTGCCCCCTATTAGTGAGTTTTATGATGTGATGAAAGTTTATAGTATGAGTATTTCCTTCAACCTTAGTATCATGTAGTATCGTTACCCCGTTCGTCATCGTCGGTTATAAGAATGCAATTTAGTGTTTGATCTGAAAATAAATTGAAGTTAATATAATAACTAATTGTATATTTGTTAGATATAAAATAAATTATATATTCGTGTTTTAAAAGATACGCATATAGGAAATCAAAATATTTATGACTAACAAAATATCTTAGATGTATGTTTCACCATTTATCAGGCTTTTGATTCGACATATTTTTTGTATCACAGTTTTATTTATTAAAATTTCTTTTATTTAAAATATGACTTTTTGTTTGTTTTTGTATAATTAAATATTTATATAACTGAGATTTATGTAGGATCATTAAAACATTATTAGTGGGTGAACGTACGCATTGTAAACAAATGTGTTAAATTTTGCAATGCTTAGTTTTGACAACTTGTATATTAATATTCATTACCTGATTTTTTTGAACATGAGTTACATGTTTAGAAAGCAAATTTTAGTGGTATGACATAAAAATTTCAGTAAATCATCCCGATAAGCACAATTAAAAAAGTAAATTAATATTCTATATAAATTTCTTTTTACTTGAAGTGGTACCTTTTTTTCTCAAATTCACTCCTTACATGCGCATGCGCTAGAACACACTTTTAGATGCTTGCTTTTGTTTTGCATGTACCCTACTACACTATCCATGGACAAACAAAGAAAAAACAAAGAAAAAACAAAGAAAAATCCCATCTTTATTTGCATATATCTATAATAAAAAAAGACTTGTTTTGTGAAACACCTAAAATACAGCAGTTACATCAAAACAAGTTTTTTTTCAAACGGCTGTTACATCATTTACTTTTATCTCCAGACAAAACAATAGAAAGAATAAGAGTTATATAATAATAATTATTATTATTCTCAATAAAGACAAAACGATTTGGATACCGTTATATTATTACTATTTATACATATTTAATTTAATCATATACATATTTAAATAAGAGTTTAAAATAAGAGTCAATTATATAAACAAAATAACAAGAAAGACACCAAAATACAAACCATCATCGCATGAGGTGTATGATTGTATGAATACTATTCTAGATATTATATCAGTAAATAAATTCGTTAATTTTTCATCAAAATCATAATCAAAATCTAATAATGAAGTAGCTCCAAAGTCGTTTTTACATTGGAAAAAGTTGGGTAATCAATTATCAATCCATCATCTCTTCCACAAAAATCGAGAAACCCTAGAGACAATAATGGTGGAGTAGGGCTACCAGATTAAACAACCATTTTCATATATACATATTTTTATATATAATATCCAAATTAAAGTATAACTCATTCGCATTGCTAATCATCTTGTTTACACACTCTTCTTCATTCGATCCATGAGGATTGAAACCGTTTTGAAGCATTTAGGTTTCCGATTCAATTATCAGAAAGATGTGTAAACGCGTATTGTTGCATCTGTAAATTGATCTCCATTAATCAATTTGAACAGATTTTTCAATTGCTAACAATTGGATCAATTTGATCACGATAACCGTGCGTAAATTGTTCATATGCTGCACTGCGTGTTTAGGTGTGGGGTGTGTGTGTGAGATTGGGGGAGGTGGGGAGAAATTGGGGAAATGGGAGTGTGTGGATCGAAGGAGCAAGGGTGTGTGCGAGTTGGATTGGGTTATCGGAAGAAGCATGGGGATCGAGCTGATGGAGAAGCGGCTCCGAGAGTTCATGGAAGAAGACGAAGACGATTGGGGAGGAAGAAGGCAAATGCTGGTGCTAATCGTTATTCATCTCGGAGCAAAGTTGATCCTTCTGCTGGTGGTTGTAATTCAATCGATCGCTCTTATCGTAACCCTACATTTAACGGTAATTTGATTTATTGTTTTTCGAAAATCCCTTTGTTGCTTTCAGAGTTTGAATTCGAGCTTATAGATTAGGGGTTGATTTCAGAATGTGAATTTGAGCTTATAGATTAGGGGTATCTGGTTTTCACCTTCACTAGTTGACTATATCAACACAGATTAGCTCCAATTTTCTTTTGATGATCAACCAGTGCGCTATGTTAGTTAGCTCCCAAGATTTGGTTACACTCTTGATTCCAAGCTTTTAAATGAGCTGAATGTTTACTTTAAGAGGGTGTTTGAATGTGAGTGTAAGCTCATTATCGTTGTTTGAACTAGAAATTACCAGTTTAGAGTGTTTAAGTAGATTGATTATGATTTTGGTTATCCAAGTATTTAAAGTTCAAATAAAAAGACTTGGATGATTGAATTTGCTGAAAGCAAATTAATATTGTGATAAATTTTAAATTACATGTTCTGGCTATCCATGTTTTAAACGAGTGATTTTATGTCTGACTCTTCAGATCTCATTAGTCATGGTTCTTTGAATCACAATGATTACTTGAACTTCGCACATCCAAACAACCTTTAAAACTGATAAAAGCTGTTTTCAGGGGAGTTTGGATGTTCGTTTTCAATCTGATTATTACAATTTGAAGATATAATATAAGAGTTACTGATCGTTAAATGATTACACTTATCTCAGTGATCAATGTTCTTAACTTACATGCTGCTGCAAATCTGATTATTCTGACACCATGCAATCAGAAATCCTAACCAGTTGCCGTCTTACCAATCACTCAATACTATATTCATTCTTATCACTTTAGACATTTATCCAAACATCAGTCTGAAGAAAAAGTAGTTAACTAGAAAAGTACGTCGAATTATAAGAAACTATAAAAAAACGTGGAGCTAAAAGACTAAAAGGTTGAGAGTTTATATGTAGGAAATAAGTTTATTCATTAGGAGTACTCTGTGTGATGTGTTAAACATTTTAATTCTTTTTGGTTCCATCTGTTTATACTATTTGATCTTTTATCAGGAAGTACAGAGTGGTTTGATACTGCAACAGGGATTGAGTCCGATGGTGATGAAGACTTTTATAGCATGCAGGATGGTAATAAGTTTTTTTGTGTTTTATGGGGAAAAAAATTATGATTTGGCTTTCTTTCTCCTTTTTATGGCCGTAAACCAAAGCCTAACTGCAAATCTACAAGGAAAAGGAAAAAAAACCCTCAAAATTGGCCTGCCTGAAAAAATGGAAACCTTCAACCCATTTACTTATGAATGAGTTGCTTTGGTTTGTGTTCTATCTCACATGTGTCAAATAACTTTTTTCTGAAAGGGGAATAAGTCAAAGCCTCAAAAGGGGTTGAGAGTCACCCAATGTTGAATTTAGGTAAATCAATCTGCTAAATTGTTTTTATTGAATGACTTCCATTACGGTAATAGTAGTGTTTTCGTAATTATAAATAACCCATTAATTACGATCCTTTTAAATGGGCCATAGTGTTCGTGGGCATACCGCACCGGAACGGTACTAAAAAGACACTTCTCCTGAACATGTTTCAACCTGTTATACTATTGACATTCACTGATATGCTTCTTGAAAATTTCAGATACTATATCTCAAAGCAGTTCGGTTAGTGCATCAGTTACTCCGAGAATTTCTGATCATGTCACTAGATCTTCCTTTTCTACATCCGACTCACTAACGAAACCCAATGAGCAACTGCCACCTGTCACCACACATGAAACTTCTGTTGCATATGACCTAAACAATTGCCTGCCTTGTCTTACCTGCACTACCTCCACGGATGTAAAGAGCAAATCGTCATGTTCAAGCCCTGCAAGTGCAAAAAAGAAAATTTCTTCAAGACTTTCCTTTAAATGGAGGGAAGGACAATCTAGTCTATCCATACGTAAGACTCATGCTTGCTACATATTTTCACTTCCATAGGGCTGAACTAAAGGTGGCAATTGATAAGTCAAACGGGTAAAACATAAAGAATCGGCTCAAAAGCAAATGAATCCAGGTTAAGCAGGCTGAAAGTTACCCAAAATGTATTCTATATGCATAAAACTTCTTAAATCATTTAATTAAAAAAAATATATTACTATTATTATAATATAGTTCTTGTAATCATGTTTTAATACACTAATTATTTATTAGAATCTAAACTTAAGCGTTCTGTGTTAACCCGACCCGTAACAACAATCACCCGTTTTGATGTATTACCCAATTCGCTCATTTTGAGACCTCTAGGCTGTATGAAATTTTTGCCTTCTTGTGGTTATAATCCCACATATATTTTTTTATCTGTTTCAGTGTCCCCAAAAGCTATTTTGCAAAGACCAATTGCCGGCTCTCAAGTTCCATATTGTCCGATAGAGAAGAAAATGTTAGATTGTTGGTCACCACTTGATCCAAGTACCTTTAAAGTGCGGGGACATAATTATCTAAGGTATAATAAAGTTGACATTAAACTATTTATTATTTTTTTCCTTTACATTGTAAGAGGTTTTTATTTGTGTTACCAGAGTGAAATGCTGTTTCTTCTGTTTTACAGAGATAAAAAGAAAGAATCTGCTTCAAATCAAGCTGCTTTTTACCCTATTGGTGTTGACGTATTCTTATCACCCCGTAAGATTGATCATATAGCACGCCTTCTTGAACTTCCAAAAGTCGAATCATTTGGAAAAATCCCTCCGTTGCTTGTTGTAAATCTTCAAGTATGTCCATCTAGCCATTTATTTTTATTTCATGTTGTCGTAAATAAAAATGAATCATATGGTCAAGCTTATCAAATGTCATCAAATTTAGATGCAATACTCAGTCCAAGTCCAAATTTTATAACCTTTAAGGGGTGTTTGTATGTGTAATAAAGCTGAATTAAATGTTCGGGAAAAAAAATTATCATCATGACTTGAAGATGCTGGTAAGAAGCTGCTGTAAGAAAACTGATTATTGAAATAATATGTAAAATTTACATGGTTCTCTTTAGCTCCAATCAACTAATTCTAGTTGATTAAGCTGTAATGATAAGTTTCAAATCACACAGTTAAATTGCCTACCTATTCTTAGCTTTAATCAAATGATTATATGATTTGATTATACTAGTCGCAATAATGATGTTAAAACACCCTTTTTAAAAAAGCTGGTCTGTACAAATGCAATTGTTTTTGTTGATATGTAGTTTTATTGTATTTCATTGTTTACTTTTCTACCTAACTAGCTTTTTTTTTGTTTATAAATCAGATACCTTTATACCCCCCTGCACTATTTCAACATGAATATGACGGAGAAGGAATGAGTTTTGTTCTGTACTTTAAGCTGTCAGAAAACTATGAGGAACTTCCCCTCCATTTTCAAGAAAATCTTAGGGTAAGATGGTCATATTTCATCGTAAATGCTTAACTTATTATGATAAATGTTTTACTTTGAGTATATGTTTGTTCGTAATTTTCTCTTTTTTATAGAAAATTATTGATGATGAGGTAGAAAGGGTTAGAGGTTTCCCAGTAGATACCATTGCACCCTGCAGGGAAAGATTGAAGATCTTGGGCCGGCTCACAAATTTAGAGGATCTTCAATTGAGTTCAGCTGAAAGGAAGCTTATGAATGCTTATAATGAGAAGCCTGTTCTTTCACGCCCACAACATGAATTTTTCTTGGTAAAATATGCCACATATGTCAACTCTAATTGGTAGTTGTATACATATTGTATGCTTTAGTTTTGAATGAAAATCAAGAGCCCATTTTGAGCAACACAGAGAACTTTACTGGTGGCAATAACAATCCGGGCAGCTTGGATGGGTTGAGTAATAGATCAAAACAGGGTTTGGTTGTTAAGGGTCAAATTTTAAGTAATGTCATGAGGTCTGTTTGGTTGACCAGTTAACGCTTTGTCGTTTGAGTAATGAATGTGTTGGTTATGATTACAAAGACAATATTATTGGAAGAATTATTTCAAGACTATTAAATGATTGAGGAGATTATATGCATTCAAACTAGAGTTTGAGCAACTTTCAACCCGTTTGATCTATTTGATATGTTCCCCTTTTAGCTAAGCTTTTTAGTTTGACCAATATTACCAGTTAAAGCTAAATACAGCCCAAATATCCTTAACAAGTTAATGGATAAAAAATGAAACCTCTAAAAAACCCACAAAATGTTTTAGATTTTCTCTTGTTGAGGTGTTAAGAAATACCAGTCCCTCTTTGGTTGCATTATTTGCATTTTTGTTGTCTTGATATCATAGTGGCCTGCCATGGTAATTGATTATTAGGGGTATCTGGATGTGCTTTTTGAAATTTGAAAGTGATTATTTGAAACTGAATAATCAATATAAGGGAATCATGTATAATTAGGCTTGCTCCATGAGATGGTGTTTGGATGTTGTAATTAGAAGATTAATAACCACTTTTGGGGCTTTCTTGCTTGCCAGTTTATAAATCTTTAAGGCAGTAATAGATAAAGAAATGATCAAAAAGTATTTATATATTCCCTTTGTAACAACCAGTGCTGTTGCAGCTGATATATCTGAAATCATGCAGGGAGAGAACTACTTTGAAATTGATTTGAACATGCACAGATTCAGTTACATCTCTAGAAAAGGTTTTGATGCTTTTCGAGATAGACTAAAACTTTGTATCCTGGATTTCGGGCTCACTATTCAGGTTCAGAAACATATATGATTGATTTCTTTCTTCCCCTATTTTAGGATTATGCCCTAAAATGAAGTTTGTTGATGCTTATACAGGGTAGCAAAGCTGAAGAATTGCCAGAATGCATCTTATGCTGCCTTCAATTGAAGGAGATCAATTACAACAATTACAACCTACTTGGTCTCTAAATCCAAGTACTCCCCATTTTCATCAACTTTAAATTCAAAGTTTATAAACACTTTTCTTGTTTATTTCCTGTACACATCTATATGAAATAACATTGAGAATTAGAATACCTTCCCGAGTGTACAGTAGTAAACTCTTATGATAAAAGCAAACTTCTTTCGGTTTTCTTCTGTATATTAAAATTTTTATAAATCATTATAACTTTATAATAGAAATCTGCTTTTTTGCATGTGGACCAGTGTGAAAACATAGAAGTATGAAACAATAGAGCATTTCCTGGAAAAGAAATTGTTATGGTAGTGAATTGATCCAGGAGTTCTGTTTAGCTGATTAAACCAAGCACGGGTGATAATTTTGACTTGTTTACTAGGTCGTATTGTATTCTTTAACGGGTCAAAGAAATCTTTCTAGCTGAAAGAGAAATGGGTCAAGCGGGTCAAGCTCTTAGACACATGAAGATAGACAATGTATTTTGATTTCTTGAACACTCTAGTATTAGTTTTACCATATAGAAATATGAAATAAACATTAACTACAGATGCTGAAAATTTAGAGGCGAAATAAATAGCTAAAAGCTAGAAGATAGGTTGATCTTGAACCGCTATGATCAACGTCACTAGAGCAGTCACCCATTACACCCGTTTTAGAGATCTGAGTTTTATTCAGTACTCAGAATATCCATCTAAAAGCTGAGGGAAGTCCATCTGCATTTCCCGATCTCGGTCTAAAATCGACTCAACAAAAGAAACAGAAGTAGTATTTACGTCTAAGCTATTCTTTGTCTGATCTACCCCCATCTCATTGTAACTATTCATGTATTCATCATTTGTGGATAAAATACTGAAATCAGGCTCGGTGGTGCACTCTTGTTCTTGATCTCCAACAAGATAATCACTCCAAATGGAGGGAGAAGATGGTAAATTCACTTGAACTTTATGTGCAGGTGACGATGTAGAAGATGAAGCTGCTTCATTGATGACCTGGAAATGAGCAGGTATTGAATTCATCTGAGTAGGTTGTTCTTGAAATGGATCCATTGCCATTAATGAACTGTCGATTCGTGACAAATCCAAGGGTGGTTCATGGTGCCTTTGAGCTGAAGGTCTAGTGTTTTGTGGGATGATGTCGTTGATATTTCCATAATCAGAAAGAAGCTGACTCAAAGGTTTATGGGTGATCGGGTCGATCCCCATTTTAAGCAGCTTCTTCTTAAGTTTCGTGTTCCAGTGATTCTTCACATCATTGTCTGTTCTTCCTGGGAGTTTCTTTGCTATCAAAGACCACCTGCAGATTCAACTTATGATCTGTTAGATTTAAAGTCGAACAAAACAGTGACTAATTTTCATATTAAGTGTGAAATCGCCCCACGAGGCTGTGTACAGATAGAGAAAATGGGGTTTGTAAACATACCTACTACCTACGGCTCGATGATACCTCAAAATGAGCTCTTCTTCAAGCTGGGTGAAACTATCATGCTTGAGATCGGGTCTCAGATAATTCGTCCATCTTAGTCTACAACTCTTCCCGCATCTATTAAGACCTGTTCAGGTATACATGCACACAACACTAGTCGAGTCATTATAAAAATGAACGATAATCTAGATTAGTAACCCGGGAGAATAAAATGACCTGCTTTTTGAGGAACCAATGTCCAGTTACCGATTCCATGACTAGCAACATACGCAAGAATCTTTGCATCTTCTTCAGCTGTCCACGGGCCTTTCTTGACGTGTGATTTATCACAACAAGGAGGTCGTCTTCCCATTGATTTTTTTTATCGTAAATCACACACAAACACACTGTAGATGCTTTGAATGGTGATGGTGATGCAGGTATTACAAGCATTCATATAATGATGGAGGGGGGGGGGGGGGGGTGGGGTGGCATTTAACTAGTGACAAAGCAACAAAAGCATGTAGAAATTGGCTCCCTGATGAACATATTGCATGCATGATCTCTTCCTTAACAATGACATGAAAAATAATACTCTCTCTCACTCATGTGCTTGGCTCCTCTCCATAGATCAAATCCAAAAACACAAGAATAACGTTCCAGTGACTTGTACCTCATGCTTTAAGAGTTGTATATTACTGTCTATTTGTTATAAAGATTCAAAATGCCAAGAAAGATGCTTTGTGTGAAAGGCAGTGAAATGAAAATGACTGAAATCAGATGGTTACGTAAGAATGAATATTAGGTCATGACAGCCACTAATTAACTCAACATAGATTAAATGAACCTCTTAAATTTTCACTTTATCCTTATGATATAAATCAAAGAAATGCTGTTTATCTTTTACGCTAAAAGGAGCACATTTTACTAATATGATAACTTAAAAGTGATAGGAAAGAGTTACAACAAAAAAAATTTAGAAAGAAGATACGTAAAGCACAACTCGTATGATAACATTCGTCACAATCATAGGGTTGAGGATTTTAGAGATCAACTAGAAATAAGCTCATCGCGTTACGGCATAGGCATAAAACCATGCCAAACACTAATTTCACGCCACCGCTAACGATCACCAACACTTAAGTTGCGGTGTGTTAATATGAAGAACTTAAATCAAAACGTAAAACATAAAAAATATAACTAAGTCGATCTAAGATTCGTGTGTTGTGACGAACCCTTCAAAAGAGAAAAATAGACGTAAAAATGTTGAACCACTAACGCACATTGTGCTTTGTTAACTTACTAAACTTAAAATGAAACGTAAAGCGAAATGTAAAAATGTTGAATCACACATGCATGTTGTGTTGTGTTAACTTGCAAAACTTAAAACGAAACGTAAAACAAAGATTTGCGAAATATGAAAAGTATAGGGGAATAAATTTAAAAATATAAAATGTGTGAGATTAATTTGCAAAAGAAAAAGTTTTTGGTTAAAAGTAAAGAAAGTCAAATTTGAGAAGTTAAATTATAAAAAAAAATAAAAACTGTGTTAAAAGTGAAATATTACTTTTTTTGAAAAACCACTTATGCATAGAAGGGTTGATAATTAGTATAATATAAATGTGATGAAAGTGATAGAAAGATGAATACAACCCTTGGAATAACAGACGTAGTTAAAAAAACTCTCGAACAAAATCTTAAATGACGTATTGTAGTTGGCCCCAAATGTTCGAATAGAGGCAAAAGTGACATCATAACCAGGAAATTTATCGTCCTCACAAGGCAAAATCACCACCTTAACTTCCTCCAAAAGACCGTCGAATTGTAGATAACTTTTTGAGATTCATTCTCTAAATAATATGTTGGGGCCTTTAAATTTGAAGAATTTACCTTCAAATAAATCGAAGGTGTTCTTAATTCTAGTTGGGTCATCAAAACAAGAATGCGTATAGAAAACAAAGATGAAATGTTATATAGAACACTAGAATCCTCCTTTGAAGTTGTTTGATCCTCTTTTCTTATGAAGTGTCAATCAAAAAACTTTGCTAAAACAAACGCTTAAAACGAGGGACGTTATGTATTATTAACTTGTTTAACTATTCATATATTTAGTAATCTTACATGTCCAATGATTTAAAGATGTGTTTTGACCAAAGTACCTTTAAAAGGTGTTAAAATTTCACTTGGGTAGGAAGAATTAGATTATGATTATCACCTTTATTGCAGAAAGGAAAGAGTGAGAAATAATGAAGTATAACTTTGAGAAACACACAAAGAGAAGACATTAAGGAGAACTTTGTAGTCAATTAACGTTTAATATTGCTCAATTTAAAATTAAAAGGCCGTAAATGTGAAAGGAAAAATCATTGATCTATATTGTGGAAAAATATATAACGAGAAACCTAATAAACATAAACCCCAGTAAGGAATACAAAAGGGGAAAAAATACAAAAAGTGAAGTTATATGTCATATATGGTAAAATTATCGTCATGATCATTCTAATAGATGTTATGCTAAAAAGAAATTCAAGAATAATATATTTGGAACGATCTAAAAGAATAGAAATATAAATTGCTATTTAATAAATTCAGACTATAGGCTAAAAATTTTCAAGAAATACATATAAGTAGGAATGTTCCAAAAGAATAATTATATAAATTATATATAGATGAACATGAAACTTCTGTAGAATGTCCGATTTTTTTTTATAAAAATAAACATGAAATAAACACATTTAAGTGTTAATAGTTCAAAATAAGATCATGGGGTTTGCTTAAGTTATGGAGTTTGCTTGTCTTTTAAAGAAAGGTTGTGCTACAAATTCAAATACTTAGTCAACAAGTCAACCACTAAAAACCTTCTATAAATACATTTTAGTATTTTAAAACCATTCATAAATAAACAAGATCATGAAGGCAACAACTTCTTTTGTTCTTTCCATCGTCATCCTCTTCTTCACAGGTAATTTTTCTTAATAGTTTGTGTTATATTACACTGTTACCAAGGCTGAAAACATTTCACTCAAGGTAACATATAATTTGGACAAACAAATTTCCTCCATTTTGTGGTGTTCTGTAGTAAACATTCATATAGATTTCCAAAGGTGGTTTAGTTATTCTTTAACATTCAAACATTTTTATTTTTTTATTTTAATTTGAAACGAGAAAATAAACATGAATATTTAATGAATTATATAAATCAAAACCATCTAATTATTTATAATCTGAATGTTTTATAGGTAACACAATAGTGGAAGCATGTAACTTCCACATTAGCAACAAATGCCCATATCCAATATGGCCGGCAAACGCCCCAAACCAAGGTCACCCGGTGTTGGCCTACGGTGGCTTCTACCTTCCATCGGGTGAACAACGAAAAATTCAAGCTCCGGCCAATTGGGTAGGGCGGATATGGGCTAGAACAGGTTGTGAATTCGGTTCAGATAAGAATCCTGCTTGTGACACTGGTGATTGTGGCGGGAAACTATGGTGCAATGGGCTAATTGGAGCTCCACCCGTGACATTGGTCCAATTTGCATTGCAAGCAGACAAAAGTAAGCCTAGCTTTTACGACGTTAGTGTAGTGACGGTTTAATATCCCAGTTTCAGTAACAACTATACCTTTCTCATCCAAATGTCACATTGGAGGGTGCAAGAAGGATGTTAATGATATTTGTCCTCAAGAGCTTGAGGTTTTGAATGACTCGGGTGAAGTCGTTGCTTGCAAAAGCGCTTGCTTGGCTTTCGATCATGACAAGTTTTGTTGCAGGAACGCGTATGGGACACCTAGTAAATGCAAGCCAAGTGTGTATTCGAGAATATTTAAGGAAGCATGCCCGAGTTACTATAGTTATGCCTATGATAATCCCCCACCGTTGGTTAATTGTCTCTCGGATGATTATTTGATAACGTTTTGTCCATCGACACATGTTAGTGAAATAGACATTGTATAAGGTTGTTATGGTCATGTTTCGAACTATAATGTGTTTGATTATGTATGTATACTACCTATATTTATATATGTATTAGTTTAAGAATAATAAATAAAGAAAGGCAATTTGTTATAAAAATAATAATGGTCATAATATATGGAACCTTATATTCTTCATATGTTCATATGAGGAAACGTTTACTTAGCCATTTGTTGCCATTTCTTTTAATGAAGTATCAACATAAAGCAAGAATTGAATGTTTGATTTAGGGGCTCAAGTACACGAGGAGAAACTAGGTATTTGACTCAAACCGATTCGGATTTGGTCAACAGAAGTCGACCGTTTTTAGACCTATTTGAAAACGTTGTTGCAAATTATGTCTCAAGGGGGGATTAGATCTCTTTGAAAACGAGTCTGAAACCGGCTTTTTACCTATTAGGTACTAGTAAAAACCGATTGGGTTATAAATGGTTTCAAACCTACGAGTTGAACTGATTTAAACCTATAGAATTACAAAATGGTTTAAAACATACGTGTCGACTCGAATTGGAAAACCGGTTTCTTGTGAAACCATTTTGAGAATGGGGTTTGAATGTCAATTATTTTTTGAACGATAAATATATGACTTTGATTCGGGAGATACGTGTTATTTTAATCGGTCTCACCTATACATGTGTAACAATCGGCCTCTCATACCCCTAATATTATACCGCTTTGCCCATGAGGAGTTCACGTATTTACTTTTGTTTGCCCGGATGAAAAGTTTTCCGAAAAATCAGTCATCCCTAAATTGTTCACGAGGAGTTCACGTATTTACTTTTGGTTCGCCTGTAACCACTTCGTGTTTACTTGAATACGGTTGTTATTAGTTAAAAACCATTTGTTTCTTGCGAACAACTGCACACACGACAACCCCAACTAAACTCCACTCCTTTTTCATTTTCAAATCAAACTAGCAATGGTACCACACGCTACGCGACGGGACAAGTAATTTTTAGCAAAAACATGTGATGTAAAACTAAATCTTAATTTCTTTCCTATCAGTCACTTGGACTTTTACAAGTAAAAAGAAAATAATACTAAAAACAAAGCAAAAATGAAAGAGAAAAAAAATGCTACATAAGAGAAAAATTAACTACACAAATAAAAAGGATCATCGTAATATAATTATGTTTAATTTCTAGAATTTGCAATATAATTTGAATTTAGATAGAAATAAAGAGACTAAATAAAAATGACGTACCTAAAATGAAGCATATTTGAAACCTTGAAGTCGAAGATGTAAGGATGTCTTAAACAGACATAGGCAAAACTATTAAGGATGAAATATAAAACATAAGTGATTAATGCATTATCTTAATTCTTAATTGTTCTTCTTGGCATATATTAATTTGAAAGACTAACTTATAATTTTAGGCATATTGGATTTTAATAATCTAAACTATCACTCATTAGCCAATAATAATATATACTATCACTCATTAGCCGATATACTATTGATGTGATTAGTAACAATCACAACTTTTATTTTATTATCAACGATAATTCAAGTAACATAATTATTAAAAAGTTACTACTACACCAATCAATATTTGAAAATTCCTGAATAGTAATATGAATATAGCAATTCCAGAAAGAAAAAAATAATGCTTACTTATTAAAGAACCCAACATATGAATATTGTGTTATGTTATATTGAACCATTAAACAGTACATATTTTAACCCTTAAAGGAATATATAAATTGAAGCACACCAAAACTAATCCTCATTAAATCTTTTAAAATGTAATGTAAATCCAAATTGAAACTTCAAAGAAAGACACTTTCATTGTCTTACACAAAACATTCTAAGGATGAAACTTCTATTAAATATTGCTCATGATCACACATCATACCGACCAATCCACAACCCACCTTAACATTCTCCTTTAGTAAGATGATCTACCATATTACTAAGTACAACATCTTTTACATATTTTTCCTAAAAAATAGTCATACAATTGAATTCAACAATAACTTTGATAAAGTGGATGAAAAATTCATAACTATCCCACACATTTTTCAGTTCATAAGAAGCAGGTTAATTTTACATAAATTTAGCTCTCATTTATCTTCAATATACGTCTAGAACAATTGTAACATAAAGAAAATAATATTTGGGCATATAAAACCATCACGATTAGATCTCTAACATCCGTTGTAAGAACCATATGTCCCTGTAAAAAGAAATCAAACCATTCATAATAGTTTCTTCCTTCTTCTAAATCAAACGCACCCATTAACAATTGCTTGCACCAGAACCACTTAATCCCTCCATCACCACCGCATATTTGGTTATCAACTGCTCCGCTAGCATTTAAATCACACAACAAAATCCAAACCCTAACCGAATCAATCAAACACACACACAGAGATAGAATGAAATTCATTTAAAGGGAAGAAAATAAAGAAAAGGAGAAGAACATGAAATCAAAATACTTACACATGCCTTATAAGTGGTTGTTAAAGCGTGTTTTTGTTGCATCAATGGCGTAACCAGAGGTATCGAAGATGGATGGCAGCTTGTGGCATATAATGTCGGAGGAAGCTTTGACAGGGTAAACAACCGTGTTAAGTGTTAACCATTTAGGAAGACGTGGGATTGCAGCATGGGTTCAAGATGTATATCTCTCTGTCCTTCTTAATCTCAAACGTAACATGATGAAAGAAAAAAAAGTAAAAGAAATACAGACATGACAGAAACAGGATGAAAAATTACAAGTAGATCTTGTGCATAAATTGATTGTAAAACATGCTTCAAAACAAAATCAATGTGTACCATATGTACTTTTAAGTGGTATATAATTATAAGTGAGTCAAAATTGTAACAGTACAAGCATTAAAAAAGAAAAAAATAATATTTACACACCTAGCAAAAGTAATCTATAAGCAAGTTATACTAAAAGCAAGCACACTTATAAATTACTGTTCACATCACTTTCAAATGTTAGTGTATATATAATGCATGAACAATATTGAAATCTCACATCATCACCGTCACTGATCAGTGATCACATCACAATACGATAACTCCAAAGATTGAAGGTCAAACACACTCACCGGATCACTTTTCATCAATCAAATCCGATTTTCCGATTGAATTTCGATTCGTCCTTCGATTTCCCCCAAATTTCACAATCACCAGCCGTTTTGATGCTCGGAGGAGCATTCACTTCAATGCAGATGATCATTTCATCTAATTGTGAGTAATTGTTCATAATTCTGTTCATATTTGTGATAATCATGAAGAAATTGAGAAGCTATTACATGCATTTGAGACATCAACAAACAATGGATGGCAAATGGATCTACCCTGCGGTTGTTGGTTCAATCGTCGCGCTTGTTCTCCTCTTTTTAGCAACCCTAACGTCACCGGACGGCACTCCGCTCCTCCCTCTCTACCGCTACTTCGCCGGAGCTCCGGCGTCGGCATTCGTTGAACATAAGCTCCGTACAGTCCCGATCTCTACTCTTCCTCCTCTGCCTCGATTTGCGTACCTAATCTCCGGTTCGAAACGCGATGGTGCGATGCTCAGGCGGACTCTCCTGGCGCTTTATCATCCGAACAACCGTTATGTTGTTCATTTAGATGCAGAATCATCGCCGGAGGAGCGGATTGAGTTGCATCAGTTTGTTGAGAATCATTCTGTTGTCGTGAAGTTTGGGAATGTGGTGATGATCACTAAAGCGAATCTCGTGACGTACCGTGGGCCGACTATGGTTGCGAATACGCTTCACGCAGCGGCGGTATTGTTGAGGGAAGGTGGTGATTGGGACTGGTTTATCAATCTCAGCGCCTCTGATTATCCCCTTGTTACACAAGATGGTAAAATCATGAATGTATATACCTTCTTGTTCATGTGGTGAAATTTGTTTATGTTAGGTGTTTGATGATGTTTGTTGCCTGCGTTTGTTTTAGATCTGCTTCATACATTCTCTTACTTGCCTAGAGATCTTAATTTTCTTGATCATACAAGTAAAATTGGATGGAAAGAGTGAGTGATTCATTTTTTTAAAATCATATTTAGTTCGAAATTCGTTACTACGTTCGTTGTAATTTACTGATTGTTCGAATAGGTCCCAACGAGCAAAGCCTGTAATAATTGATCCGGGGTTGTATTTGTCGAAGAAATCTGATGTTTTTTGGATCACACAGCGAAGAAGTGTACCTACAGCATTCAAATTGTTTACAGGTATTTTATATCATCTTAAAGTTTAGTTAAAGTTTGAACTCTAGGATTCCTAAGTTCTTAATACTTTATTAGTTATTTGTAATTTGTAATTGGACTGTGGTTAAGCTGTGCTCTCAGTTTTAGTGTGCATAAACTGGTGTTAAACTGGTATAGTTAGCTATTTGATGATTAAATTTTAAATAGTAGAAGATCTCAGCTTTATCAAACAATGCTCAGCTAGTTTTATGAGGTGTTTGGAATTTGGGTAGTGGGTACTACCAAGAAATATCTATTTTATGTCAAAAGCTTTAGATGATCATCAAGTTTATTATGTATCAAGTGCGCAAAATGGTTTGGAGGCATTTGGATGAAATTTTTTTGAAGTCAAGAGTACAAAGTTCAAACTTTTATATTACTTAAAAACTTGTGTGCACTGGATGATGACTAGACTTCGTACATATCTGGTCCTCGCATCCTCTTTTTATTCGAATATAAGTCTCTGCTTTTCTGATAGTGTGTTGCAGTGACTAGTTACAACTTACACGTGATCATAATCTTTAGGAGAATTGTAGTTGTTAGTAGTCATATTAAGCTGAGTAATCCATTGAAAACATAAATAGAGTTTACACTCTTATATTGCTTACTTGTTATCTTAACCATGTCACCTCCTTGGGTTAGAAGGTATCTGCAAAAATGCAAATATATGATGCTTAATCTAGTTTTGCATGATGAGTCCACTATTAGCAGAATTTCATATCCTGAATAGATAAGCTATTGATATTGACCCCAAAATTGACTACGTGAGAAATGGTTGATTCAATTTAAGGTTTATAGTGGCTTGAGGCGTGACATGGGCATGTTTACCAGTATGTTTGTCCTATGGCTCTGAATTATAACTATGTTGATATAAGGTTGGATAGGTGTTGTAACTATTTTCCTAGGACCTCCCATCAGAGTCATTTTCTTAAGATCACATCTATATATTAATCATCCTAATTTTCGTATAAGTAACTCTTTAGATGATCTGGAACATTGCCTTATTTTTTTTTATATTTGTTACAGTTAATCAACAATTTGGAAGAAGTTCTTGTTAAGCATTCTAGCATCGCTTTTTACCCGGAATATTTCTAAATTTTGCATGATTATTTGGTCTATTTTCTTTTGGAAATTGATATTTTTTGTTTATATTTGTTAAACTTATCTTACATTTGCACTATAATATCATTTTCCAATATGAATTTGCCAGCTTTGTGGTTTGTTCTCAAAAACAGAATTCAAATATTCATTCAACACGTTGCTTGCAATTTATACTTCCTACTTTTTAAGTAGATATTACAACATTCTTTTGCATTTCAACTCAGGGTCTGCATGGATGGTTCTATCTCGGCCTTTTATCGACTTCTGTATATGGGGTTGGGACAACTTACCCCGAACAGTCCTTATGTACTACACAAACTTCATCTCGTCACCCGAAGGCTATTTTCACACAGTTGTTTGCAACGCACACGAGTTTCAAAATACCACAGTCAACAGCGACCTCCACTTCATATCATGGGACAACCCACCCAAACAACACCCACATTACCTCACCATAGACGACTTTCAAAAAATGATCAACAGCAACACCCCGTTTGCTAGAAAGTTCCATCAAGATGATCCCGTGCTTGACAAGATCGACTCTGATTTGCTTTTCCGTGGCCCAGAGATGATGGTTCCTGGAGGCTGGTGCATGGGAAGCAGTGGAAATGGGTCAGACCCATGCTCTGTAGTGGGAAACGTCTCGTTACTTAGGCCCACTGCAGGCGCGAAGAGGCTTGGGACTCTAATTAGCTCCCTTTTGTCAAGGAGGAATTTTAGACCGAGACAATGCAAATAGGGAGAACCGGTATATAATGATTTGTAACTAGTTCAAGTTTTTATAGTGCGAGAATTTGTGATTACAGAATCCAAAAATTTGATGAAAAAATTGATAGGGGGGTCGAGGGGAAATCAAAAGGTTGTTTAATGTGGATCCTTTTTAACATATAGGACCAAAGTTTTTTTTGTATCGGTTGATGTTACAGGTTTTGGGCTTAACATGTTGCATTAGTGTCCAAATATTCTCATAATTAGTTTGCAGGTTCAATGTGATGCCAGCTTTTAGGAACCAAACATTGAAATTGGGAACGACAATACTCTAAAGAAGAGGATGCCTTCTGTCCCCATCCTCGACATGGTCGCTGATAGGTAACCCGTTGAGCAGGTCAAGCTTGAAGAACAAGAAGAAGAATCTTTTTGTGTTTCTTAAATACGGAAAAAAAAATGAGTAAGAAAGTTATTTTCGAGTTCACTTAAGAAGTTTAGATAAGAGAAGGGGAGGAAAGTTGAAGGTTAAAATCAATCATTAGAAGAAAAAAGTAAAAAGAAAGATAAGAAAAGAAATAGTTTCTTGTTTATTTAAGAACGCAAAATGAATGAAAACATATTAAAAGCAAAACTACAAACTTTGGGAAATTTAAGGATGTGGGCCAGTTGGTGAGACTTGGACATATCAATACTCCACGCCCAAGAAAAACTAGCTAGTCGTCAATGAGTTTAGCTAAACCATGGGCTTGAGATGAGCTTTGGGTGAAAGGCTGATAACGCGGTTGCTAATAGGTGGTAATAGTGAAGGTGTGGTGGCGGGTTACATTCGGATAGGGCAAAAGACGTGTTATCTTCAAGTTTGGCCATCACGTTTAGATATACATAAGCGCGACTTACTTGCATTATTGCATATGCATCAGTAGCAACAAACTAATTTTTCTCTTCAAAGTAGAAACTAGAAAGTGAGTTTTTTTTAAATACTTCAAACTTATATCAGAAATAGGAGAGAGGAGAGAGGTGAGAGAAGAGAGAAACATAAGAGTGAAATTTAAAACTTGTAATAATAATTGATGGTTACCAACTTAATTATTTGGTTTTTTTGCATTAAGGTTTTATTAAACACTTGCAATATTTTATTTAATTATTAAAATAATACCTATTAATCACAACCATATATAAAAAACATCAAACCTTAAGAAGTTGTTTTTCTGATTTCCAATTATAATATGGGTTTTGATGAATCACTCCCCAATATATTATATGATTATAATAAAAGGTTGTTTATAAAAAGAAGCTTAAAAAATTAGGCTTGATATATAAATTTTTTATTATTTTTGAAGGAGATTATATTTTGCTTATTATGTCAAATATGCTATGTTCTTGTGTCAAATATGACGGGTCACTGTATTGGATTTATTTCATAATTGTGTTATACATTTCTATAATTTCATGTTATTTTTGTTATTGTTATGAATTATATGAAAGGTTGTTATTATATCAATGTAATTTACAATTAAAATACATAATGATGTTATTTTATTAATATGTTTTTTGAAACTATTTATTTTAGAAAAAGCCCAAATGTATTCAGTAAAACATAATGACGAGCAAAAAAAAAAAACAAAATGATATATTTATTGTTGTGTTTTATGTTTTATATAATTTTATGTTATTTTGTCATTGTTTTCAATGTACAAGATAATATAATAGTTATTTTATAATTGTGTTTTCCATATTAAAAGTACACAATATTGTTATTTTATCATTGTATATAAAAATACACAATGATATTTAGAATAACACATAATAGCATGAAATACGCCATGAGGAGCATTTATTAAAATGAACTGTAATTTTTGTATTTTTATATATAATGATACTACATTCATTTAAATATTAAAAAATGCTCATTTTATGGTGTCATTATTATAAAATAAATAATATCATATATAAAATTTATATGTTTTAAAAAAAATAGAAGTAAATGAAAAAAAATCAACAAAAGTAAACATAACTAAAAGTCTAAAATACCACTCAAAGAACCTTTTTCCTATAATTTAATATCAACCATTTATTATAGTTAAGATTTTTTTTCATAACCAAATACTATTTTTACTTGAACCCTTATACATATAAAGAAAGTTTAGAATGCAAAGTGCCAAGTGAATCTTTGATACAAAGTGTATAAAATGGGTTAGAATTATTATGCAAAAAGTATTAAATTTATGTGAAATTATCAGCTAAGAATATTTTTTTACGTTATCATTTTACCCTTGCATAATAATTCTATTTTTCCATAAATAATTTCACATCTTACGCTATAATTCCATCCATAACCTTTATTATAGCGTAATAAGTTAGTTTTTACACATCGCCCACACAATTCAAATAAATTTCCCTTGTATATAGAATAGTGAATGTTGAAATGCAAGCTTACATATGTACCATATTAAAACTGTGTTTTTATCTATTTTAACATAAAAAACACTTGGTTTGGAACTTTGGATTAAATGGCTTCATACAAGATACCCTAGTTTTAGTGTACCTCATCTCATGCCATCCTTGCTTTCTATTTTGACATCTTTATGATTTTGAATTCTAAATCAACAAATAAAACTTTTTTTATTTTCCTTAAAATCGACCCTCAAGAACATAGTTTTAATTAAAAAAAACATCAAAACAAATTATGTTGTTTTCATCCGTTCCCCTTAACCTCTCCATTGTTGTTTAATCACACCATCTATACGTCATTTATGAAAATAAAAATCATTTGAATAACAAAGTTTCATTGTAGTACAAACCGATTAGGAATTCCATTTTTTAATATTTGATTTAGAATCATGGTAGTACACATTGTAGCACATATAAGACTTTATAATTGCAAACCAAATAATAAATAAAAAAATTATTTAAGATGCTCGATCTTGATAGTTGATACTAAATCTTGTCACTTTCCCGGGTTATTATTCTACTTTTTTTATAGACCCACTTGTTAGTACTCATCTGATACTTTACTTTTGTATTCCTCTTAAATAAGTCGAGAATTTTAGTAAAATAAAAACTAAATTTTAGTTTTTCTTATTCAGTCATTCTAACATGTTTCGAATAAAAGTTTACATGTTAAGAGCATTCACATTTTGTTTTAAATTTTTATATAAATAGATGCATTATATTATAAAAGATGGTTGTGAGTTGTTATGATTGAAGTAGAAAGAAAATTAATGAGGGTTGTACTGTGTTTTTCTAGTATTTAGAAAAACACGTTACAACTCCCATGAATTTATTAATATATTTAAAGTGGTTGTGAGTAATAAGAGAGAAAATAATGATAAATGTATGAAAAATATAATTTAATTGAAAAAAATTAATTTTTAATATAATTATAAGAATAACTCTGATAAAAAAGATGGATGGATTGTGAATGCTCTAACAATAACTCTGATGTATGTATATATAAAAGTTAATAAAGAGATGAGTTAATGAATTATAGATACATGAGTTATAGAAGCTATGTAGAGGCGGGAAAAAAACCAATTTTAGAGCTGAAACCCACAACAGGGTCGTCTTTGAGGGTAGGTCGGGTGAGACTGCCTGAGCTCGATCTTCTTTAAGTGCCTAAAATTGTTTATAAATTTTTTTATTATGTACATATGTATATTAAAAAAACTATATACTTTATTAAACACTCAAACTTATTACGCCATTAACAAACCAATTCACAATTTTAGTATTCTAGGCTTATTAACATTAGAGTTTTTTTAACATTTTAATTATTTTAATCACTAGTTATAATTTTTTTAACCCAAATAAAAATAGCTTGCAATTTGAGGTAGGATGGTAAAGAAAACAATTGAAATATAAAATGTCCGGTAACCAATTGATTTAACTATGGTCTCGTTTTTTTCAACTCGCCTAGGACCTAAAAATTTATATGTTAGTTATTTATTTTATATTAACCCTAAACCCTAAACTCTGTACGCGGGCCCAAAATTCTCCGACAATTCTCGGGGACGGCCATGGATTTTAACCCAATTTAGTCTTTATGTTCGAAACTGCTTTTGTAGCCCTGTAGGTTGAAACCAATTTTACCCTGTTCAAGCTCAAACTATACCATCAGAATACAATTTTCAAACCGGTCAAACCCCGTCAAAAATCAGTTTCCAACTCGGTTTTCAGACCGGTCAGAACCGGTTTTAACTACCTTTCCAGAGCCAAACCGGTTTAAATATAGAAAACATCATTTGTGCACGTCTGCCATGTTGATGCTAGAGATGAGCAATTTTTACCGAGCACCGATAACATGCTGAACCAGTACTAAATGAACATAATCGGTAGCGGTACTG
Source organism: Flaveria trinervia (assembly GCA_025506515.1). NCBI lineage: Eukaryota > Viridiplantae > Streptophyta > Magnoliopsida > Asterales > Asteraceae > Flaveria > Flaveria trinervia. Next base: position 88,149,838 of record CM046452.1, on the reverse strand, counting down.
GCATTCGTTTTTCAGGTTTTCGGTATTGGTACCCTTCAGTTTCGGTACCTTTCGCTATTTTCAATGGTACCAGTACGTGTCGATATCAAACCGACAAAATATCCACGGTATTCGGTTTAAACGTTTAGATATTTTTGGCATTGTAATTTTTCAATGCAGTTCTGGTTCAGTACCGATAGAATAGCAATGTCATCCCTATATGATGTTTATACATGTATCTTTGGATACATATTGATGAGGATTGTTGTATTTCACTTTCAGTGGCTGCTCTTGACTTTTTAAAATTAAATTAAATGCAATGAATCCGTCCCTTTTACTAAAGTGGAACCTACCCACACATGCTTTGGACGTTACACATTTTCTTGCTTTTTAACTGCACTTTAATTTGAGCTTTTAGTGACCAAAATCACTCACGCAGTCAACTTATTTGACCACTAATTTCTTGCCTGAATTAATATTAAATGATATTTATAACTTTGACCGTTTGACCATTCTTAATGTTATTCTTCCAAACGTATTACTACAACTTTAAAAAGTAAATTGTTAAGGTAGAGTCGAACAAATTTAATTAAAAGTTAAAAGCAAATGTATTGACATATGCAAAATTAAAAATTAAAAAAAAAAGAAATTTAAATAACTCCCCTCATGGATATGATGATTCTTCCGTTCTTTTTCTTGAGAAAAAATGTCATAACCTATTGGTCAAAAGAGAGGTGAAAAGGTTTGTCTCTCTTATAGATTTAGAGTTTAAAATTTGACATTGACGTATATTACTAAACTGGTGATAATAACAACTAATCATTAATCCGTCATTCAAAAAGAAAAAAAATTAATGAGTTCTTTGAAAGCATCTACATCAGGTTTTTAATCCATATTTTTATAATTACACTAAAATTATTACTTTATTTCTCTTTTTTAATTAAATAATATTTTTTTATATCTTTATCATTATATTCTTTTTTTCTCTTCTACACTCACAATCGTATTTTTGAAAAAATATTAAAAAATTATAAGGGTAAACCATGTATCATCAAATATACAGATAAATAAGAACATATTTTTCCTCATCCGCACATAACCATTCGCCTATAATATATTAAAACACACTTACAATAATACAAGAAATCTATTCTGAATGGTTTAAACATGTAATAATCAGACATGACCTAAGATAACTTGTGTCTAAGGCAGATAATTGGAAAACCTTAGAACCATTAGTCGAGCCCTATGGCGCTCAAATTTCACCGAGTTTTGACTTTGACACGCTAATAGTAATAAGGGAAAATTACATAAGAGCATTTACAGTTTGTTCGTCGTATATATATAAGTGATTGCTCTATATTATGAGTTATGGTTGTAAGTGATTGTGAGTTAAAGATTTAGAAATTTATAGGGATTGTATCCTGTTTCTTCATATTTGGGAAAACACGGTATAATTTCATAAAAATTTTAATATTTTTTAAAGTGATTGTAAGTGGATGGTATAAAAAATATAATGATATAGGTATACAAAATATTATTTAATTAAAAATAAAAGAAAAAATAATTTTTAATGTAATTTTAAAAATGCTTACAAAACATGGATCGTTAATGCTCTAAATAGGTGTTATACCGATTTTAATTACCTAACCATCAGATGTTTGTGAAAATAAATGTTTGACCCGTAAGATCTACTCACGTGGTGAGATTTTTTCATGACATATTGCCCATGTGGCCTTATGCTGGTCCCATTAAAAAAATTGATTATTTACTAATTTAAAGTTATCATTTTTTAATTCTACTGTTCAAATTATATAATATATGTTTTTAATTTTCCTGATTTTAGTTTCTATAGATTTATATTTTTAAAATAACTATGTGTTACAATATTTTTGATAGCGCAATATTTTGTTTTGAACGGCCATAAACAATAAATGAAAGTTTTAGTCATTAGTTATTTAGTTACAATTAAAACTTGTAACTATTAATTTTTATTATAGTTATTACATATATTACCAAAATGTTTTTAGAGGGCCGAGATTCTGTTAAGAAAAACTATTTTTTTACAAAAAAATGGTTAGATTTTAGAAAAAGTGATGAAATAAATATTTTATGGAGTTTGATATGTACATTTTAGTTATTATTTGATTAATTTTAGATATAAAATTTGTTAATGAAAAGTTAATTATAATTTAGGGAAATGTTCAAATGAAAAACTTATTAAAACTAGAAAGTGTAAGAAATAAATGAAATCATTAATATCTTAATCAATTGTTGAGAACAAATTGTTGGAAAATGTTTTTAGAGATATATTTTAGCAATAGTTATTTTTGTTGATTTTTTTTGTAAGTTTTCTTCTTTTTTTTAACATTCGTAACTTCTATGTACGACATTATTTTTTGTAAAAGTTACACCATAAAACACTCGTTTTATATCTTAAAAATAAGTACATTTTTGTTATATATAAATGATATGTTTTTTAAGATTTTTAAACTCGTATCTCGTAATTGTGTATTTAGTGCAGTTCATTATTTTTTATTAGTTATTGTGTTTTCCGAATACTAGTGTATTTTCTCTAAAATGATGAATTTTAAACAAATATAATAGTAAAATAACATTGTTATGTATCTTTTATTTGTAAAACACAATAATAAATTAACAACTAATTAATATAATACATTGAAAACAATGACAAAATAACATAATGTTTCATTATATTTTTTAATCGTCATTAAAAACACTATGAGTTTTTATAAAAATACATTCGTGAAATAAACTTATCGTGTTATTTTATTTGTAACACACAATGATAGATAACAAGAAATTATAAAACCTATAAAAATCAATAACAAAAATAACACATTATGCTATTTTCAACACTATGAGTTTAAAAATACAATATTGGTAAAGTATACCATTATGTATTTCTAATTCTACAATACAATGATAGATAATAAATTTATATAATCTATAGAAACAATGAAAAAAATGATCTAAAACATAAAACACAATAATGAATAGATATAAAAAATGATGTACAATATATGACACAATTAATTAATATTTGACACAATGAACGTATAAGATACAATGACCTGATGTATTTGATACAATGACAAAATGTTATTATCTTTAAAACAATAGAATGACATGTATCAAGCTCATGACACTTCTTAGGATTTTAAGATATAATACCCTCTTTATTAAAACCCTACCCTATCATTTAAGCTATATTTTCTATAAAAGTGACGACATTTTCTTGTTCCTAATTTCCTTTTGTTGTTTTAAAAGCGGATTTTGTTATAAACATGATATTTCTCCTTAATTCTTTTATTCTCTTAAAACATGAGAGATTTTAGATAACCAAATAGATGTATTTAAAAATATTTTTTTTATAAAAGTGGTTATATTTTTACAGCAGCTGGTAGTCGAGATTTAATTTAAATTGTTCCAGAACTTTTTAAGTTTGATTTGAGATTTTTCTAGCATCTAGCCACCTAATAAAAATGTAGCTTTTCACTTGTTCTCTGTAAAAGTTTAATAAAATATTAGTCGACCTATTAAATATGGTTGGATATTATTTTGTATTAATAACTTTTACTATAGTTTTATATTTATAAAACTTTTATAGGTTTTTTAAAATAGATTTTATCTTAAATGTGAAAAAGGTAAGCCCAGATTCTTCTTCACAATTTATTTTCAAAATATGGGTGTGATTTTAAGCATAATTCCTCTCCTAACATGGTTACATGGGCAAGACCAAATTAAAGATAAAACTTTGTTTTTATTTGTCCTAAAAGATTGGTGAGATATTACGATGATTCCTCTGTGTCGCTTCCAATATTGTGACATATTAAAGATAATATATCGCGGAAGCGAGAAATTATGGGACTTTTTTACGTACATGACGAGTTTTGGTAATAATTTGTTAAAAAGTATTAGAATGTTTATATTGGTAATACAAATTAATCGGTCAAATGTTCATACGACTAATTATTCTTAAAAACAACAATAATGATAAAATTAATATGACAACCATTCTTAAATGCGTAGCCTAGAAAATAGTCCAACAGCTACATGGTCATCGCATGTCATTCGTGAATACTACTCAAATATACATAAACAAAAGGTAGCGATCAAACTCACTGAAAACGAATTATTGACTTCTTAATTATTTAATTATTATAACTTCAAACATAGGTACGTACACTTAAATGCTAATTATTATTAATTTTATGCCGTTCAATCAAAAAATTATTATTATTTTAATATTACAAAAAGTAGTGACAATTAAACACAGTTTGTCGTTGTTCATGTGCGTCTGGGTTAAAAGCACAAGAAATGATACGCAATTTCAGCATCTCCACGTGTTCATGCAAATCCAAATTGATTCATTGTGAATACAGTGCAGCCACGTCACCCAACAGACACGTATGCATACCCATATATTCACGCGTTAGATTAGTCTTAATAACTTATCACACAAATTGAATAAATAAATAATAAATAGTTATAAATAAAAATTAATGAATTATTAAATAACTTTTTAATATAAGGTATAATTGATATTATATACAAGTAATAAAATAATATTATATTTTTAAAGTTTTTTAGTTTGTTTTTTTATTCTTAAAAAATTGGTTTTTAATCAAATTGTTTCAAAACAAATCATTTTTAAAAAAAAATCATTGTTAATAACTTCTTTATTATAACTTTAAAATTTAATTATTTTTCTTTCATAAGAATTTTATTTTTTAAAAGCCGAAGGTTTTAAAATATATTGTGTTTTTTGAAAGTTTGATATTTTTTGAATAAATTTTTCATTTTATAAAAAGTTATTTCTTTATAAATTGTATTTGTAGAAAGATCTTTTTTCTAATTTAATAAAAAATAATTTTAATACAAAAAGAATTAAATAATATCATCTGTAGTTAATGTAATATTTATTAAGCGAGAATCGAAGTGAGAAAATAAAATTTAAGAGCCCTAGAAATGTGTCATGTGGCCTCCAAAAACTTTCTTTTATTAGTAAAGATAGAAGCTAGATAGATATATATTTCTATAAATATTTTATTAAAACAATAAACTCAGGCACCCTATAATAATACTGTTAAATTCATATTATTTTTTATTCATGAGACTTTAACGCTCAACCGTTAACAGCTTAGAGAGGATGAATTTGTATCATATCATAATTAGCTAATGTAATAGTGTAAGAAGTGATTTAAGTTGCTAAGAAAATAAATCAAACCAATTTGATGTTTTTTATTCTATCTTGCATGTTATGGGTAAATGTTAGCTGAGTTAATATCAATTTTCTAGTTATTATTATATGATTTATTATCTATTTTAAAAATTTTTTATTAGTCAGTACTGTATACCTGTTTTGACTATTTGGATAGTTGTTTATATTTTATCATTATCATTAGTTGATTATATTTATTATTATCATTTTCAACATCAAGATCTTTATATAAAAAGGATTCACTTTTCAGTTATACAATGGTGGAATATTATTCACCAGTATAGTTTCTCATTTCATTTTACATTTTTTAAGATAATACAATGGTTGCTTACGGGGTGGCAAAATTTGATTCTTATTGTCAAAACTACCTAGATGAGTTTCATGAGCATCAAATAGTGTAACAATACTTTGCAAATAATTTACGTTAATACGTTATATATACAAACCTCAACATTGATAAGATGTTGTATGTTTAATGTTGGAGGTTCATTACAGATGGACTTCAAATGGTCACCACTAATTGTTAAAGTTGTTAGTAATAATGGCATGATATTCAATGTGATGTATAAAAAAATGTTTTGTAATGATGTTAGGTTTTGAAGATTATATTCATTATTGGACCATGACAAGGAAGGTTAATATAATGTGCAATTTTTTAATTAATTTGTTGCAGAACTTTGAATAACGGTGATGACGTATGTGGAGATTATTTTAGTCAAACAAAAGTTATTTTTAGTATAAATGAATTTACTTATAATCAAATGATTAGATTATGCATTGACATAGGTTAGTGATGAACTTAGTATATCTGATCAAGACTATTCACTTACTAGATAACGAGGTCAACGACAACACTTTTGGTAGCATGGTTCAATAGACGGCATGACGATTAAGTTGTCTAGTAGTAAACACAAAAAATTGTTATTATATATTGAAAGTTGCTTCAAATTCATCTCATTGATGGAAATTGATTTAGATCGAGAGATATCCAAGTTATGGGAATCACAAAATTACTGAATGTATTTAGTAGGGGTTTCTTTAAATGGTAAAGTCTATACTCTATACTAACACTAAATATAGGGTTATGTGTTTTGTTGTATTATGTTGAAAAAAAAAGAATATTTCAAAAAATGATAAATGTTTTATACATTCGTCACACTTCTACCATAAAAATTACGATCTATTGTATAACCGGAAAAATATAGATTCGTGGTAAGGAAAGTTCTACAAGATAAATCCATTGTGCTAAAATTAATAGAAAGAAAAAAGAAATAAGAAAAAAGAAAGAAAAAAGAAAAAAAACACTAAACGGGTTACTACTTACTACATTCGTAATCATCATAAATCAATATCCAACTTTGTTATTTTAGATTATATGAACAGTAACCTTAAATACTTGTTTTCTTGTGCTCCATAGAGATGTTAATAACACTATTATTAGTAAAGAATTGTTTAACTTGAAAGGTAAAAAATAAATATATAACTTTCCTAAAAATAATTCATGCCTAACTGTAATTAGGCTATATATACTAACTTGTTTTACGTTAATAAAAGACCATACCATCTTTTACACCATGGTAATGAGTGTCGAAATCTATATATTTTAAATTTTGTTACAATATGTTAGGATTCGAGTATCACTCGAGCAAAAATACAACATGTTTTTTTATTGTGTTCTATGTTTCAAATTGAAATACAAACCAATAATACTTAGCCCAAATGGTTAATATGAATTGCCCAAAACAATAAAAATCGAAAAGTTATTCGAGTATTAATCTGAACAAAAATGCTCAAGGTTAATTTAAGATTTTTTTCAGTTCTAGGTTTACTCATGAAAGGACTAAGGATATGAACTTGGCTAGAAAACAAATATGTGTGTCTTATTAATATAACACATATCCTCCGTAGTGGTGGATCATAATAAGGGTCGAACACTTTTAGGGGCCCTTTGTCTATCACCATATATTAATTTTTTTGGTAAGGTTCGGGTCGGGTCAAGCAATAAAGAAGATAAACAAGCAAATTAAAGCAACTAATATGAAAATTTATCCATCAAACATGTTTTAGTTTTTAAATTACCATTCACAATTAATACTTATAGGGTTATAACAACTCATGAATTACTCAGGATTGACTCGCAAAAAGTTTAGATCGAACCGATCTTAAACAATTCGAGCTTATATTATGACTTATTTAATAAACGAGTTTGGGTTGGAACTTCACGTATCAAGTTTGATCACGCATCTAAACAAGTTTTTTTATTTGCATAACTTTTATTAAATCAATTTAAATATATTATATGAAAGACTATTATTATAAAAAAAACAATAATAAAATAGTTGAACCCAAAATTAAATTTGTATATTAGGTAAAAATTAAATTTTTTAATTTGAAAGGTAAAAAATAAATATATAACTTTCCTAAAAATAATTCATGCCTAACTGTAATTAGGCTATATATACTAACTTGTTTTACGTTAATAAAAGACCATACCATCTTTTACACCATGGTAATGAGTGTCGAAATCTATATATTTTAAATTTTGTTACAATATGTTAGGATTCGAGTATCACTCCGAGCAAAAATACAACATGTTTTTTTATTGTGTTCTATGTTTCAAATTGAAATACAAACCAATAATACTTAGCCCAAATGGTTAATATGAATTGCCCAAAACAATAAAAATCGAAAAGTTATTCGAGTATTAATCTGAACAAAAATGCTCAAGGTTAATTAAGATTTTTTTCAGTTCTAGGTTTACTCATGAAAGGACTAAGGATATGAACTTGGCTAGAAAACAAATATGTGTGTCTTATTAATATAACACATATCCTCCGTAGTGGTGGATCATAATAAGGGTCGAACACTTTTAGGGGCCCTTTGTCTATCACCATATATTAATTTTTTTGGTAAGGTTCGGGTCGGGTCAAGCAATAAAGAAGATAAACAAGCAAATTAAAGCAACTAATATGAAAATTTATCCATCAAACATGTTTTAGTTTTTAAATTACCATTCACAATTAATACTTATAGGGTTATAACAACTCATGAATTACTCAGGATTGACTCGCAAAAAGTTTAGATCGAACCGATCTTAAACAATTCGAGCTTATATTATGACTTATTTAATAAACGAGTTTGGGTTGGAACTTCACGTATCAAGTTTGATCACGCATCTAAACAAGTTTTTTTATTTGCATAACTTTTATTAAATCAATTTAAATATATTATATGAAAGACTATTATTATAAAAAAAACAATAATAAAATAGTTGAACCCAAAATTAAATTTGTATATTAGGTAAAAATTAAATTTTTTAATTTGAAAGGTAAAAATTAAATTAATGATTACTTTTTATTTAATCAGTAACCAGAGAGCCTAAGCCAAGCTCAAACTTGACAAGATTCAAAGTAAAACATCTCGAGTCCCAAAATTAAAGTTGTATATTAGTTGAACCCAAGCATTATAGTTGAAGTTTTACACAAGTTAAGTTCGAGCACGAGTTTGAGTTTTTTATTGGAAATATTAGGCCGGCAAAAGCCTAGACAAGCTTAAGTTGGGTTCGACTTTTCTACTTTTTTATTTAACACCTAGGTTTAAATTTAGTATAACTTTTTAATTGGTAAATTAGGTTTTGTTAACGTAAATGCGCTTGATAAATTTAAATTAAATGAAATACTGGCTTAATTGTTAATTGTTTAATTTTTTTACTTAAATGATCCAAAATAATTTTTAGTGAACTTAACATCCAAACTAATTGAATTATTATTGTTAATTATTTTATGAAGTCCACGTTCAAATCCATTAGGTTAGTCTCAAAATTTCTGAAGGCTAGCGTCAGCATTTCTTTAGGGTCTATTAAAAGTTATATTAGGGTCGGTATTAAAACTTCAAAGAGTCAAATCCAGATTTGTTCGTACATGTAACAAACAATAGGGAAAGAATTTCATAAGTGGAAGCCGATCTCACCCCCAAACAGTAGGTTTGTCCATTATCTTTGGACGTAAAATTGTACAAATTAAAACTAAAAAAAAAAAACAAAATAGAGAGACACGCAATGTACTCGGTTGATAAAAGTGTTTACAAAATTTAAAAAATTGTGTTTAGCCAGAATGTACGCACCACCACACCCCACCCCACTCCAAATAACACCTATCCACACACCACTTCGTGTTAGCGACCACCATATGCTTCCAAACCCCGTGACGCACGCAGTGACATCATCACACCTCCACGCGTCCCCCCCTCATTCGCCCATGTCACCTTCTCCTCCTCCCCCGCAGTCAACAACCTTCAACCGGAGCAAGTAACACCACCACCTAATTATTCTCTCTCCTGCCCCTTCCTCGAACCCACGTTTTCAGCTACTGTCCTCCACGTGCTCCCTATCCGTGCTAAACGGGTCGTGTTCTCGGGTCCAATCCCACGCTGAACCCGACAATTTTATACGAACACGAACACAACACGGAATTTTATGTCAAAAGTGTTAATCCGAACACAACACGGAATTTTATGGGTTGATTCGAACACGACTCGCTTAACCTGAATTTTTAACTTTCCTAAACATTTTTTATCACATATTAATACTTTAAAATTAATATTTTACAACAAAAAATAACAATTAATATAAAAAGAATTATATTTTGATAAAATCTTATGCTAGTTTATATTTTAACTTCTAAATTTTGAACTAAAATACATAAGACATCTGCTCTGTGAACAAAAATATATACAAAAAATAAAATATATAAAAAAATACGTTAAACGGATTAACCCACGAAACTGTTAGGTTAAACCCCCAAACTTAACATGTTTAGATAAGTGGGTTCATTGGCTTGACCTGAACCTATTTATAATAAACCTAAATTCATAAATTTCGTGTGAGGTTGGTGTTTACGGTCAGGTTAGAATTAAAAAATTAAAACCTCTAGACTGCTCCCACACCGTCTCTTCTATTATATATACACCACTGCAATCTGCATCGTCTCCTTCATCACCGCCGAAAACCCTACCTCCATAACGATATATATAGGTGAATCAGGTGATTCAGATCTGAAGACTTACGTAGCATTTGACGAATCGACGTTTTAGATCGGATTTGTTGATGAGTTGTGGCGATTTGGAGTTGCCGCCGGGGTTCAGGTTCCATCCGACGGACGACGAACTAGTTACGCATTACCTTGTTCGCAAATGCGCGTCGCAGCCGATTACCGTCCCGATCATCGCTGAAATCGATCTCTACAAGTTCGATCCATGGCAGCTTCCCGGTAATTTCATCTTTCGTCGCTTCGATTTTGCCCTAAATTCATTTCTACAACCGATTTGGATCTGATCTAGGGTTTGTTTTGATTGTTGATTGATTTCGATAGATATGGCGTTGTATGGCGAAAAGGAGTGGTACTTCTTCTCCCCTAGAGATCGGAAGTATCCCAACGGATCACGCCCCAACCGAGCTGCCGGAACTGGTTATTGGAAGGCCACCGGAGCTGATAAACCGATCGGAAAACCGAATCCGATGGGGATTAAGAAGGCGTTGGTGTTTTACGCCGGAAAAGCTCCGAGAGGTGTGAAAACCAATTGGATTATGCACGAGTATCGCCTTGCTAACGTCGATCGATCCGCCGGAAAACGGAACAACAATCTTCGGGTATGCGATTGTGAATTCAACATCAATGTTGATGATTAATTGATTTTGCAGCAATAAAGGTATTAACAGTTTAAAGTTTTGCAGTTGGATGATTGGGTATTGTGTCGAATATACAACAAGAAAGGTACACTAGAGAAGCATTATGCTACCGATCATCACTCGTCGGATATCGAGACCGAGACGAAACCGAATGTTACTCGATACAATGCTACGACAACGGTGCATCCGCCATCGGTACCACATCATGTTATTAACGACGTGTTTCATTTCGATACGTCGGAGTCGGTTCCCACGTTACATACGGATTCGAGTCCGGAACAAGAGGTCCAAGTGATCAGAAAAGCAATGATTTTGCTTTTGGTTACGTAGACCCCTTTCAGAATGACGATTTTACCCCTCAGTCGCAGTCACAGTCGCAGTCACAGTTCCAGTTTTATAGTGATTATCAACTCTCCCCGTTACAAGACATGTTTATGTACACATCGAAGCCGTTTCAGATGTAGAAACTTTTCATAACATCGCGTATTCGCGTGTGTGGTGCTACTTTTGTGCTAGTATTTGAGCACAAAGTACATATCATCAAGCTATTCCCGTGTTCACCGGATACGGGCGGATACAAAACATCTATTTGTTTATCAAGTTGCATTTGATCATAAGTTGTAGGGCAAAACGGGTTAAAGTTTGTATGTGCAAAGGAGCACAAGTGGTTGATTTGGGATTGGATAGTGTATTAGTGTAGGTAAGATGGGAATAGTGGCATAGATGATTTTCCTATTTTTAGAACACAATCATTTACCTTTTGGATATGTAGTTTGATGAAAAAAGGGAGATGAATTGTATATGTGTTGGTTTTACCTAAAGTTTAAACATGTGTTTTTTGCTTGTATGATTATTCAAACATTTTCTAAGAGAATGTTGCATATTGAAGTCGTTCTTGTCGGTAACAATAGTGTAAATCGGTGTATTAGAACTCGGATGCTCTTGTAAACATATATGATGCAATAAGTAAACATTGAATACTACTCAGGATACCGATGAAAAATATCCATAAGTGTGTATGAGATATAAGATTATTCCATGAAAATTCTAATCTTTATATTTTCAAATACACTTTCATTCTCTTTATCTCTATATAATTTTAACACTGTCATTCTCTTTATCTCTTATATACACATGTATATAAAGAGATATTCATAGAGAAGAGCATTCGGGATAACTTTTTTATTTTTATGTGAGTATATTTTTCTACTCTAACAAAATGAATTTGAAAATGATACGTGTCAACACCACAATCATACTCATCAAAATTTTCACGTCTCTTTATCCTATTAAATAATTATTTTTATTATTAATAATATTTTAATACTTTTTTAAATTTAATAAAGTAAAAAATAGATCTATTTATTGAGGTAATTTTTAAATAATTTTTTTGATAAAATAATAAATTTTCTAAAGCATTAAAATTTTTAGAAATACGAAATATTTTAAAAATAGTATTTTTTAAAAAGTTAATTTTTTAAAACCAAAAATAATTAAATTTCGGAGCTATAATAAAGAAACTTTTAAAAATGAAATTTTTATACGGTTTGTTTTAAAACAAAATGTTAATTTTTTTGGAAAAAATTAATTTTAGTAAGTTGATATAACTATTTTATAATTTATAATAATTTCTTATACATAATTTCAGTCATATTATTTTATAATTAATAAATTTTATTATATTAATATTTTATTTATTCAACCAGTGTAACATACAAATTACTAAAGCTAGTGTATATATTATCAAGATGATTGTGAGAGAATGATTGAGAAAATGTATAAGGATTGTATTATTTTTTTCTATATTTAGGGTACAAGGTACAATTCTTATTTTGAAAATGATTGTTACAAAAGAAAAGATAATAATAAAAAATAAAAAAATATTATTTAATAAAAGAGTGAAAAAAATGTTTTTAATGTAAATATATGAACGGAGATAAAGAAGATATTTTCAATGCTTAAAGAGTCTAAATAATCCAAATGAGTTTACTAATAACCAAAACATCTTTAAAATCAAAACAATCGGTGTCATATAACATCAGTGGTTTCTTTACCCATCATTTATGTATTGAGAATCTTTGTGACACCGTATATCTAAGACAATAAGACCAAGATGTATTAAAAAGATTTGGATTGTGAGTAAAAACAAATTTGTATATTAACTTCATTAGTACGTGGATACTGGATAGTGTGAAAAAAAACACATAAAAGACTTACCAATTTAAATGATATATATAACCTTGTAAAATTAAGGGTGTAAACAAAGAAAAGTTTTTTGTATACTTTGCTGTATTAATTATCAATTTATGATGATTAACGGAATATGAGAAGTCGGATTTGCATTATTGAATTAGCGAGTAGTTTTGAGCAATTGATAGCATTTGTTTTTTAGATAAAGAATAAATAACATGTTTTCAAAAACAAAAAAAAAATCAATTTGTAATTTATATTATTAATTTCTTTCGTCATTGTACTTTTCTTATAACTAATTAATACCGAGTTCATTTCAGTGACCTGACCTGAACCTTGAGAGTTCGCAAGTCAAGTTAATAAACATTCAAATTTTCACAATGAATTACGTAACATAAACTCGCCACTAATTAATCAATTATAACATTAGTTTTAACTTTAAACATGTTTTATTTAAAACAAAATATATCTCATGTATTACATGATTGTGAATTATTACAAAAATACAATTAATAAATCACTTATACTCTTATTACTATTGGATTAACGCATGTATTACATTACATTAAAAAATAAAAAGTTACAATTATAATGCATAAATATTCAAATACTTTTTGCTATACAACATTTGCTCTGGTATTAATGTTTTACCTTTTTTTTAATAAAAAAACTAATATTTTGGGTGTGCCTTCAGTTGTAACTCTAAATTTACTTACCACGAAAAACAAATAAAACTAAATTAATCATCCACAACCAAATCAGATAATAAATATAAATACAAACAACAAAAATTTGATAGGTTGCAAACTGGAGATTTAAATTATAAATCCAGTCAAAAATCTCTAAAATAAGGGGAAATAAGTTAACAACATTATAAAAATCATAAATAGATGTTTAATAATATCTTTTCTAAACAAAGAAATAAGTTAGTTGATTTACAGATTGTTTACCAAATACAAAATTCTATAAATTAGACGACAAAGTTTGATTAATTCTAAACAAGAAATTTGTTATCATTTGCATTAACAATAATGACTTAACAATTTGACAAATGGTAAAAGTTTGATTGTTTTATTAAAATAGAAAGATGATTATCTAACTTCTTATATTAACAAACATAATGCATACCACTTTCAAAAATGAAACATCTTAACACACCATCCATATTTGATCAATAATCAAGTGTTATGTCCGATTTCGAAACACATAGAACGTGATAAGGAACACCTAACAAGCGTTTTACTCTTGAAAGTGATTGATGTCATCTTTATTGTCGACTTTCATGCCACTTTAACCTCAAAGACATACTTTTTATCAGCCACCTACACATACCTTTCAAGGTGACCAAGAAAGTGGACATATACGACAAGACCAAAAGTTGGTGTGATGAATTCTATAGAGGTATTATTTTATTTTTTGTTCAATTAACAAGTGTTTAAACTTATTTATTTATTAGTTTTTTTTAAATTTTCTTAAATTGCCGACTCACACGCATATCTGTTTCTATTTTTTTAGCAACACAAACTATTAAACTATCACATGTACGTATTTGAACTTTAATTTTAAGAAATTATCTTTTAACTTTTACCACTAGCTAAAACCCAAGTGATACTAATCTATGTATACTAATAAAAAAGTTTTTTTTAACACGTGGCGCAATAATAAGGCTTGTAAACCTTACTTTTACGTTTCTTTATCCTAATAAATAATTGCATAAACTACTAATAACTTTATTCAATTTATTTTAAGATTATATTTTTTATTAATTAATAAAAGAGGTCTTTTTATAAATGCAATTTCTAAATAAATATATTTTTTAAACAGTAAGAAATTTTTAAACATCAAACTTTTTTAAGATAAGAAATATTTTAAAACTTGTGTTGTTAAAAAATAATTTTTTTAATGAAACAAAAATGATATAAGTTCAAACTTTTAATAAGAAAATTTTAAAAATAGCACTACATTTTAAAAACTACTTTGAAAAAAATAAAAAATAAAAGTTTAAAAAATGATATCATTGTTTATTATTTAAAGTGTTACTAATACAAAATTCCAACAATATCATATCTCAAGATATTATTTTATAATTTCAAAAAATTTCATTACTTAACATTTAATATTTATTTATGCAACCAGTGTATTACACTTAACATTTAATATTTATTTATGCAACCAGTGTATTACACAGGATACTAACCTATTTGTTTTATATAACCTAGCCAGAAGATTTATTGTTTGTGAAGCATATTATATTAGAGATTTCTTTTTGCTAGAATATATTGTTGTTTGTCAAGAAAATAAAAGAGTTCAATTGAGAAATAAACTATTGGTTAAAAGAAAGTTTGTGTGTGGCACTTTAAAAATAAGTCTATCAAGTCATACAAATATCGATCACATGTCTCTTGCCTAAAGGGAAAACAATGATGATAGGCCTAAATCAATGTTGTAGGTTCTTCTAAATCTCGAAACAAATAGAGGCTCAATTGATGACAAGCATGTAGATCACAGGCTGAGGATGGGTTCAATTCAAAACACTTGACTCTAAGTCATTTTGGGAGTTCATAAGAAATTTAGGTTTCTTAAAAAATTTACATAACAAATAACAACTAATAATATGTTAGTAATGTAACCACAATATAAAATTTTGGTGTCAGTGTAGATGGCACCTGAATTTTTAAGGTTGGTTTTATTCATATTAAACTGTACAGAGTCTAATCTTTTTAGGAGTCTGAAAAAACTATAAATTATTAATAAATTACTCATTAACAAACCCTATAACATTTTAATAATTTAGTTAAACATTACTTTAAAGTCTATTAACATATTATACAAGTTATTTAATTTGAACTTTTTTTATATGTCGTATTATATAGGCTCACTTTTCATTTTCACCCTGGGCTTAGGGTCTCTAGGAAATTCTTAGGGCCGGCCCCGAAAATGTATATTGGATATCACAATAACAATATGATAAGAGTAGGAAAATGCCAAGCAAATTTGTTCTAAGGGGTTTCTACACAAACACCCAAAATGCATCAGCAGATGTGGCTCAACAAGTGCCCAAGGATGCACCCATGGGATACTCTTAAGGGGTATCTTATTCGTAACACACTCACACCCATGAGATGGCTGCCACGTCAATATTATCCGCCAAATGGATACCAGAAGACAAGGTATCCACCAGGGAGAGACGATCCTAAGAGGTAGTTCGTTGGGATATAGATGAAAAAGGGTGCTTCCATTGTCTTCTTGCATCGTACATCAATATATAAAAGCTCAAAGATAATGGTTAAATGCTAACACTCGATTGTACCCATACGTGTTTTTCATTCACTTAACCCTTCATCCAATGCGCGTGTTGAAATATCGTTTTACTTAAGACATGAATTGTAATGATAATTGTTAGATCATGAGTACTAATGTACGATCATACTATTTACAATCTCTAAATAGAAGAATAATATAATTCGATGCTTGTTTTATTTTAATATCCATGGACAAGAAAGCATAGAGTCGATCGAATTAAACAAACAAGAAATTGAACATGTACGTTTTTCCACTTATTACACGTCATCGAAAGATAAGATAATGCTTTCGGCATTATCTTCTTACATCAAAGTATATCTTATTTAATATTAAAATATTTAAAAATAACATTTAATATTAATGGACAAAAAACATCTTAATCAAAGAAGAAAAGGACAAAAATATAACAATTGACAACACAAAATAAATAAAAAGGAGCCGTGACGATGATTTTTTTAACAACAAATTTGTGACGAAGAATTTTATAATCAAAATCAACAACAAAAGACATAAAAACAATGAGCTGATAATTATACTATGGACAAGTAACCAACCAATTATTATGTTTTATATGATAAAACAAAGTATCATATACATCTAATTGACAAATCATAACTTAATTGATCTATTTAGTAATTGTGTTTTACATATTTGGTTTAATGATTGTGACTTTAATTTATATGATTATTTACACAGGGAACACGGAGTCGGCATAAGAGAGGATGGGGAAACATCCTACCGCAACCAATACTAATACTTTCTGATGTTCAAGCCATACTCAAAACACTTTTCAAGTCTAATTCCAATTTTTATATTTTTAAATTCTAATGTTTTAGTTTTTAAAGAGAGTATCCAATAAAATCCATTTTATAAATGAAAACTAATAAAATCTATTAAATAAATGATCAATGATCATAAATAGCATGATATTTTTGTTTATTTTTATTTAATTAAATTTTACCTAATTAATTAGAGAAGGACATAATAGGACAAATCATAGTTATAAATATAGATGGTTGAGAATTAAAGGATACATAACAATAGATGGTTGGTACGTATACATATGGTTCAAATTTGTAAGCATATAGGTAAATCTTTGTTTGTTTAATAGTGCGATTAGGATTTGCTTATATACTAAAGAAGGTTGGTACATGTATGCAAGCATATAGAGTGTAGTTTTATTAATGGTTCTGGTTACTAAGAAACAGAACATGGCTTGGTACGTATACGTATGTTTAGTATACGTAAACAACAAATTTAATGTACGCTACGTATGTTTCGTATACTAATCACATGATGAACAAAGTGTTACGATGGAGAAGAACTAAAATTAAAATATTAAGAAGAAAAAGTGATCCAATTAAATATTTTGTGTTTCTATGTATGTAACAGTTAAGGCTTAGTGCTCTGATCCATATGAAAAATTGAGTGCACTTACATACATGTGTCATCATCGATTCCTTCAGAAGATAACATGTTCTTCTACGATCTAATTACTATGCGTAAGGTATATACGTAAATAATATTCGTCATCGTTCTTGAGAGCTTCATCATGGTGACGATGATCATCATCATATAGTTAATCAAGGTATGATTGTTCATTACCATGGCGTGTCTTTTGTTCTTGCAGGAGTCGCTAATCATCCTCATCATTGTCGTCATCAATTCTTCACCTATCCTTCAACGCACAACCATACTTTGTCATACCTTTGCTACCCTCGCACCTCCACCTCTATACTTCTCTAAATGCTTGAATCAGGTCGCTCATCACCTCACCTATGGTTGAAGATCGACAGAGAAAATAAAAGCAATTGTTATGGAATGAGTGAACGATATGCAACTGATGGGATTAAAGACAGCGAAAACAATAGATTTAATCTTCAAAAACTTTTTCATCTTCAAACTAGCTTCATATATCATATGTGATCGATTATCTTCTAAGTAGATCGATTCAGTACCAGGTTGTTTTTACGATGTTTCATTTCTTGGTTGAATGCATTGACAAAGGAGAAATCCATATGAATGATTGAGATGTTATCCCATTTTGATTTAAGGAGAACTCCAAATTAAGAGCGGATCGATTCGTTAATTGACTTAGTTATTTTGTATAAATAATTTATGCAATATTCGAACTAATGAAGGTATTATTGAAGACGCATGCATTAAAAGAAATGAAGAAGTTACCAGATTTAAGGAGAACTCCAAAAATAAATATTCGAACCAATATTGTAAGTTGTCAAACAACATAACCAGATCCAGATGATCTATTTACCTTCACTAGAATTATTTCTTTTTTATATATAGAGATGGAGATGAAGAGATGGAGATGAAGAAGCTTAGTTTATAGAAAAAGAAATGTCTGAAGTTACCCTATAAATCACAAGGGTTCAACTTTCAAATTCTCTCTGTATACAGTAAACCAACTTCTTTTTTGCATTTAGGAGATGAAGATCAATCAAGTATAAAGCAGTTATCCTTAATCAACAAAACTATAACCAAGTTGTAATTTTATTTCATTCAAAGATAATCTATCACAGAAGAACGGTTTTAGAACCCAAACCATTTTTACCCGTTACACAACTTGACCTTATTGTTGTACCACTCACAGGGGAAATCATATAAAAGACTGTAATCCTCCTAACAAACTCAAATTACATACCATATCCAGGTTCATGTTCGGAAAGCAATATATCACGAGTTCTTCAAGTACATCTTAAACAACAAAACTTAACATACACGATAACCTTATTTTGCGAAAATCTGCAGCATTCTGGAGGGCCAAAAGTGATTGAATAGTACCAGCAACTGAATGTACATAAATATTGCAACTGGTCACAGCTAAAATATGAAAACCACACTGTCATGAACCCTGGATTTCTGGTTCTGGGCCACACACTCCGATATCCACATCAGGTTCCTGATCTCCTGCTCCTTGAGTCGCATGTATGCAAAGAACACACCATAGTGGAACTGCACATTCACACAATGGTTTTGTAAAAATACATTAACATTGATTTGCATTTCACCAAATGGAGATTGTGTGATATAGTGATTTTAGTTTATAAAATAATTAAAATAATAATAATAATGAATTAATGAGAATAAGAGAAAATGTAGTCAATTTATTTAGTCTAATATACCTCTTTAGTTATGTTTGTCCAATTTCACACATGTACCCATGACTTAGGTGACAAGTTCATGTATCAACTTTTACCACCTATAGCCATGAATTAGGCAACAACAAATTCATATATCAACTTTTACTTGCATATCATTTTATATGGCAAGAGGAAAAACACTTTCAGAAATACGTTAATCTAAAAGTATGATACATGAATACAATCCATGTATCATGTGATCATGGAAAGATGAAGAGGCTATTTAGGGATATGCGAATCTCATGTTCAGCTTCACGATAGTTATTGCATACCACCAAAAACAAACGGTCCCCATTAGTTTGAAGCAAGAACAAGTCATTTTTGGTATGTGTGTAATTATATATAAAGAGGGGGAGTTCTTTTCAGAACCACTATTATGTTGAGAACTATGAAAATCTTATAATAAATTTGTACGTTTTGTTACAATGGTATTAGACATGGCGGTTACATAACCACTTACGCCGTTATCTTTTTCTCTCCCATTGAATGATCCATGCACTACGGTACACATGCTTTATACAATTCATGCGGTTCTTAAAATAATATTGGTTCTGAAAAGAACATGTCCATATATACATATACCCGCAAGAATCACGAATACACTTGTACATATAGCATAAAGATATTCAAGTGTGTCTTATATATCACATTCAAAGCAATGTTACAAATGCATTATGTAGTAGTCATGGTTTTCATCATATTATCCAATCTGAAAATAAATGTCTCTCACTCCGCCTTCCCTCTGTGTAAGTGTGCACACGTGCGTGTATCATCATTGTTTTTTCTCAATTTCCAAACAAATGTCTTTTAGATTATTGTTTCCAAAACAAATCTCTCTCTCCCCCTTCTTACATGATTAGATTTGTGTATATGTCTTTTAAATTCTTGTATTTTTAAAATGACTTTTCGTCTTTTTACCATATGATGATACACGAGTAAAAGTTGGTATGCAAACTTGTCATTGCATAAGTTATGGTTGTATGCGTGAAAATGTACCGACATGACCATAGACGTAAATTACAAAAAAATGTTAATTTCATGATAATAATAAAAAATAATTTGAAGTACAAACCTGTTGCTCAAAAGATAAACAAAGTCGCTTCACTTCTTCTTCATAAAATGCCTTATCAAGCATTTGGCTCTCTCCGTACGACAACTTGGAGAATATTGGCTGGTAAGGAGGGTATTTCTCCATCACAGCACGAACCTAAGTGGAGGTTTATTGAGGCACAATAATTAAATGAGACCGGTAAGTTACCCTTTTACCCCTCTAGAAGAATTAGAGAGTATTTATAGAAGAACTACTCGAAAATTTTGATAGGGCAATTACAGAGATAAAGCATACCTGATCTATGTCCTCACAAACAGCAAGTTCCTCATGGCCATAGGGGTAACTATTTCAAAACAAAAAGGAGAACATAATAATAAGTTAACGAAAAGGAAGATAAACAAATATCCAATCGGTAAATACACGAAAAGTTATGTTAACTTACAGTAAACCAAAACTAGAATACAGCTTCCTACGATCATCTCGAGTAAGCTCTGTTCCAATGCTACAAATGCAAAATTACAAACCACAAAGACAGACTACTGAGTTAACATTAGAAACTTAACATCACTGAATAGTAGAGGTGGCAAGATGGGCGCGCGAACAGGTTTGTTGGGTAGCAACTTGTCAAGAGTCATTTTCGACACAGGTTGAAATGAGCCAGGTCAGGGTTGGTTGACCTGTGAACATTTTTTGTCCACTTTTGAATAATAATATAATAATTATTACAATAATAATGTAACATCTAATGAAATGATTTTAGGCGTTACGCAGTGAGAATAGACTTTCAACCCGAGTGACATGTTTCAATTTTAGCTAGATTTCCTGAATTGACCATTTGAGATAAAACAAAATCCAAATTGACCCATTCATAAGTAATTGGGTCAAAATGAAACTGCAACGTATGGAGAATTTTCCCACACGAACAAGTTTACAAATAGTTTCAGCACCTGTTTATGGTAATATTAACAGCTCTTCTGTCCGCTTCGAATGCTAGAAGATCAGACATAATTTCAGCAGTTGCGCCACCTAGTTTCTACTCACAAATTAATGTTAGAACCGAAATTTCAGAAAGCACTTGCAGATTCCAAAATAATCAGAAAATACTTACCTGGCAAAACTGATAGAAGTCCTCAAGATATGCCTTGTAAAGAGTATTTCTCATTATCTCAATGTTCATATCATCCAAATCCTGCAGATAATACCAGTTGTTTTTAAAAAATAAGACAGCTGAAAAACCATGCAAAAATATTTGCAGTCAAATAATTAGAAAACTTGTTAACCTCAGATGTGATGCACTCAGAGAAGTATGGGGCGAGTGGTGTATCCACAAGCACAAGTCTATAAAGCTCGCGCATATTCTGAGCAACTGCCAGTGTGGCAATACTGAAGAAACAAACACAAAAATAATACCATATCAGCATTTGCAGCAAAAGTCGGAAGATGTTTTGAAAAAAAAATTACCTATCAAACATTCCCAATGGGTGGCATTTCTCTAACAGTTCCTGAACATCTCTCTCATGCAAGGTTCCGGTAACAATCAGAACAACATTATCAATCATGTGACCATATCTGTAAAAGAAACAGAAAACTTAGCCCCGGGTAAATTTAGATTAATAAATCATTTCCTCTTGATGCTTTCCATGGCCTTAAGCTTCAATCAAGAAGCTTAATATGAACTTAGAAGACTATTAGGCCCAATAAGCATGCATACAATGATTTAAAAACGAAGATTAATATGCAAAAATACTTGTAGAATACAATTTGCAGCAAATGAGCATCTTTAGAAAAAGAAAAAAAAAAGAATCAACAATATATAATGGTTAAGAGAATGTGCAGCTTTAGAAGAATAAGAAAATCTACATACGTTATATACTCTAAGAAGGTTGACAGAGGCTCGGTAGCTTGGCATAACATGTGCTTATACTCATCAACCAACTTAAGGGTGCATTTCTCTACAATAGTAGTGGTATGCAATGGTGAAGGCTCTGCAAGAAAAAACGACAAATATGATCAGCAACTAAAAATATATGACATCCCATCCTAAAATGATGTATGATGAAAAATCTAGACATTAAACTAACATACATCACCTAAAAAATATAAAAGAACATATTCTTCATCTTCATACGATGAGTCATCCCGTTTCCAGTTTTATCGCAGAAGCATGGGGCTAAATATTTTTCTTATACAGTTATACAACTTTAAACAAAATCACTTCCACACATTTATGTAATCTTTGTCAATTAAATCTAGACATGTTTCCTGTAAAACTTCAAACGTAACAACATACTACAAAATATTGTTATAATGGCAGAGGTAGGGTGCGAAAAGTTAATTGAAAAATATATATCATCCTTGACCTGGGGTAATATAAATCTCAAACGGCAACAAAGTTAGTGTATACTGTATACCAAGTTACATAAACTGATAAAAGTTACATTTTAAGCAAAAAATGGTTCATTTGAAGAAGGGAGCATATATAAGTGGGTATACATATAGATTCTCATGGGCCAAAAGATCAACCACCAACAAAGAATCAAAGGTAGATCAATGGGTGCCAGTTTCCTTATAGATGAGCATTCAATTTAGCACAATGATTTCACTCTCTATCAGTCTACTGTAAAAAAAGTGATCTGATAATAGTTCTTCACATAAACTAAGCTCCCCTGCCAATCAAACTATTATGAAGAATTGTAACGTTTGTAATTGCATTAATATTTAATTTAAACAGTGTGTGAACTCCGTTCTTCTTCTCCACATAAACTAAGCTCACCGACAAATCAAATTATCAACGACCTCAAATCGATCTCACCAAAAACCAATTTCAAACGAACCAACGGAACAAGAGAAATCCGAACGAACACATCCAATTAATCAAATTCAATATACCGTTTTGAAGATAAGGTCCGTATTCGGTGGCGGTTAGATGCATCTTGATGTCATCAAGGGTTTCACACTGACAGAGATTGTTGTAATCAGCAGCGGTCAACAATCCAGATCTGTGGCCCCTAACGATCGCTTCGAGGTAACCTCCGTGAATGTTGAAGGTCATAGCTTCAAATCCGTACATCTTGGCCGATTGAAGGAGATCTAACGATGAATTGAATTCGATAGGGTTAGAGTTCCGATTGAAGAACCCTAACAATGGAGATCGGGAAGATGAAATTGGCAGATGTGAGAAGGGGCGGATATGTGGGTTGGATCAAATCAGAATTCAGTTATTTTGTTGATGATTGATTGCTTACGTGTCTTGTTATGTAAAGGCTCTCGAGTAACCCGGGTTTAGAATAGGGGGTGCGATGGTTGGACATGATTATGCTATGTCCTAACGGGGTTAACGGTAGCGAGGGGTTGGCGTGAGACGAGTCACGGCATTGAGGGCTCTCAGACACACACGTAACGTTAAATGATAAATAAATGGTAAAGTGAAAGGTTCGTTGCGTGAAAGCAATCCATACGAGAAAGTGAAAAATGATGTGATCTGAAATTACAATAAATAGAATGTGGATATTGATGAGTACGTTCGATAGCATTTTGTTTTATTAAATACGAGCATAAAGTGCATCCATATAAACGTCATGCTTACGACGGGTGTGGTCAACTAGTCATACTCATCAAACTTGTTTTATAAGTTAGTGATTGTTAGAAGTTTTTCATTATTTTCGGTCTTTTTCATTTTTTACAATTTGTTTATTGTTTTGGTGACTTTTTATTTTTATTTTTTTACTATCTTTTTTAACTTTTATCACACTGTTTGTATTAACGTTTCAAATATACAATTGCGATTTACAACTATAAGTATAATCTTCATGACTATGGATATGGTAAAAAAACTGTCACCCCATCACACAGTATCAGTTAAATCTTTCAATCAACGATCTAACTATAATTTTACTTTTGATTGTATGAAATTGCAAAATAATTATTTATACATAGGTTTATATGCTACAGTTAAACTATCACGGTACAAACATTCTCAACATTCAGATGGTTCATCATGTCATCATGATAAGACTCATAGTAGTGAAAGCAAAATAGGTGTTAAACATGATGATGTGGCAAGACTATATAATGCCAATGCCACTACAATTATATTAAAATTAAGTGCCATTTACAATTTCGCCAACATTTTAACGGGGCCATACTCAAAATTATCTATATATATGCAATTTAATCTTTTTAATATTTTCAAATACTTTCAAATATACTTTTTTATGTTTCACACTATACTTTCAAAATTATCTAATTTTGTCATTTATAAAACTTGTGAATTGTTATGCTTATCCTTTGTTGCCTTTAATTTTCTAATCAAGCTAATAATAATAATAATAATAATAATAATAAGAGTAATTGTAACAATAATAATAATTTATAAAAAAAAATTAAAGTTAAAAGATGGTTATAACCTGGATTTAAAAAGTTAAGGGGGCCTTGTTGTCATTTTGTAAACTTTAAATAAAAGGTTTTTGCATGAAATAATAAAGAAGGAAATCTTCAGGGACCATAAGTGTAAATTCTTCAAAAACCAACCCATTCCCCCTTAATCCCCGTAGATCCGGCAGCCGCCGCCGGCAGAGTTCCGGCGAGCTCCGGCGAGGCTTAAAACGCCACAAAAAGCCCTTAATCAATACTCCAAATCACCTCAATCGCATCATTAACATGATTCGAAAGCCGTTATGAACCTTAAACTCATCTAAACGCCGGTTACAAACACAATCGACCGAGTAACCGGCAATTCATAAATCATCAAGCCGTTCGACATCTAAAACGCAATAATGATAAAATTAATTGCACCTACATGATCGTCTAATTGTACCTAAACTCCTATGCAAACATAATTCTACCTGAATCGCACTTAAACAATCCAATTTACTCTCACTTTAACCGCGAACCTGCAACCACTCGAACACCACCATATGAGCCTGCTAACTACGAATTGGCATAGGGCTTTTCATCTCAGAGATCACTTGAAGCTACCTGTGCAACAAATTAGATTATCATAAACGTTTGATCATCGATTGGGCACAAGAAGTGCGCGACCTGTTCTTTGTGTTGAATACCTCTGATTTGTCATCAACCGGGTAATTAATCACATAAACCCACTCGTTTAATCATGGGTAACAAAAGCCCCATGATTGTAAAGGTTAACAGAATCATCTAAGGTTGAATTAGATCAAAGATTGATTCTAGGGTTTATGTAATTTGGGGGTTTTCTTGAGATTATGTAATATGGGGGTTACCCACTCGTTTGCCAATCTAGAGGTCCCGGGTTCGAACCCGGGCACCCTCAACATATTTTTTTAGGCTTTTTCAGCCTTTAAAAAATATAGAAAATTTTCTGAAAATTATAAAAAGTACTTTTGTAAACTTTATTAATTTTTAAAGTTATTCTATCATTTTCTATAATTACCTTAACAATTTTCTTATAAAACAATATTAACAAACATTATGCCTAGTTTAATCATATAAAAAATAGACTTTACATATATTTTTAAATCATTTAATTTGGACACTAAACATCTTGTATTGATGGTTTAGTCATGATTATTATAGAATCTTATATTTTATAAGTTAACTTCACAAAATTATTAAAAAAGATTTAATTCCTTTAAAATTTCATATATGATATCTTTTTGAACTAAAATATATATAAGATCTCGTTAGTTAACGTTATCTAAATGTTAAAACCCCCAAATTCCCATCGAAACCCTAGATCATTTTAATCATTAATCTTATTAACCTAAACCTTGTAAAATGCGCATACTTAGGTACCTTGTGAGGAACTACGTTGGACGTTGCTTATTATACTTTCTTATTAAATCGTTATTCCATACTTATTTGATCAAGTGAGTATTCTATACCCCTTTTTCTTATTTTCACACTTTGGGGTGAAACATGTTAACTTATACTATTGCACTTGTAAACTTATTTGAGACTTGTAAACCTATGGCAATTCATCTTGTAAAGTTGTGGTTAGTTGAACTTTCGTGGTTACCATGTTATGGCATTATATGTACAATTATTAACTATTGCTAGCCCAACGAAGTCATAGATCTATGGGCAAGACAAGCCTGCTTTGGTTGATCCAAGTACACTTAGCTGATCGTATAATCTTGTAAACGTTTGAGACTTGTAAAACTTTGTCGAGGTTTGATTGTTGCATTGTTCATAACATCCCTAATCACTTTTATTCACTAACATATGACTTGAATTTCCATCTTTTATATAATCTATGTATTTAAAACTATGGAATGTTCACCAACATTATTGTTGACCTTTTATTTTTTAACATGTTTCAGGAAATACTCAAGCTTGATTTCTACACATTGAAGCTTACACATCTAGGAATGGACCTAGATAAATAAGTGAATTAAAATGACTTGTTATCATTTATGTTATGTTTTTATTTCTTTGAGACTTAAGCTTGTAATGATACAATTGAATTTTATGATTAATTTATATTTGGGTTATTAATAGCGTTATGTGGCTGTGAACGATCTTAACTCTCACTTCTCGACGTTTCCGCCGTCAAGGTTGAGGTGTGACACCCGAAGAGGGAGTAGATCGGTGGAGAGATTGTTGTCATTGAGATCAAGCTCACGAATCGATTTGAAATCTGATATGAACTCCGGAAACCCACCGGAGAACTTATTCCGACCGAAATCAAGATGCAATAAGTTTTTGCAGGTGGCGTTTGGTACAGCAGGTTTGGGTATTGATCCGGATAACAAATTCCCATGAACCCTTATAGAGATCAATCACTCACTGAGGTTCCAAATCGACGCCAGAACAACTCCGGTGAGCTGATTATCTCCCAAATCGATATCCGATAACGACAAACTGTAACGATTTCTAAAGGAATTGAATCAGAGATGGAGTTAACTGAGAGGTATAGGCTTTGAAGGGCGGAAAACTCTCCGATCTCCGACGGGATTTCGCCGGAGAGATTCGCCGACGGGAGTTGCAGAGAGAGGAGGTGAAGAGAAGGGTCTTTCGAAAGCGAAAGATTCAACCATTGAGGCGATGAAACGTCCGTACACGTTAATGGAGACCCATCACTGAAAACCCACTTCAACCCCCTCCATTAGCACAAGGGTATTGAAGTGTTTCATGATTTTGGCAGCAGATTCTTCGATTTGCCTCCGATTGAGGGTCAAAGGAGAAGAAGATGATGTGGGTGGTCCCACAAAGTTTTTTTTATTTTTTACTCTTAAAGGTAATTTAGTCTTTTCCATAAATAGTTAACTGAACAGTTTAACGGAGTTAGTGATTTGGATTTAAATGGAAACAAAAATGAAACGTTAGAGGGCGAATCAAGACTTTGAAACTGCAGGAATACAAGTGGTTAAAATGAGAAAATGTCAGGGATGCAAATAGTAATTTACTTTTGTTTTTATAATGTTTATTGATACGTAGGAGATGCCCATAAAAGCTCAAAATTTTGGGCTCATGTTTGAGATAAATTTCACATTAAATTTAGTACAAATGTACGATGGATTTTAATTGAAATAAAGTATACATGAAATAATGTTTAAATAATGAAATAAAAATAATGATTAATTAAAGATTGAACTTAAATAAAAATAATGTTTAACTAAACCACTACACTTAAATTAAATGGGCTTTAGTTAAACTTTTTCTATCTATGTGATGCTTACGTGTCACTTTTACTTGAAAGTAGTTAAAACAACATAGTCTAAGCTAAGTCGAACATTTTGTCATGTTGTTTTCAATAAAATCCGACTTCTGAACGACGACGAACAGAGGGTTGAGATTCCCACCTTCACCGACTGTTGATCATCGTCAGATTCACGTCAATCGTTCACAACTCACTTTTCCGGGGCCGTAACGTTAGTTAATTTCTTAATTATTTTCATAAGGTTGATCTCATGTCAACGGAACCCTAGAACTGATTAACATGCTATAATCATTCAACCGTTGGTTAATTTTTGCTTTTGAGGCTCAGATCTAGGGTTCAAGGACAAATAGTTTGTTGAAATCACTTTTGGATGTAGTGATTAGCTAGATGTGTGGTTGATTGATTGATTGAATCTTGTGGTGGATTGTTTTTGTTGACGTGTGTAATAGGCGGTAAAGATGACGACGCCGGCGAGGAAGAGGTTAATGAGGGATTTCAAGAGGTTGCAACAGGATCCTCCTGCTAGAATCAGTGCTGCACCTTATGATAATAATATTATGCTTTGGAACGCCATGATATTTGGGTAGGTGGAAGTGTGAATTAATGTTTGTTTTTGTTTTAGGATGATATGAGATTATTAGTAGTTATTGATTTGTGCTATTTTTGTTGTAGTCCTCATGACACTCCTTGGGATGGAGGTATTTGATTCACTTCCATATCTTGTTGTATACAGTATATGTGTGTTGATAGTAAGATCCAGAATTGAATATCTGTTAAAAATGTAACATTACTGAGAAGTAGAAGTGGCACATAGATAACGTTATCGTCTTTCTTATTATAAGTTATAGAACCTAATGTCATGGGATTCGTAAAATGAAAGCCAGACATTGAAAGGGTTTAGTTAGTGTTCTCTTTTTTTTCTAAAGCACGTACCATTTAGGCTTTTGCGTATACGACTATTGGCACACTAGACCTAAAGTCAGAAGAATCACAAATCATTGGGTCACTGGGACAGCATGGGTTTAATTGTCATATTGCTAACTTGGTCTTCTTGCATATGCATTTTTATTCATTTTTCAATTGGTATCCATGACGTACACATTGTCATTGGTTTGTTTGTATGTTTGAGTAATCTTTTGAGATAACAAATTTGGCTGGTATTGTTGGCCAATTTTTGGTTTTCTAAAAGTTTTAGTACTCAAGATGGTCAATGTGTTGTATGGTTGTATTCTTTGATAACATGTAGTGGGCACTCTCAAGTACGTTTAAGCTGACATTATAATTTTATGAAGATTATCCAAATAAGCCACCAACATTGCGCTTTATTTCAAAAATGTTTCATCCAAACAGAAAGTTGTCTTAATCAACGAGATTATAACTTTTTAATCGATGGATGTGTGTGTTGGCCATGAGGCATGATTTTGTTTGTTAGCCTTGTGAATGGAGCATGTGAAAATTGCATTAAAATTATATAATTCAGCCTTTGTTGAGTGTCATCAGGGGCGACGACACAGAGGCCACCCTCACCACACTCCTACCCCACCACTAGGGGCTTTTATCAGCCATTATTTTTTATTAATATTTTATTAAAGTCAACTTGGTAAAGTTACATAATGCCAAGCGTAGCGGGTGTTTGTTTTTTTGAAAAATTCTTTTTTTTATTTTTTCATCTGCGCGCTCATAGACGCGGGAAGAAGTACGACTTTTCATTTCACAACCTTTCTTACCTCTTCTGGAAACGGATATCATTGTTTTCCGGCGATCGGATCCGATTAACCGGTGGATCGTGTGTTCGCAAGGCGGATGGCCTACGTGGTGTGGTGATGGTACAATATACTTCCACCGGCAAGCTGATGATGGCTGGTGGAGCGTTTTGTGGTGATGGATTTACCGGCCGATAACATTTGGTTAAACAAACATACTGTTGGTCCACCCTCTTCTCTTCTTCTCTTCTCATTCAATTTTCTTTCTGAAATCATTATTTTTAATCATTTCTCTTATTACTGTTTTTGGCATCATACTTAAGTTTTCAATGATAAATTTTATCATCTTTTTATTGTGGACGATATTTTTTTATTTATCTCGGGTGATAGTTAATAAAATATTAGTTAACAGGTCAATTTTGGATTTTCTCCAAAATGGAAAATTTTTGGCTCCGCCCCCATGAGATGCCAAACTATTTATTGTGATCAATGACAAGATCGTGTTTGTATCAAGTTACCAACATACTTGTCATACTTATTGATATATAACAATAAATTGCTGCATTTTGTTCCGTTCATATTTTTTCTGTTGGTGATGGTTAGTTTATTATTTTCTATCGGCCAGTCTATGCAGATGGGAGCATATGCTTGGACATCCTTCAAAACCAATGGAGTCCAATTTATGATGTTGTTGCTAGTCTTACATCAATTCAGATGAGCTAGCTTTAATTATTCATGATAGGGCTTATGATCTTTGAAATTTTGCATATCAGCATACCTTTTGTTCTAGATTTGTTTTATAAGATATAAACACATAGTTGGTTTCAGACATGATTAGAAAATGATATAAAAACAGTTTGGAATATCAGATTAGCAATAATGCAATATGAATACTTTTATGATCATTTAAAACTTTTCATTTCACTTTGGTTTCCCTTAAAGACTAAATTAGATAAGTAAATTAATAAAGCATGTATATGTGACTGCTACATGAAAGAAAAATATCAAAAGAAATGTCCCATTTCATGAATATACCTGAGCCCTGAGAGAAATGATTTGTTGTTTGGTGATGGAGTAGAAACTATAAAGGAATAAGGTTTAAAAGTTGTACAAAAAGAACAATTTGGTGACGGTATAAATGGAGAAGAGGCTTGATTGTCACTTGAATAGTAGGTAAAACTAAAAAGTCATAGCAGGAAGTTGGTTAGATGTGAGATCACCAGCAGTTAAATGATAATTGTATATAATTATTAATGCCTCGTGTGCACGCGTCGTGAATCCATGATGTGCATGGGTTGTCAACCTTGATGTATTTCGTATTTCATGAGTTATGCTTTAGTAGTGTTTTTAAGTTTATGTTTGATGTGTAGGATTTCTTGCCCTGTTTTATCCTTTGCTACTGATTTGTATATTGTTAGGTGTGCCTGCAGTTAGATTATATGTATACCTTTAGTTATAGGGTGCCTCTAGCTTCAAGGATGCTTTTAGCTCTAGTTGTGTCGGACATACCTTAGCTTCTAGTTTATGTTTGATGTGTATGTTTTCCCGCTCTGCTTTATCCTTCATATTTTTGTTTGTATGTATTATTGTTTTTGTGCTTCATATTTCTCACTATACATAGTAGGTCTCCGCTTTATCCTTCATAACCTTCAGAGGTTATGAGCCTAGAGCCGGCTCTATAATGTAATTTGTGACGCTATAGGATTGAGACCCTAAAAATAAAGGCTACCATTTTTAAAAGAAATTATAGTAAGCTTTGGTATTTTATGGGTCAATAGAATTTTTAAACAGGAATAATACTTGATAGTTGAGTCCCGATGAAAATTTTGATGATTTGATATGTTGTTGAAAAAACACAGCCACACAATTCACAAAGCAAACGACCCTTTCAAGGTTCCTTCATCTTTGATCAATCTGATTGACATCAGCTAACCCTTTTTTGCATTTATTTTGTTCAAAGAAATCAAATATCAAGTATTTATTTTTATTTTACATTTAGAGTAATCAATTAAGTTCATCAAGTGAATACTTTGAAAAAATTCTCATTTATATTTTACATTCAAAGTATTGTATGTGTGTTTGTTAGTGAACAGTTAAGTTAGATTCCATATTTGTTAACTGTCGGTCAACATAAAAGTCTTGTTCAATTCAAAACCCGATCTAGCAGAACTCTTTTACCAAAAGAAGCTAACTTTTTACAGTCTAAGCAGCGATAGTAAGGAAGGTGTGATTCAGAGAGGTCATTCAAATTACAAAGATGTTTTGCAAGAAACAAAAGACTCACCACACATGGAGGTGTGGAGGAGTGTTCGGTCTCACTCAGAATGGGCTAATATTCCTACAATAGGTAATGTTTCATAAAAAGAAAGGGGGGTTAAAAACTAATAAATTTGGTCATTATATCACGTCTTTAGAAGCTTAATTTTCAAACATCTATCTCAGCGATGATGAGAATGTAGGACCCAAGAGACCGACTAGAAAAGACAAGCGATCGACCATATCATCGACATTGCAAGAATCACTTTTAGCGAAGATCCCTGGAGTTTCAATGCTATAAGTCAAACCGAAGCTGGGCATAGATCATGTCTTCGTGACGAGAAGTTAAGTATTATGCAAGAGAAATATATAAAAAAAGTTTGATTGATGCGACAATAACAATAAATGTTGGAAGAATAGCAACACAAATCATACTTGAGGTTCATCTTAAAAGACCACTCATTATGTTTCGGGCCAATGTTGACAGTTGTCACATAACAAAAGCAGGAAAACGCACAATATTGGAAATGATAATTCTCGTACTTAAATGTTTCAACAAACAGTAGTTTTTAGATCTCCTGAAACCTTAAATTCAGTTTCATGAATTGTTCAACATGAGCTTAAGATCTATAGATGTGATATGATACAAAGTATCAGGGAAATCATCGAGAATAGGGTGTTGCCAATGGTCCTAAAAGATTTTATGTTTAAAGTGAACAAGAGTACAACCAGGTCAAGATGATCTATCTACCTCCACTAAAATTATACATGAGATTTTCTAGAAAAAACATGAGGGTCTATTTACACACATTGTTCTATCAACACAAAGGTGAATTCATGTTTGTTGAATATCATGATTTTTAGCAAATTTTATGAAAGTTACCTATGCAATTTCTATAATCAGTTTGCTAAACGAGTATTATGAGCTACAATGCATACATTACACTTTGCTTCAGAGTTCAAACAGTTTTGCTTGTGATTTTTAATGACTTTAGGGGGGAGGCTTGGATGATTACTAACTCTGCATTTGATTTGATGTTTTTCTTATTTTTGGGTATTACTAGCTGCAACTGTGAGGTTCTTGATTCATAGAATACAGTTTCCTTTGGAACACTTATTGTTTTTTATATTTAAAGATTTTGAGGATCTTTAGGATTCAAAGATTATTATCTATGTTGGATTTAGTAATTTTGAGGTTCTAGATAGAAACTAACCTCTGTGAAAGACTGATGCTAGAAAATATTTATGTTATAAATATTGGCATTGTTTTGTTTATCTTGGATACATACGTTTTAATCCGATGATCACAGACTAGTACATTACTAGTTTAAAAAGATGTTGCGTCACAATTATCAAAGAAAGCAAGATTCAACGCTGCCATGGTAGGCTATGGTGCTTCAGCAATACACGAAACAATCTCCAGTGACTTGGTGTTGCTCCACCACGACCACAACTCCTACTTACTCACATGTAACACCTCATTAGGGTTTAATGTTACTTCACAAATTTGAATTGAAAACAAATCTTTTAGGTATGTTTTCATGAACAAAATGTACATATGCATATATGATTTTGAAGTTGAGCCCATTCAACATTAATGAATGTGTTGGTATTCAAAGTTGGGAAGTTCACGACTGTTGTATGGGATTTCTTTGTAGAATTAGGATATGCTTATTGATGTCTTGGTTGTCCTTAAGGTTTCAAATATAAGAAGCTTGGCTTATAAAAAAAGAAATGTCTAAAGTTACCCTATAAATTACAAGGGTTTCTACTTTCAAATTCTATTTGTACACACTTGACCACCTTATTTGCTTTTAGGAGATGATGATCAATCAAGTATAAAGCAGTATATCCTTACTCAACAAAACTATAACCAATTTGTAATTTTATTTCATTCAAAGATAATCTATCACATAAGAACGGTTTAGAACCCAAACCATTTCCAAACCATTTTGACTTGTTACACAACCTGTCGTCACAGGGGAAATCATATAAAAGACTACGTGACCCTCCTACAAATTCGAATTACATACCATATCAAGGTTCATGTTCAGAAAGCAATTTATCACGAGTTCAAGTATGCCAACAATCTTAAACAATAAAATTTAACATGTACGATAACCTTATTTTGCGAAAATCTGCAGCATTCTGGAGGGACAAAAGTGATTGAATAGTAGCAGCAACTGAATGTACATAAATATTGCAACTGTTCATAGCTAAAATATGAAAACCACACTGTCATGAACCCTGGATTTCTGGTTCTGGGCCACACACTCCGATATCCACATTAGGTTCCTGATCTCCTGCTCCTTGAGTCGCATGTATGCAAAGAACACACCATAGTGGAACTGCACATTCAAACAACGGTTTTGTACAAGTATATTAACATTGATTTGCATTTCACCAAATGGAGATTGTGTGATAAAGTGATTTAGTTTATAAATTTAATAATAATAATAATGAGAATAAGAGAGTAGTCGATTTATTTAGTGTGATATATCTCTTTAGTTATGTTTGTACAATTTCACACATATAGCCATGACTTAGGTGACAAGTTCATGTACCAACTTTTACCACATATACCCATGAATAAGCAACAACAAATTCATATATCAACTTTTACCCAAGTATCATTTAATATGGAAAGAGGAAAAAACACTTTCAGAAATATGTTAATCTAAAAGGATGATACACGAATACGATCCATGTATCGTGTGATATGGGAAAATGAAGAGCCTATTTTAGGGATACACGAATATCATGTTTAGATTCACAATAATTATTGCATTCCACAAAAATGTACAGTCCCCATTAATTTGAAGCAAGAACGAGTCATTTTCAGTGTGTGTAATTATATATAGAGAGGGAGGGTGTTTTTTCAGAACCAATATTATGTTGAGAACTATGCAAAATCATATGGTAAACTTGTACGTTTTGTTTCAAGGGTAATAGAAATGGCGGTTACATAACCACTTACCCCACTATCTTTCTCTCTCCCATTGACTGATCAATGCACTACGTACACATGCTTTATACAATTCTAGTGGTTCTTAAAATTATATTGGTTCTGAAAAGAACATGTCCATATATACACATTCAAGATATTCGGAAATGTCTTGTATATCACATTCAAAGCAATGTTACAGATGCACTATATAGTTCTCACGGTTTTCATCATATTATTAAATCTGAAAACTAATGTGTCTCTCACTCCCCCCTCCCCCTCTCCCTCTGTGTGAGTGTGCACCTGTGCATGTGTATCAACATTGTTTTTTTGAATTTCCAAACAAATCTCTTTCCCTACCTCCCATCTTGATTCATGTATTTGTGATACGTATCCATAAATCAAGCCACCTCGGGTCAATTCATTAGTCGATTACTAGAAATAGGGTCAACTACATTAGTCACTTACCCGAGATATAGGAGCTAATCATGGGTTACCAAAAATAGAGGAGCTAATCATGGGTTACCAAAAATAGAAGAGCTAATCGTGAGACAGTTTTACCTTTCTTGTTTTATTGTACTTTAGAGAGTAGGGAGTGGGATATCGATGTATTGTTTATCAATTAGGGTTTTTACCTTGTAATTGGAGATTTAGCCTATCTCGAATCAGGCTTTTTAATCATAAATCTAAGCTTTCGATTTCCAGTATCTATCATTTGGTTCCATTGCCGGGAAAAACGATGGTACCATCTACCCAGAGCACTACCAACCAACACGATGGCAACAACACTGCAGAAGATCTGATCGCAGGGCAGTTATTAGCCATTTTGGCACGATTAGACGCCATTTTGGCACCCCTGAAGGAAGATATACCAGCAATCAAAACACAGATGCTAAGAGACGACAGTTATGATAAAAACAGATAAGGATTAGAAGAACAGGGTGGCTGACAAAAGAGACACAACACGCTATGGAGGGATGTTGCAGCACTAAAGATCACAATGTTTGGAAAACCAACAGCAGCCAATCACCACTACTCGCATCATTTACACCTCTCACTCTTCCTAATTTTTGCACCAAACACAACCCAAACCAGCCTTCAAACCCTCGCACCACCAACATGCTTTGAATAGCCACCAACAGTACTACAAAAACCAACACCAAACAGGAACCGGTACCGAACCCGTCGATTGCATCATCTACACCACTACCAACACCAACTGTATTGCAAAACCAAAATATTACACCTAAGCACCTCACGACCAACTCGCCTGGTTCGCTACTCACCTTCTTGCCCAACCAAAACATTAAATCCATGCTTGTTTGGTGTTTTCTTTTGACACCCACGACATAACAAAAGGCCTCATTAAAGACCATGTATTCTTCTAGAAGTGTTAGACAACTTGTTCATACATATTCATGTTATGAATCTTATGCTATTCATTCTCCACTAACTGGGTTCAGGGACCAACGCGAGAGACTCGGAACAAAGGCGTAGCCGGACGACACAAGTGGCGCCCACCTTGGCGCACCGTTGAAATTGCACCACATGCCATTGTAAGACTCAAATGGCGTCCACCGTGGGTTGTTGATAAAGGGCGGCCAAGCTTCACTCGACCGCTTCATCTCGACTTGAGGACAAGTCGATTTTCCGGGCCGAAAGTATTGATACGTATCCATTAATTAAACCACCTCGGGTCAATTCATTAGTCGGTTACTAGAAATAGAGTCAACTACATTAGTCACTTACCCAGATATAGGAGCTAATCATGGGTTACCAATAATAGAGCTAATTGTGGGACAGTTTTACCTTTCTTGTTTTTATAGTACTTTAAAGGGTAGGGAGTGGGATATCGATGTATTGTTTATCAACTAGGGTTTTTACCTTGTAATTAGAGATTTAGCCTATCTCGAATCAGGCTTTTTAATCATAAATCAAACCCAGATCCTAGTTGGGTGGGTTGGTGGGCCTTGGTTCGGTTCAAAGGGGCAGCAGCCTAGTGGGTTAGTGGAAGAATGGTTAGCTATTGTTTAGGGAGTAATTTCAGCCTAACTGCCCTGGTTAGCTATTGTTTAAGGAGTAACTGCAGCCTAACTGCCCCTATTCTTCCTATTTAAGTTTACTTCTTAGGATGTGTGGTTGTCTTTGTTTAGTTTATCAAAAGTAGGGTTTTTAATCCTTGTAATCGGAGATCACCCTTCTCGAATAGGGCTCTATCTGTACTTTTCATTTGAAGTTAATCAAGCCGACTTTTGGGTTCTATCAATTGGTTCCATTGCAGGAAATTGAATTGCACCTGTAACATGGAACTTGGCAGATCAACTAGCAACCATTACAGCAAAACTAGATGTAATTCTTGCATCTTTGAGGGACGATGTTGAAGAAATCAAAGTTCAAGTGAACAGAGATTGTTGTAAAAATGAAGAATCAGAGGATAATTTGAAGACACAGTGGTTGAGGAACTGCTGGGGTCTGAGCATGACCCTCTTCAGCCACTTAGATCTAGCGTTGGTGGTAGAATCACTGATCAAAGTGACATAAGCGGCGATGGGATTGAGGGCACCAATGAAATGGATGATGGAATGCACTCCGGCAAAATTGATGGCACCGCAATTGAAGCTTAGGCACCAGCAAAGATATTAACATCAAAAAGCAGCCATGATCGGAAGAGGAGAGAAAAAATTAGTGAAATAAGAGGCTTGCTAAAAGATATTGACCCATCGATCTTGTTAGTTGCAAGGCGTCAAGGAAATAAAAGCGTGTTGATTTCTTCAATATACACATCTAAAACGCAATGAATTCCTGAGATATGCCTCTGATCTGCCTTATTTGTGCCCTAGGATACTCTTGTTTGATCTAGCATGTTCTGAAACTTACCAAGCAACACTGGCACTTGCGAAACATGTGATTATAGTTTTATCATTGTGTGGGACCCAAGAATAGGAAGAGCAATCAGAATTCAACAGCCTTTCATCTCCTATTTGTGGAAACATTTGAGTACTGGTCCAGCATTCGACTTGAGGTCAAGTCGCCTGACCAAGGAGGATGCATTGATACAAACCCAGATCCTAATTGGTGGGTTGGTGGGCCTTTGTACCAGGTCAAACCGTCAAAGTGGCAGCAACCTAGTGGATTAGTGGAAGAAGGTTAGCTGTTGGTTAGGGAGTAATTGTAGCCTAACTGCCTAACTGCAGCCTACCTGCCCCTATTCTTCCTATTTATGTTTACTTCTTAGGATGTGTGGTTGTCTTTGTTTAGTTTATCAAAAGTAGGGATTCTTATCCTTGTAATCGGAGATCACCTAGAATAGGGCTCTACCTGTACTTTTTATTTGAAGTTAATCCAGCCGACTTTTGAGTTCTATCAATTTGTCTTTAAGATTATTGTTTCTAAAACAAATCTGTCTGTCTCTCCTATCTATCCATTTTTACATGATTAGATTTGTGTATTTGTCTTTTAAATTCTGGTATCTTTAAAATGACTTTTTGGCTTTTTTATTATATGATGATACACGAGTAAAAGTTGGTACGCAAACTTGTCATCGCATAAGTCATGGTTGATGCATGAAAATGTACTGATGACCATAGAAGTATATTACACAAAAAATTGGGTTATTTTCATGATAATAATAAAAAATGATTTGAAGTACAAACCTGTTGCTCAAAAGATAAACAAAGTCGTTTCACTTCTTCTTCATAAAATGCCTTATCAAGCATTTGGCTCTCTCCATACGACAACTTGGAGAATATTGGCTGGTAAGGAGGGTATTTCTCCATCACAGCACGAACCTAAGTGGAGGTTTATTGAGGCACAATAATTAAATGAGACCGGTAAGTTACCCTTTTACCCCTCTAGAAGAATTTAGAGATTATTTATAGAAGAACTACTCGAAAATTTTGATAGGGCAATTACAGAGATAAAGCATACCTGATCTATGTCCTCACAAATAGCAAGTTCCTCATGGCCATAGGGGTAACTATTTCAAAACCAAAAGGAGAACATAATATTAAGTTAATGAAAAGGAAGATAAACAATATCCAATCGGTAAATACATGAAAAGTTATGTTAACTTACAGTAGACCAAAACTAGAATACAGCTTCCTACGATCATCTCGAGTAAGCTCTGTTCCAATGCTATATATGCAAAATTACAAACAACAAAGACAGACTACCGAGTTAACATTAGAACTTAACATAACTGAATAGTGGAGGTGGCAAGATGGGCGCGCGAACAAGTGGGTTGGGTAGCAACTTCTCAAGAGTCATTTTCGACACAGGTAGAAATGAGCCAGGTCAGGGTTGGTTGACCTGTGAACATTATTTGTCCATTTTTGAATGATAATATAATAATTATTACAATAATAATGTAACATCTAATGAAATGATTTTAGGCGTTACGCAGTGAGAATAGACTTTCAACCCGAGTGACGTGTTTCAATTTTAGCTAGATTTCCTGAATTGACCATTTGAGATAAAACAAAATCCAAATTGACCCATTCATAAGTAAATAGGTCAAAATGAAATGTAACGTATAGAGAATTTTCCTACATGAACAAGTTACAGATAGTTGCAGCACCTGTTTATGGTAATATTAACAGCTCTTCTGTCGGCTTCGAATGCTAGAAGATCAGACATAATTTCAGCAGTTGCGCCACCTAGTTTCTACTCACAAATTAATGTTAGAACCGAAATTTCAGAAAGCACTTGCAGATTCCAAAATAATCAGAAAATACTTACCTGGCAAAACTGATAGAAGTCCTCAAGATATGCCTTGTAAAGAGTATTTCTCATTATCTCAATGTTCATATCATCCAAATCCTGCAGATAATACCAGTTGTTTTTAAAAAATAAGACAGCTGAAAAACCATGCAAAAATATTTGCAGTCAAATAATTAGAAAACTTGTTAACCTCAGATGTGATGCACTCAGAGAAGTAGGGGCGAGTGGTGTATCCACAAGCACAAGTCTATAAAGCTCGCGCATATTCTGAGCAACTGCCAGTGTGGCAATACTGAAGAAACAAACACAAAAATAATACCATATCAGCATTTGCAGCAAAAGTCGGAAGATGTTTTGAAAAAAAATTACCTATCAAACATTCCCAATGGGTGGCATTTCTCTAACAGTTCCTGAACATCTCTCTCATGCAAGGTTCCGGTAACAATCAGAACAACATTATCAATCATGTGACCATATCTGTAAAAGAAACAGAAAACTTAGCCCCGGGTAAATTTAGATTAATAAATCATTTCCTCTTGATGCTTTCCATGGCCTTAAGCTTCAATCAAGAAGCTTAATATGAACTTAGAAGACTATTAGGCCCAATAAGCATGCATACAATGATTTAAAAACGAAGATTAATATGCAAAAATACTTGTAGAATACAATTTGCAGCAAATGAGCATCTTTAGAAAAAGAAAAAAAAAGAATCAACAATATATAATGGTTAAGAGAATGTGCAGCTTTAGAAGAATAAGAAAATCTACATACGTTATATACTCTAAGAAGGTTGACAGAGGCTCGGTAGCTTGCATAACATGTGCTTATACTCATCAACCAACTTAAGGGTGCATTTCTCTACAATAGTAGTGGTATGCAATGGTGAAGGCTCTGCAAGAAAAAACGACAAATATGATCAGCAACTAAAAATTTATGACATCCCATCCTAAAATGATGTATGATGAAAAATCTAGACATTAACTAACATACATCACCTAAAAATATAAAAGAACATATTCTTCATCTT
Organism: Flaveria trinervia; assembly: GCA_025506515.1. Classification (NCBI taxonomy): domain Eukaryota; kingdom Viridiplantae; phylum Streptophyta; class Magnoliopsida; order Asterales; family Asteraceae; genus Flaveria; species Flaveria trinervia. The sequence continues at coordinate 88,108,938 of CM046452.1, read as the reverse complement.
CATACGATGAGTCATCCCGTTTCCAGTTTTATCGCAGAAGCATGGGGCTAAATATTTTTCTTATACAGTTATACAACTTTAAACAAAATCACTTCCACACATTTATGTAATCTTTGTCAATTAAATCTAGACATGTTTCCTGTAAAACTTCAAACGTAACAACATACTACAAAAATATTGTTATAATGGCAGAGGTAGGGTGCGAAAAGTTAATTGAAAAATATATATCATCCTTGACCTGGGGTAATATAAATCTCAAACGGCAACAAAGTTAGTGTATACTGTATACCAAGTTACATAAACTGATAAAAGTTACATTTTAAGCAAAAAATGGTTCATTTGAAGAAGGGAGCATATAAGTGGGTATACATATAGATTCTCATGGGCCAAAAGATCAACCACCAACAAAGAATCAAAGGTAGATCAATGGGTGCCAGTTTCCTTATAGATGAGCATTCAATTTAGCACAATGATTTCACTCTCTATCAGTCTACTGTAAAAAAAAGTGATCTGATAATAGTTCTTCACATAAACTAAGCTCCCCAGCCAATCAAACTATAATGAAGAATTGTAACGTTTGTAATTGCATTTATATTCAATATAAACAGTGTCTGATCTCCGTTCTTCTCCACATAAACTAAGCTCACCGACGAATTAAATTATCACGACCTCAAATTGATCTCACCAAAAACCATTTCAAACGAACCAACGGAACAAGAGAAATCCGAACGAACACATCCAATTAATCAAATTCAATATACCGTTTTGAAGATAAGGTCCGTATTCGGTGGCGGTTAGATGCATCTTGATGTCATCAAGGGTTTCACACTGACAGAGATTGTTGTAATCAGCAGCGGTCAACAATCCAGATCTGTGGCCCCTAACGATCGCTTCGAGGTAACCTCCGTGAATGTTGAAGGTCATAGCTTCAAATCCGTACATCTTGGCCGATTGAAGGAGATCTAACGATGAATTGAATTCGATAGGGTTAGAGTTCCGATTGAAGAACCCTAACAATGGAGATCGGGAAGATGAAATTGGCAGATGTGAGAAGGGGCGGATATTGTAAGAGGGGTGGTTTGGATCAAATCAAAATTCAGGTATCTTGTAGATGATTGTTTGCTTGCGTACTTAGGTGTCTTGTGTTATGTAAAGGCTCTCCAGCTCCCCGGGTTTCGAGTAGGGGGTGCGATGGTTGGACGTGATTAGGCTATGTGTTAGACGAACCGGCATTTTTATCACGGCTCACCTCGCGTCACATTAACGCGTGACGCGCTACATCGTCTTGTTTGGGTTTACGGTAGCGAGAAGTTGGCGTGAGACAAGTCACGGCAATGAGGGCACTCAAACACACGTAACATTAAATAATAAATAAATAATGAAGTGAAAGGTTGCGGTACGTGAAAGCCATCTATACGAGAAACTAGAGAGTGATGTGATCTGATATTACAATAAAAAGAATGTGGAAATTGATGAGTATGTTCGATAGCATTATCTTTTATTGAGTGCGAGCATAAAGTGCATCTATATGAACGTTATTCTTACGGTGGGAGTGATCAACTGGTCATACTCTTCAAATCAAACTTGTTTTATAAGTTAGTAATTGTTAGAATTTTTTTATTATTTTCATTCTTTTTCTTTCTCACAATTTGTTTATTGTTTTGGTGATTTTTTTTTTCTTTTTTTTTCTCCTATCTTTTTAAGGTTGTATTGTGATAGGGTATGAAATCAAAGAAGGTAAAATTAACAATAATTGAAAATGACAATAGAATAAGCAAATAGAAACAAGGTTGTATTGCAAAATAGATGATGATAACAAAATGAAGAAGATGATTACAAACTCTATCACCACCACCGTTATGGTCTAGAGCTATGCCCTTCTCATTGCTAATGCAAGAACCAGCAAACTTACTGATTCATCCCCCTCCCTAAGGGTTTACTAATACCTATTTATATTGAACATAAGTTGCACTAAACAGCCTCCTAGAATAAACAATTGACATTTAAACTATAATGTCGGTCTTGAGTAATGATCGTAAACCAGTGTTGAGCTACACCAATCATACTCAACTGAGCCAATTGAATTTGTAACTTGTCCGGAGTGTCATTGATGTCGAAATACAGCGTAGCCTTTTGAATCGACCCGTGGGGATCAAAACCCGAAAATTCAGGTAATTTAATTTTTTTCACAGCCTAGGAACACCAAACGGAGGATCGCCAGAACCGACTTTCAGATCGAAATTAGACAAATCATTACCAGAGGATCCCGATCCTGATCCCGTCCCATGTTGTGTCATCCAAGCAAGAACAACTTTACGGAATTCACCAGTTCCGCTCGATCAGCATTCAACGTAGTGAGGGAAGCCTTAATCTCCGAAACATCTGACTGTAACTGTTGAATCTGTTGTTAATGAGTATCAATCGAGAATTTTGATTCACCATGGTTGAATCGGGAATTTAACAAGGAATTAGAGATTAGAATCGAATTAGAAACTGAACTAACAATTGAAATCGAATGGAGAGCCAATAGGATTCAAAACTTACAAATGTTGGTGAACGAAGTGACAAAGGAAACAGAGGACGATGTTGAATACGAAATTGAAATTGAAAGGAAAACGAAAATTGAATGGAGAGCAGAGGTAGGGCAGGTCGGACCAATGATAGGATATGAAATCAAAGAAGGTAAAATTAACAATAATTGAGAATGACAAGGCAATAAGCAAATAAAAATAAAATTGCATTGCAAAATAGATGATGATAGCAAACAGTCTAAACCATTAAGTGCTGAACGATTCAAACATCTGAATCATTAAGAGACTGATTCAGATGCTACCAAACAAACCCTTAGTCTTAAACATAAATCTAAAGTTTAAATCCAAATAAGTTAGGATTTGGATGAGATCCGATTTGAATATCAGAATAAGGATTCGGGTCAATTCATTTGATTGCGTATACGAATCATATTATAGTTTTTTCAAATTTCAGTTTTTTTCAACTCCCTTGGTTGGATGGAGTGGTTAGGTTCACAAACGACCTGGGTTCGATTCTTGAGGAATGAGTTTTTTTCTTCTGCTTTTTGTTGGACATAAATATTTTTCTCTTGATAAACCAGAATTTTTGTATACACATATGTATTGATTGTCCACTTACAAACAAGCAACATGCCCCAACTCACTCGTAGGAGTTTGGCACTTGTAGTCCTCACCCACGAGACCCTGGTATGAAACTAGTCTACGGCCAATCTTTTTTATATTCATTACTAATGACAAATCTATTTTACTTTTATCCATAAATTATTTTAAATTACATTATATCGGGGTTTAAACAAAATTTCTTTTAAAACGACAAAGCCTGTATCAAAGAGTAACCTCACATTAACTATTATTATGATATTCTGACCTTTATTTTTCAACAAATTTTTTCTAAAGTCGCAAGCCTCCAAAGAATGAATGTAATTTATAGGAAAGTTTCATAAAATAGTAAACACATTTCAAAATTGTTTCAATTAGGTCACTCATGCTTTTAGTTGTTCCATTCAGGTCACTTATATTTTTAATTGTTTCAATCAGGTCATTGATATTTTTATTTGTTCAAATCAGGTCATCAAAGTTTTTAAGAGTGTTCCAATTAGCTTATTTATATTTTTTTAAAATTTGTAAATAATTCAACATGTTTTTAAATGATTCAACTCTTTATAAATATTGTGTAGGATCGGTGTTTGTCACTTAAACACAAATTTCTCTCAAACTCACCTAGAATCACACTCGGGTAAGAATCAATAAGAGTTGATCAAAATATGAAAAGTAACTAAGAACACAGAAAGATAATTTCAAGATACTTTTATATATTGATTCTCAACTCAAGATACAAAGACTCTTACAAGCAGATGATTTTCTTTCTTCTATGAGTTACAAGGAGAACCTATATATAATACTATCTACAGCCGGATATACTATGATACCAGTTGGGATCCTTTAGCTAAAGCCTATACTACAAGACTATAGTTAAGGTATCTTAGATAAAGTCTTATCTGAGATTTGGTAGTCAGGACATGTCCCTGACTTATCTTTTGTCACCAACTAAAGATGGCAACTGTACTATCATAAAAAGTAAACAGTGGAATAAAGTATGGTCAACAACATGGTTCTTTAGGAAGAAGCCATGCTGTATCAGAAGTCTGTAGCGGAGTGTCAGAGACCATACTTGTGTCCACTGGTTATAGCAGCGTCTTCCGAAGGTTAAATGGTTTCGGAAGAGTAAGTACTTCCGAAGCCACTTTATACTTCGGAAGAGGCTGCTTCTTCCAAGACTTGGAGACTTCTTCTATTCATCATACTTCGGAAGTGGTCTTTACTTTATTCTTATAAGTCTTGAACTTCGGAAGTATGCATCTGTCTTCGGAAGTAGAGTTCTGTCTTCGGAAGTTGGACTTTTCCTTTGTCTTCGGAAGAACTCTACAACCTTCGGAAGTTCCATGACAAGCTTCGGAAGCCTTTGCATGCAGCACTAAAATAACTTAAGTGATCTTGTTTTGGTTGCATTAGCCTTCTTCTTGATCCAACAAACTCCCCCTAGGCTGATGCTACCAAAACTTCACTTACCTCGACTTCTCAAAACTTTTAGCACCAAGGAGAGCAAATATTTGTCTGTCTCCTTGTTCTTCCCTAATGTGGTGCTGAGAAGCTTGTATAGATCCTTGGTAGACAGGAATTCCAGTCTGTCACCTTGGATAACATGTACCCTTTGTTGTTGTCCTTTGAAAAGAGTTAGTTGATGGGAACTGTAATCATATTCCCATCGAACTATAGGTTCCAATTCAGGACCTTCCACCATCTGTAGAAAGGCAGCACCTTTGGTGGGAGATCTTTCCTTGTCTTCCTGTTTTCTCAACTTCAACTCTTCTTTAATCTTTGCTTTTGCAGTTAGCTCAGCCAAATGAAGACTGCTGAGATGATTTCTGACGAGTGTAGCAGTTTCAGAGTTGGAGGGGTTGGAGAATGGTTTCTCTGCTAACTTAGCAATGTCAAATCTACTAGAGTGTAACAGAGAGGTTGCATTAAGTCTGTTGACTTCATCATTCTCTCTTTCCACAACAAAGTTGTGAGAAGGTTCATCGAACCTCCACTGGATTATCTTCCTTCTAGGCACAAGAGGCTGACTAGGAATCTTGTCATCTTTTCTTGTATCCAGCAGAGTCACCAGTTTCCTTCTGAGCTTCTTTTCTTCCTCATTTAAAGAGTCTGAATTGAGGCTCAAAAGTCTTGCAGCCTGGTCCAAAGTTCCTCTAGGCAAATCAAGGAATCTGTCTCTTATGAGGGAACTTGAAGATCCGTCTACATAGGTAATGTTAACGGAGTCTTCTACACATGAAACTTTGCTCAAAGTGGTGCAATTAGTGAGCTTCATTTTGATTGCCTTAAACTCCTCAAGGGAGAGATGTTGAGAAGGCTGAAGGGATGGTTTGGAGGGTGATTGGGTAGGTTTAGGTTCAGAGGTTCTAGCTAGTGTTTTGGGTTGGATTATGGGAAGTTTAGGAGGTTGAGGTGAGGGAGTAGTAGTGGGTAGTGATGTGGGTTCAGGGGTGAAGGGTTCAGGTTTAATGGTGAATGGTGAGGGTGAAGGTTCAAGTTGTGGTTGGGTAGAAGCAGTGAAGGTCATCCCTTTTACCCTTCTATACATCTCTTTCCTTTTCCCCAACCGGATGTCAGCCTTAATTTCACTGACAATCCGTTGGAGTGTCCTTTCAGACATAGGACCCACCTGCCTACCAGAGAAGCCATGAGCCCGAAGATAGTCCTTCATCCAGGCTTTCTCAGTAAGCTTCTTGGAGGTAGTGACCCTAGCCTCTTCTTCTTTCTTCTTCTTCTCTCTGGCCTTTTCTTTTGCAGCCTTCTTCCTTTCTTTCTCCATTAGATCCTGCTCTTTGTTGTAAAGCCAGAGGATCGTGTCATCATTGTGTGGAGAGAGTTCTTGAAGATCAAAGCCTCTGGAGAGTAGGAAGTTTATCCTGTCTCTCCTCAGCTGCAATTCATCCTCCTTCTGTTTCTTTTCCTTTTCCTCTAAGGCCAACCTGGCTTCTTCTTCAAGTCTCAGTCTGGTTGCCTTCTCCAGATCCATTAACTCCTCTAATGGTAACAGGAGTGTTTCTTCATTGGCAGCTCCCATTTCAATGAGCTGGTCAATGATCTGCTCTCTTCTTTTATTGATGACAACCTCCTGATTGGAAGCAGTTGCTTTTGTGCTGGCAGCTAGCAACTTCTCAGTCTGAAGTCTTCCTTTCTTCTTGAGTTTCTCAATCTTCTCCTCTTCCTGAATCTCTTCCGCATCATCTTCCTTTTACCTTTATCCTTTGAAGATCCTGACTGTGGTGGTTCTTGGAGAGAGGTTTCTGATTGTGAGAGAGTCAGAGATGGTGTTTGAGATGGAGGTGCAATTGGAAAGTTCTCGCTGCTCATTTCAGATGCCATTTCCAGGATAGCATCTGTGATGATCAGTTCTTCGGACATTTTAAACAGTCCTTCCGCAGCTTTTATTTCAGCTTCGGAAGATTCAGCTTGTTCTTCCGAGGCTTTAACTTCAGCTTCGAAAGTTAAAGGAGATGCAGATTCTGTCCCAACTGTTTCAGTTGCTGGGCCATCAGTTCCCATTTCCCCTTCGAATTGAATCTTAGGTTCCATGAGGACCTTAGGTTGACCAACTTCTTCCACAGTGGTAGAAGGTGCAGTCAGCCTTTGAAGTTCTTATGCTCCAAAGTAGATCATTGCAGCATCATGACTTGGCTGCTCAAAGGAAGATCTTAACAGAAACTTGGTGAAGAGTCTGTAGAGATCATTGAGCATCCTTGGATCAATCTGAAGAGTGACCTGAGATGTTTCAGGCGCAGAGATGATGGAGAGGAAGATATTGAAATGGAAGGACGACTCTGTGGTTCCTTGTGTGTTTGTCTTTGAACATTCTCCTCCTTTTTGGTAGCATCATCTTGAGAGCTAGATGAGCTGGAGGAAGAAGTCAGGGAGACCTGAATAGGTACATGCCTAACAGACCTCTTTGTCTGTTTCTCAGCTAGTTGAGCCTTGAGATTATCAATCTCAAGTTGCTGAGTGGCAGATCTTGCCTCTAAAGTCCTAACCTGAGATTCCAGGTTTGAGACTTTAGAAATAAGATCTTGAATGAGGAGTTGCATGCTTCCCTCATCTTCTTTCAAAGAATCACGAGGAGATGAGGTAACATACCTAGTATGTTCAGCCTCACCACCAGATGTGGGTTCTTGGCACCCTGGTTTCCCATGCTCAATGATGTCCCTTTCAGAGTCATCAAGGGCTCGGTTGCCGTAGATTTAGTCTTAGAAATGTTACCACTGTCCACAAGGTCCATTGAGGCACCTTTTGTAGTGGCAGCTGAATCTACACGAGTCCCCTCCACATCAGTGGGACTCACCTCAGTTGATTGCTGATGGGGGCTAGAGATAAGGGATTTCTCCGGGCTCTGTTGATCTTGGAGAGGGTGTTGTAGATCAACTTCATTGCCATGGAGAGATGTTATCTCTTCATCAGTTTTAAATAAAAGGTCAGTAAAAGATTGGATGGTTAAACCTACTGACCCGGGACTTTGGTCAATGTCTACAGCCATTGAGCCTCTGGTGGGGCTGTCCCTTGTGGGCTGCTCAGGGGAGTATAGAGACTCACCCTGAGGGCTTTTAGCTTGGGTTGTGGGCTCATGGGTCTGAGACTGAGGAGACTCAGGACCCATATTGAGGTCAATTGTGAAGGATGGTTGGACCTCAGGCTGAGTGGGAGCCCTTTGTTCCACTCTAGCCTTTTTGAGTTGAACAGGAGGGGCTTGTTCAATCATAGTAGATTGAACAAGGGTTCGTTTGGGGCGTCTCTGATAAGTGATGGTGATGGGTGTAGAAGGTAGTGTTGGCATAGTGGGGGTAGTTGCTGGTGTGGGTTCATCACCTGTGGGGTTAACAGGGATGTCACCAGGAGTCGTTGGCTCAGTCATACCTGGAAGAAGTGTAGTATCTCTTCTTGTGAAGTTGGTGGACACTCTTTTTAAAGTCTTGAAGATGGTCGGCCTCATCTGAGGAGCAGTCAGAGCAGCTGCACAGACAAGCGTGCTCTGGTTTAGCTCATAGTTGATTATATGCTGGAGAAACCTGGGATACATGAAGAATGTGTCCTTCTGAAGATTTCCCATGAGGTTAGTCAGCATAAATTTGGAATAGTTGAAGCGGAGACTTTTTACCAACCCATGAACAAGGCACCCAAGTTCAAATGGGATTTGATCCCATCCTCCGGATTTATTCGACAAGCAGTGAAGGACCACGTGTAGCAGAAACTTCCATTTGTACGAGAAGTTAAATTTGTAGACAGTTGACCTGCTAACGTCTCCTCCATATCCCATTTGGAGATAAGAATTGTCTGTCACACCCCAACCTTGACGGCGGAAACGTCGAGATGTGAGGGTTACGATTGTTCGCAGCCACATAACGCTATTTATAAAATCCAAATATATTAATCATAAGATTCAATTGTAACATTACAAGCAAAAGTTTCAACAAATGATACATCATGTACAAATGCTACAAATAACATGATCAACCATTTTATCTCTAGGTCCAATCCTAGATGTGATAAGCTTCAAAGAGTAGAACACATACTTGAGGTATTCCTGAAACATGTTAAAAATAAAAGGTCAACATAAAAAAATGTTGGTGAGCATTCCATAGTTTTTAATACATAGATTATATAAAAAATGGCAATTCAAGTCATAAGTTAGTGAATAAAGTGATTAGGGATGTTATGAACAATGCAACAATCAAACCTCGACAAAGTTTTACAAGTCTCAAACGTTTACAAGATTATACGATCAGCTAAGTGTACTTGGATCAACCAAAGCAGGCTTGTCTTGCCCATAGATCTATGACTTCGCTGGCTAGCAATAGTTAATGATTATACATATAACGCCATAACATGGTAACCACAAAAGTTCAACTAACCATAACTTTGTATGATGAATTGCCATAAAGATTACAAGTCTCAAATAAGTTTACAAGTGCAATGATAATAAGTTAACATGTTTCACCCCAAAGTGTGAAAATAAGCAAAAAGGGGTATGGAAATGCTCACTTGGATATATGCATTACTAGATGATATAAAAAGTCAAAAGATAATCCAAAGTATCCATCACAAGGCACCTAACATATGTATTACAAGTTTAAGGTTAATAATAAGGTTAACGTTCAAACAAGGATTAGAGTTTTGATAGAATTATGGGGGTTTTAGTAAGTATAAGTTTATAAAGTAATTATTTACGTTTTGCTCCAATTAAAGAACTATATATGTATATTTAAGTATTCTAGAAATGAATTTAAGTATAAATATTGATGAGTTTCAATATAAATAAAGCTAAAAAAATTAGTTGGAATAACATTTTGATTAATAACAAATTACTAATCTAAACCTTTAGTTAATATATTTTATAAGAAGAATAATATTGTAAATAATTTGTGAAATTATAAGATATATAATTTCTACAATTATCATGATAAAAATTTAATTAATATAATGCCTATTAATATTATAAAGATTTGTTGTTTCAAGTCTAATAATTACTTAATTATTTTAAAAGGATACAATTTAAATATAAAAGTTACATAACATTAGAGATATTATGTCTTTAAAAGTAACATTTGGACCAAATGGTTTATTATTTATTATTTGAAACTCATTTTAATAGAATTAACCAAAAATAACCTTTGTTAAAAGGTTTTAAAAAAAATTATAAAAATTCAGAAAATTATTTGGTGTCTATAAAAATAATTAAAGTTTACAAAAACTATTTTTATATTTATTAAAAATTTTCTACAATTAATTTGAGGGCTAAAAAGGCCCAAAAAAAATGTTTGAGGGTGCCCGGGTTCGAACCCGGGACCTCATGGTAGGATAGCAGTGTCTTAAATATGGATAGGAGTACTCATAAAGTTGAATACATAGTCTAACATCTGATTTTGAATCCATAGCAGTTGAGCACAGCAGCTAGCAGCATCAATGTATTCAGCTTCAGCAGTTGATGTAGAGACACAAGATTGTTTCTTGCATTGCCATGAGATGATCCTTCCACCAAAAAATTGACATCCTCCCGATGTTGATTTCTTGTCAATATTGCAACCGCCATACTCACTGTCAGAGTATCCATAAAGATTAAAATCTTTGTTTCTGGGATACCAGAGACCTAGTTTAGGTGATCCTTTGAGGTATTTGAGGATTCTCTTAACAGCAGCCAGGTGAGACATCTTAGGAGCAGCCTGATATCTTGCACAAATGCAAGTAGCAAACATGATATCAGGTCTACTTGCTATAAGATACATCAGAGAACCAATAATTGCCCTATACTGATGTTGATCAGTATCCTCCCCTTCAAGGTCAGGACAGAGATTATGGTTTCTGGGTATGGGTGTCTTGGTAGGCTTGCAATCCTTCATCTCAAATCTTTCTAAGATGTCAGAGACATATTTAGATTGATTAATGAAGAACCCTTCCTTCAGTTGCTTTACCTGAATTCCAAGGAAAAAGTCTATTTTTCCCATGGAGCTCATCTCAAACTTCTTCTTCATAATGCTCTCAAAGTCCTTGCACATTTGGTCATTTGAAGAACCAAATATGATGTCATCGACATAGACTTGTACGGGCAAAATTTCCTTTCCAGACTTTCTAATGAAGAGAATCTTGTCAATGGTAACTCTAGTATAGCCATTCTTCAGAAGGAACTGAGACAGAGTCTCATACCACAGCCTAGGTGCTTGATGCAACCCATATAGAGCTTTATCCAATTTGCACACATAGTTGGGGTGTTGTGGATCTTCAAATCCTGGAGGTTGGCATACATAGACTTCCCTGTCTATATCCCCGTATAGAAAAGCACACTTGGCATCAAGTTGGTATACTGTGAAGTCCTTGGATGCAGCATAAGCAAGGAAGATCCTAACTGCCTCAAGTCTTGCAACTGGTGCGAAGACATCAGTATAATCGATTCCTTCCTCTTGAGTGTATCCTTGAACCACAAGTCTTGCCTTATTCTTGATGATCAAGCCTCTATAATCTATCTTGTTTCAGAAAACCCATTTGGTGCCTATGGGTACTTGACCAGATGGTAGCAGACATAGGTTCCATACCTTTTGTCTCTTGAATTGAAACAACTCCTCTTGCACCGACTCAATCCAGCTACTATCTTTTAAGGCATCTTCTACCTTCTTGGGTTCCATCTAAGATAGAAAGCATGAGTACAAGCAGACATTCCCTTGATGAGTCTGTCCTCTTGTTCTCACACCCTCAGAGACATTTCCTATGATGTTCTCAGTTGGATGAGTGTTGTGAATCCTAAGATGAGGAATCACTTCTAGTTGTAGAGATAGATCCAGGTTGGACATATTCTGCTCAGGAACTAGAACACTCTGTCCAACTGTTGTTTCAAAGTCATTCAATGAGGACTGATTGAATGAATGAGAAACATCATCGATAGTTGGCTGTGAGGTAGTATTTGTTGATACATGTATGTCCCTAGATCATGATATGAAATATAATAAATCTTGTTTATCTGATTCAGATGTAATTTGATATGATTAATGAAATGATAATTGTTTGTGATTGTAATGTCTAATATTTTATTAATGAGTCGAGATTGAATTGGTTAATTAGGTTAGTGATTGTTTGAATGGTTACACATAATGTTTATTAATTAATACATTCAAACTTAACATAATGAAGTTCTCATACGAATGCCCCATGCAAATGGACCACACACATGAATACGATTGACTCAGTCGCATGACTGAACCAGGAGACTGGATCAGTCGTATGATTGACACATAAGATTGGCTCAGTCGCACGACTGAACACTCATTCGTGCAGATGAATAAACCGCATGGTTCAATCGCAGGACTGAACCATACTTATGGTCCAGTCACCCGAATGAACAATACTAACCTATAACTACAATCCAATTCTTGAAAAAAAAACATTCATTCTATTACGACTCTAGACGTACCTAGCCGTCCAGAAGCCTCCAAATTCGTTCTCCAAGTTCATTGAACACATTAGATCGATTCCAAATCGATTTCTAACGTTAGTTTCAATTTTTATTGATTCTTCGTGTGTTTTCACTGATTGGATCGCCAATCAAATAGGATTCCGCACTATTTGATCTGGTTTACACGCTAATCACTAGGTATTTCGTTCAAATACCAGGTCCTGACAAGTGGTATCAGAGCATTGGCTCTTGATTACGTGTGATTCAATCAAGATTGATAAAAAGTTTGTGTTTTTGCACTAAAAACGCAATCTTTTATGTCAAAAGTGATCTTGGACGTTCCTTGCTCATCAAAGTTTGGTTTCTACGGACTTAGGCGATTAGACCTTGCGAAATTTCGAATTTTTACGGCTAAAACACGTTTAACCTAGAAATTTTCGCAAAACAGCAGCTTCAATCGCACGAGTGAGCCATTCGCACGACTGGACCTCATTCGCATTGCTCAGACGCACGATTGGACCTAGTCGCATCTCCATTCGTACGATTGAACCATTCGTTCGCAGTGTTCATACGCATCAGCTTCATTCGCACGATTGAACCGATCGCTTAGTTCAGCCGCACGAGTGAACCAATCGCATAGTTCATTCGCACGGATAGCCCAATCGCATCCTTCAGTCACACCAGTTGACAGTTTGTTTTAGTAGACTTAAAGTTATTCGCCATGGAAGATCAAATGTCAGCATTTACTACTGGGAAGGACTCTAGGATCCAGAACCTGTTGTTACTTTAGAGTGAGGTGGGTAATCATAATAAACCACCAAAGCTCTTAACGTTAGATGAGTTTCCCCACTGGAAACAACGTTTTGAGATCTACCTCAATGGAGTGGATCCGAATCTGTGGGAAGCTATCGAGATTGGGTATAGTACGCCGGTGGGAGCCGATGGATTAAAGCTAACCTTAGGAGGGATGACAGAGGCGCAGAAAGTTAAATATAATGCAGAGAAGAGGAAGTCTGCCTGGAGCCTAGGGCTGCCGGATGAGAGGGGAGATCATGCTCGATCTTCCCCTTGCCAAGAGTCTTGATTCTTATGTTGTAACGAGCTTGTAATCATTAGGTTTTTATCAATGAAACCAATATTTGATAGTTCGTGTTATTGATTTGACTTTTGGTTTTGGTTTTGGTTTTGTATGTACCCCAGGTTTCTACAGCTGATCTTCAACGAGAAGCTTCCACTTCTTCCCAAGGAGAGTCATGATGCAATTGCTTTGGAGATTATGATGACACGACCTTGGGTCGGATGAGGGTGTATAGGGGCAAGCAAGTGAAGCCCCAGGTGAAGAGGTTGATTGGCCATTTGGCCAACGAGAGATATGTGGCGCCGGGGAGACGCAAATGGCGTCATGATGACAGTGATTCTGATGACGAGAGGCTACTGCTCCCAGAGCATGACTCTGATGATGACGACAGTGGGGACGTTGGGGATGATGTGCCTACTCCACCGAGAGGCTCAGTTTCTGATGTTATACCTCCAGTGTCCGCCCCAGCTGGATACATAGCCGAGTCTGCTGGTTTCCATCAGGATTTTGTTCCTGGTGAGGAGGAAGAGGAGTCGGATGAGGAGCCCTTGACACGTACTGTGGGAAGCAAGGTTGTTCCCACAGAACATGGGCTAAGGGCGGTTGGTGAACGCCGAGAGACTCAGGAGAGACAACCACTGATTCGAGTTATGCACCAGAGTCAGCTAGCAGGGTTGTAGGGGGAGCATCCACCTCAACGGGAACGAGGAGGAAAAGGATGGCTCAGCCCCATGGTCAGAAGAAGAAGAAAAGACGACTCACCTTCGTTACCACCACAGCCACCACATCTGCCACCACCACTACCACTTCCACAGCCACACCATCCACCACCACAGCCACCACAGCCACCACAGCTACTACTACCACCACCACACCTCCCACCACTGTATAGATTCCATCTACCACCATATCTTTCACTCCCACATCACCTCCACTATTTCACAGACCCATGTTCACTGTAGCCATATCACCTCCACTATTTCACAGACCCATCTTCACTACAGCCACCACCACCACCACTACCCACCAAGCTGGATCCTCAGCCCATCCATCGCATACTTATGGATCACTTCTACCTCCAATTGGGGTAGAGGAACAGTTGTCTGCGCTCAACAGGATGGTGATGCGCCTATTAGCTGCAGATGAGGAGAAGGCGACTCAGATCCGCCAGCTTGCTGATCTTACTGCTGCTCAGTCTCACCAGATAGAGAGCAGTCGCGAGTGATAGAGGAGCAGGCCCAATAGATGGGTGCTCAAAGCCATGAGATAGCCCAACTCCAAGCACATAGTGTCACATCTAACAAGAAGATAGAGGATTTGGAGGAGGCGAAGAAGACGATCATGTTAAAGCTAAAGGGATCTAAGGAGGATCCCTTGAAGATCAAAGAGGGAGACGAAGATGATGAAGATGATGATGAGGATGATGAGGATGATGAGGATGAGACAGAGGAGGATGAGGGGACAGAAGAAGAAAGGACAGAGGAGAAGGATGATGATGATGATACAGCAGGAGGAGATGCAGCTGCATCGGCCTCTGCTTCAGGTCAAGAGAGGATGTCCAAGAACAGACAAGACCAACCAGCTTCTTCCTCTGCTCCACCAAGTGATGAGACGATGATACAGGACAAAAGTAAAGATTAGATGCTTATGTATTTAATTACTTTTGTATTTGAATCACGTATTGAAACCTATGTATTCAATGTTTAAATTAAGTTTAATGCATTTCTATTTTGATTAATTACTAATGGTTGATATGTTGAATGTGTAAATTAAACAGATCCAAATTACCAAAGGGAGGAGTTTGATGTTGCTCCCCTTCAGCAGGTCAAGACTCAGCTAACAATGATTCTTGATCTGCAAGGGATCGTAAGGAGGTCGGTGAGTTATACCCCTGAAGAAGGGGAAATAATTCACGACCTATCAAACGAGCAACTCGCAGAGATCTTCAAGCTCAATCCAGATGAGATAGTGAAGGATGCTCCGACATGCGACTCGACCAGTGACGAAGAGCTCAACGATGTTGATGAAATCGAGATTGAAGATGTCACTGCCGAGCACTACCCTCAGTACGCTGACAATGAGGGAAATGTGGTCCCCAATCTAGGTGAATCCCTCGTCAGCGATACTTTTGAGGTGTTAGACAAGATGGAGCAAGAGTCGGAGAAAGTAGAGGAAACGACCCAAGCCTCAAATGATGATATCGATATCCGAAAGGCTGAGTGGGCTGCGTGTTTTGAAGAAGTTAGAGCCCAACGCGCTGCACCGAAACAGGATGCCTACACCAAACTCTACAGAGTCAAGAAACATCATAAGGTGACTGGCAGGATCATAGCGTGGGCGTATTTTGAGAATATTAACGTATATGCAGTTAAAAGGGAAAAGGGCATAGAGTACTTCAGATTCCCACATGATCTGAAGACTCTACCAGGTTTTGAGCTCAACCAGCTGGCCAAACTAAAGCTTTTGTATGCTGACCCGAGGAAAATGTCAAGCTGGTTCGAGGCTGCCCTAAAGAAGGAGTACCACACCAGGTGGGTTAACTTCAGACCCCAACAGCCTACAAGGTATATTAGAAGGTCTGAGGTTGATGCCATTACTGGAAAGCCGAAGATAGTGTTGAAGTGGAGTCCTCCGCGCACAATGTCAAGAATCCCACTCAGGGAAATGCCACAGGACTTCACTCCACACTTTAAGTGGTGGTACAACGATTGGAGAACAGCTGAAGCAGTCATAGTCCTAAACAAAGAGAGCCAAATAGATACGATCAGGGTATTCGACCCAATGTGGCTTACCAACTTGTCAGCAAATGATGTCTACACGCTATACAAGTGGCCACTGTTCTATGATACGCAAGATATTGTACAAGCCCTCCAGTTCCAAAATGTCATAAGACTCTGCTTCGCATTTGAGATTCATGCGGGAGTCACAAAAGAGGACAAGTACAAGAAATATGAGGAGGTGATGCAAAAAACAAGACATTAGAGAGATCTAGGTCCAAGGGGGAGTTTGTTAATACATGTATGTCCCTAGATCATGATATGAAATGTAATAGATCTTGTTTATCTGATTCGGATGTAATTTGATATGATTAATGAAATGATATTGATTGTTTGTGATTTGTAATGTCTAATATTTCATTAATGAGTCGAGATTGAATTGGTTAATTAGGTTAGTGATTGTTTGAATGGTTACACATAATGTTTATTAATTAATACATTCAAACTTAACATAATGAAGTTCTCATGCGAATGGCCCATGCGAATGGACCACACGCATGAATAACTTCATACGATTGACTCAGTCTCACGACTAAACCAGGAGACTGGATCAGTCGTATGATTGACACATAAGATTGGCTCAGTCGCACGACTGAACACTCAGTCGTGCGGATGAATCAACCGCATGGTTCAATCGCACGACTGAACCATACTTATGGTCCAGTCGCCCGAATGAACAATACTAACCTATAACTACAATCCAATTCGTGAAAAAAACATTCATTCTATTACGACTCCAGACGTACCCTAGCCGTCCAGAAGCCTCCAAATTCGTTCTCCAAGTTCATAGAACACATTAGATCGATTCCAAATCGATTTCTAACGTTAGTTTCAATTTTTTATTGATTCTTCGTGTGTTCTCACTGATTGGATCGCCAATCAAATAGGATTCCTCACTATTTGATCTGGTTTACACGCTAATCACTAGGTATTTCGTTCAAATACCAGGTCCTGACAGTATTAACAGTTGCATGTTCCTTCAAAATACGACCTCCTTCTGCCTGGTGTTGTGGTGGATCACCTGATGAGTTTTGAGGCTCAGTAGGTGACTCACTTGTTGAAGCTTCACTATTCCTTGATATAGTTAAATTGTCGGATATGTGAATAGTGGAAGCTGGATGTAGTGCAACACTTAGAGAATTTGGTCTAGGCCTGGGAAGCTCAAACAGTTGATCATTAGCAGCAGCATCAGCATCATTTTGAGCACCTATTCCAACTGAAACATTCTCACAAGAAGGTTTAGAATAGTTTGGAAACAATTCTAAATAAAAAATGTGATCAGGTCCATTCCCCCTAACACAAGGAGTGTGCTCATTAACAACTATATTGGATGACTCCTCAAATTGTTGATTCTTAATGTTGTATACTCTGTAAGCTTTTGAACTAGAAGAGTATCCAACAAAGATAGCATCATCTGACTTTTCAGCAAATTTTGCTAAATTGTCCTTTGTGTTAAGTATGGTACACCTGCTGCCAAAGGACCTTAGAAAGCCAATGAACGGTGGCCTCTTGTTCCATAGCTCATAAGGGGGTTTTCCATGGGGCTTAACTACAAGAACTCTGTTCTGCACATAGCATGCAGTGCTGACTGCCTCTGCCCAGAATGTTAGAGGTAGCTTTGAATCAGCTAACATAGTTCGAGCAGCCTCAATAAGTGTCCTATTCCTCCTCTCAGCAACACCATTTTGTTAAGGAGTTCTGGGAGCACTATATTGTCTGGCAATCCCTTTTGAGTTACAGAATGAGTCAAGAACGAAGTTCTTAAACTCAGTCCCTTGATCACATCTAATTATTTTAACCTTGTGATCAATTGATTTTCTATTTTAAGAATAAAAGATTTTAATGTTTCAACAGTTTCATCTTTAGTTCTTAAAAAGAATACCCATGTGAATCTTGTAAAATCATCAACTATCACATGGCAATATGATTTCCTTCCAATGCTCATTATACTTGTGGGACCAAAAAGATCCAAGTGCAATAAGTGCAATGGAGTAGTGATAGAGTTAACACATTTGGATTTATGAGATGTCCTGTGTTGTTTCCCTTTCAGGCATGCAACACAGTTGTCTTTGCAGAAAAACTCCTTTTTAGGCAAACCATGTACCGAGTTATTTTTAGCCAATTTGTTCATTGTCTTAAAATTTACATGACACATACGTTTATGCCACAGTGTTGACTCATCACTATCAGCTTTAGAAAGAAAGCATGATACTTCACTCATTGGGGAAGCATTGTTCATATCAAGCTTGTACATATCCCCTTTCCTAGGAGATCTAAGAAGCACTAATTCGGAGGATTTGTCATCCCTGGTTTGAGGATAATGCACTCATGTTCTGTGAAAAGCATTTGGTGCTTTTGATCACAGAATTAAGAAACACTTAACACGTTGTGTTCAAGCTATTTGACAAAGTTAACTTTGTCAACTGTTAACATACCATTAGATATACTCCCCCTGCCAGAAATATATCCTCCGGCCTCACCTCTAAATTGGACAGGACCTCCATCATAATATTGAAATTGTTGAAGGAGATGTCTGTTCCCTGTCATGTGCCTGGAGCATCCACTATCTACAATCCATACATTGTTGTTCTTGTCAAATGGATGTTCCTGCACATAAGATGAGATTTCAGTTTTGTTTGAAAACCCAAGCTTTATTGGTCTTGGGTTCTTCTAAAGATAATGACATGAGTGAACCAAATGATATGCATGGGGGTTCAACAAAATTCTTTGAGGAAGAGGTTTAGGCTACAGCATCTTCCTTGATCTTCCAGACCATCCTTTGGTTGATCTTGGAGGATGAGCTTGTTGTAGCTTTTGCAGCATGGTCTTCTTCCGAAGCTTCTTTCTTTTCGGAAGAAGTCCTCACCACCTTCTCTTCCGAAGCAATCTTCTTCTGGGATGGTTTCAAGGGAGCTTTCTTGTTCTTCCGAACCTTAGTAGCTTTTGCTTCCGAAGCCATTTTCCTTTCTAAAGAAGAAGTTTCTTCCGAAAGCAACTTGGCTTTGGAAACTAGCTTTCCCTTCTTCAACTCTTGAACCGTATGGAAGGGTCCAAATGTGAAACCTTCCCTGACTCCTTCTTTTCTAACATTATTTGCATAATGTGTGCTTGCAGGATTGTAGTAACAATCTTTTGCCATGTGATTTTGCAGGCCACACATGATGCATGCGATGTTAGACTTTTGGGAAAGTGGGGGTTGCTGTTTCTTGATTTTCTTTTTTCGTCAGCAACTTTTCCCTTTAACTTTTGATTCTTGGTAGGACAGGAATGCTGGTATTACATTCTTTTCCTGAATCAGAAGTACCTAACACTTGGAAACCAGCTGAAACAAAGACACCCTTCTGTTTGGGGTCAAATTTCAGTTTGGATTCAGCCACTTTCTTAGCAGTTTTCCTAGCAGCTTTAGCTCTGCTTCTTCTGGCTTTGGTGGTTAGGATTTGATCATCACAGGAGGCGATGGGTTTATCTGCCTGTTCCTTCCCTGTGGTGGCCATTATTGGTGCCTCATCCTTTAACTCTGGAAAGAAAGGGTCACAGTTGGAACCTCTTACTCTTCAGTACCACATCTAGGCTGTCTGATAGACTCATAGGAATGTGGTGGAGCAATTTCATTGGTTCCCAACCCTTCTTTGTTCTGATAACAAAGTTTGGAATGGGAGGATGATGCAAGAATAGCTTGGAAGTTTTGCTCAGAGATAGCATGCTTCTGGCCTGAGCCTCAGCAGTGACAAGCTGGGCTTGAGCCTCAGACAATTTGGATATCAGATCCTTGATTTGAGTCTTGTAGTTGGTGTGCTCATGTTTTAAAAGAGATACAGTTTTCTCCAACTCATCAATTTTCTTTTGATAGTCAGATTCAGCTCTTTTAAAATCAGATTTTAGAATATTTAAAGACTCAATGTCAGATCTGATTTACATATTGTAATCTTGATAGAGTTTAACTTTAGCTATACAGGCTGGAGTGTAGAGATGTTCATATACCTGGGCATCATCTGTTCCAGCCATGAGAGCTTGAGCAGGAGTCACATCCTGTACCATGAAGCTCCAGTCAACTTCTTGAGCCATTGCGGCTGTCTCAGTTGACTTCTCAGTGGGCTTTGAGGTTAAGAGATGTGTGGAGGCCTGTGGGGTTCCCGGATTGGTCTTGGGAGCCTTGCATTCCCTTGCAAAATGACCTAGTTGGTTACAGTTATAACACTTTTCCCTGGTCTTGTCAAACCGAACTTGCTGGTAGTTGGGTTCTAAGGGAAATGCCTTCCAGTTCTCTTAAAGAACTTCTTTGCTCTGTAAGTTAAGAGAGCCATTTGCAGGACAATGTCCACGTACTCTATGTCATCTGGGCTGAAGCACTCAAGATCACCAAAGCAGTATTGAAAATCTCCTGAGTGTCCACCTCCTGAGACAAAGGCACAACTTTCCTGAAAGAGATTGTGTTGAGCCTGTTAAGACCTTGGAGTCTCAGGATAAGTGATGTAGGGACCAGGTGAGCAGGATGGCTGCTGATAAGTCAGGAAGTGCTGAGGTTGAGAGGTTAATGAGCCTTCAGCAACCATTAAAGCGTTGCTAGCAGGAAGACTCATAGATCTACTTGTTTGGTGGCCCTTCTTACTCTCCATCTCTAGGCAGTATCCATCAAGGATGCCATAAAGCTCAGTCATGGAAAGAGTGTTCAAGTTTTCTGTTCTCTTGATAGAGACATAGTAGAATGTCCACTCGTTTGGAAGAGCACTCATGAACTTTCTGGTGAGATCTCTAAGTTCAGAAGTGATCTTTACAGACTGAAGGGAAGAGATAAGATCCATGTGCCTGAAGTACTGCTGGCTGAGGGTCTCTCCAGCAATATCAGTGAAGTTCTCGGACTGCTGCTTCAGTGAGTCCTTCTTTGAGTCATTGGAGCAAGAATACATTTGAGCAAGTGCATGAAACAATTCTTTGGTAGTCTTGCAATGCTCGAACCTCGCCATAATAGAGTTCGGTATTGCAGTCATGAGAATAGTCATAGCATTGCTATCGATGTCCATCTTCTTTCTGTCTTCATCAGAATAGTCCTCGACGGCTTTTTCTATCATGGCACTGTTTCCACCTGGTGAAGCCACCTTTGGCTTGTACGGTCCATTGACAATCGAGTTCCACATTTTGCTGTCTTGGTATCTAATGAAGCCTTCCATTCTTCTACTCCAAGACTTGAAGTTTTCAGGGGTGATGATTGGTGCTTTGGTCATCGTCCCCATTTCTACTTCAGATTTGTTGAGGGCCATTTGAGGGAGTGGGTGGTAGGGAGGAGCGAAAACAGGTTGATTTGGATGGTTAGATCACGCAATCAAGAGCCTGAAAAGCTCTGATACCAATTGCAGGATCGGTGTTTGTCACTTAAACACAAGGTTTTCTCTCAAACTCACCTAGAATCACACTCAGGTAAGAATCAATGAGTTTATTACAATATGAAAAGTAACTAAGAACACATAAAGATAATTTCAAGATACTTTTATATATTGATTCTTAACTCAAGATACAAAGACTCTTACAAGCAGATGATTTTCTTTTTTCTATGAGTTACAAGGAGAACCTATATATAATACTATCTACAGCCGGATATACTATGATACCAGCTGAGATCCTTTAGCTAAAGCCTATACTACAAGACTATAGTTAAGGTATCTTAGATAAAGTCTTATCTGAGATTTGGTAGTCAGGACATGTCCCTGACTTACCTTTTGTCACCAACTAAAGATGGCAACTGTACTATCATGAAAAGGTAAACAGTGGAATAAAGTATGGTCAACAACATGGTTCTTTAGGAAGAAGCCATGCTGTATCAGAAGTCTGTAGCGGAGTGTCAGAGACCATACTTGTGTCCACTGGTTATAGCAGCGTCTTCCAAAGGTTAAATGGTTTCGGAAGAGTAAGTACTTCCGAAGCCACTTTATACTTCGGAAGAGGCTGCTTCTTCCAAGACTTGGAGACTTCTTCTATTCATCATACCTGGAAGTGGTCTTTACTTTATTCTTCTAAGTCTTGAACTTCGGAAGTATGCATCTGTCTTCGGAAGTAGAGTTCTGTCTTCGGAAGTTGGACTTTTCCTTTGTCTTCGGAAGAACTCTACAACCTTCGGAAGTTCCATGACAAACTTCGAAAGCCTTTGCATGCAGCACCAAAATAACTTAAGTGATCTAGTTTTGGTTGCATTAGCCTTTTTCTTGATCCAACATATTGTTAATATTTTATATATTTCAATTGTTTTTAGAATATTTTTACAATTTATGAGTGATCTGATTAGAACAATTCTGAATTTTAGTGATCTAATTGAGATAAAAAAAAGTTTATACGTGATCTTATTAAGTCAAAAATATTTATGAGTGATCTGATTGGGACAAATAAATTTACAAATGACCTGATTAAAATAATAATAAAACTTAGTTTACATACTTACCCCGTAAATTTAATAATAACCTAAAAACATAAAAAAATATGTTATAATATTAGAAGTGACCTCAGTTTGACTCAACTAAAAATTAAAAAATGCAAACGACACCATTTCAACAGGGGTATTCGTGCTCTTAATGCATTCCATTAACTGCTCCGGTGAGCAACTTTACTATAGTGAACCGCCACACAATCACACATACAAACAACACTCAACGGAAGCACCGTTTCAACAGAGAAATTGATGAACAATTGTGCATGCTTCATCAGGTTAATCGTATATTGACATCCGATTCAAGGTGCAATCTCAAACAATGTTCATCACCTTCGAATTCAGCTTTTGATCACCTCTTCTATGTCTGTTAATTCATTTTTTGTGCTTTTGTTTCAGGTTTGGCGACTTAGGGTTCCGAAAACGGTTTGTTTTTCAGGTGCGTATGTAGATCTGAAGCACATTGCGTTCAAAACGTAGCTGGTAGTGTAATTTATGGTTTTTTTGTAATATCGAGTTTCTCTGTTTCTGGATAGGTGTTTAGAACTTTAGATACATCGCTCCAGTTTGTACTTAATCTATGCAGTTCTTTGAACCTTTTTATTTACTTGTTAGTATGTTACGCATCAAACAGTGTTCATCACATTTGAATTGAGCTTTTGATCACCTCTTATATGCGTTTTATTGTTTTTTTGTGCTTTTGTTTCAGGATTGGCGACTTAGGGTTCTGAAAAGTGAAAACCGTTTGATTTTCGGTATGTATGTAGAATTTTAGATCTAATATTTGTTTTTGATATGATGATATAAATATGTTTAGATACATTGCTCTAGTTTGTACTTAAGTTAGGCAGTTTTTATTAAATTTTTTTGTTTACATGTTAGGTATCATCGAATGATTTTTCTTTTTTTCATTGATTTTAATTCTCACCGGATCTACTTGCAAAATGCAATTCTACAGTTCCTTATTCCTTAATGGCTATGTGTGTGTGTATGTCGTCCAATTTCTAACTAGCAAAAGGATAGTGGTAATTGAATTGGATATAAAAGTTACACCTGGTTCTGTGTATTTACTTGATGTGCTTAAAGTTAAGGATCTTTGTAATTATATGTGGTGAATTGGTGTATATTGCTTTATTTATATGGTATGGGGCCCTTTTATTGGGAACTTTGTTAAAGAGGCCAACTGTACTTTCAATGAGGAATATCTTTGAGCAAGTCCATAGTAAGGGCAAATTTTTTACTATAATGATGGGAAGTAATAATTAATAATGTATGAAAAGTGATTCTTTAGAAATCTTTATTCAGATTTAGTAAGTGGACACAGATTGTTGTCTATGCTTGAGAATAGCATGTTAATACCCTGTAGGCGGCTGTAGCTTCTCAGAAAGTTCATTTCTGACTCATGCAGAGACTTGAAGATTAACTGTTCTAACAGCCATCTGTTAACAATGGGGAAATCTCCTGGAAAGTGGATCAAGACTGTGTTTTTCATGAAAAAGTCATCGAAATCTAATCTCTCTAAGGTAAGAAACGGCGGTCTTAGACCTCACCATCTCTGAGTATATATTATGGATCATAGAAGTAGTGACTGAGTACCTGTTGGCTATTACTTGTAAAACCTGTACCATATGTATGGGAGAAATGAACTAACTAATTTCTCTCTATGGATCTATAAATGAACAATAGGATTCTTATTTCTGTTTTAATTCTTGAAGAATGCTAGTTTAGATGGAAAAACCTCCATCACCAGTAAGCCACAATCAAAGGATTTTGATGATGATTCTATGGTGATCTCAAGCCCGATGCCTCATGTTATGCATGCTGGTGGAGAACATATAGAGTTGGAAAAGACAGCCAGCAAATCTGGCGTCAACCTAACAAATGATACAATTGAGGGTGTAAGAAGTAATTTAGGGTCGAATGCTGCATATGAAGATGAGTTTATCAAGCTAGAGCAAGCTGCCACAATGGCACAAGCCGCTTTAAGGGGCTACATGGTAATGTTCTTTTGATTGATTCAAAGCTTCTGTTAAATAAATATGCTGATTAGAATATCTATTTCTAATCCTGCCTTCTGCAAAAGTACATTTAGCTCTTCAGTGGTTGATGACTTGTAGAATTTTTATATGGTTCTATATAGTTGCCACTTGCCAACCTATAGTATGACGAGCCATGGAATATTGAATCACTTATATCAAGGAATAGATATCCCCCACCCCAAAAAAGCAAAGAGGGTATTCTGTTCTATTTAACATGAAGGACAGGAATTGATGTCAGTAAAATTGGTTATCCTCCATACCCACCTAAAGGGTTGGGTTAAGAAATCCATACCGATTCCCATTCCACATTGTTGTCAGAACAATATCCATAGACATTTCTCCATGCAATCCAAGCCATCACTCTATTTAGAAGAACTTGACAAGTATCCTGAAAATTTCTCCAGCTCTTGTATGATTTTGTCTAATGTTCAAACTGATTGAGCAATATATCTCGTGGTTCAAAGGAATCTAATAGAATGCAGTTGACACGCAGACTCAGTGCAAACCTTTATTTTATCTGTTATTCTTCTCCATTTTCATGCCTTTGAAACTGTTTGACATTGTACAATTAGTCTCCTGTCATTACATCTTTTGCTATGGGGTACATACACTAATATGAATAGTTACATGTGAAGGCTCGCAGGGCATTTTGGGCACTCAAGGGCATCATAAAGCTTCAAGCACAGATTCGTGGTCATTTGGTTAGGAGACAAGCCATTGCTACTTTGAATTGCATGCGTGCAATTATCGAATTTCAGGCGCTGACTCGTGGCATGATCGTCAGAATTTCTGCAGATAATCGTCATGTGCTCCAAAAATGCCCTCTAGGAGGACTTGTGGTAACTAACTCCTTTATTAATATATGATGTTCTCAGGTTTCCTTATTTTGCTTATTGACTGTTTTTTACTTACTTCTGTGGACAGTATTGTTATTCCACATATAAATTTCTATTTTGTTTCTTTAGGATAAGAAAAGGATGGAATTGCTTGAAAAATCTCTCCGATCAGAGAAGCTATCAACAAATGCATTTGTCACTAAGGTATCTGGAAATACATAAATCGGCTTATTTTATCATATTGAATCATTTGTATGTTAAGAGGTTTTTATCATTGTACATATTTTTAGTCATCATTCTTATATCATGAGGCATTGACATGTGCTTTTATTGGTTATTTTAGCTTGTTGCTTTATCACACACTACCATGCCCTTAAGAATCCAGTATGATCCAACTGAACCAAATTCAGTGAGAAACTGGCTTGAGCGTTGGTCAGCTTCCCACTTTTGGGAGCCGCTTTCCAAACCAAAAAGGTTTCCCGATACAAAGCCTAAAAAAAAGCAGATGAAATTACAACAAGAAGAAACAGATGCCGGGAGGTCAAAGAGAAGTGCTCGTCGAGTTCCTGCACGAGATCTCGAGGATAGATTAGTCAATTTGTCTGAAAATGAAAGAACAAAGCCTACTTTGAGGAAGGTGTCTACTCAGCAAATGGAATCAGTGCAACAGCAATCAAATAGTGAACTTGAGAAGGTGAAACAAACCCTACGGAAAATTTCTGTATCAACTGTCGGGCCATCCGAAAAGCCTGGTTTGGATAAATCATCAGGATCCCCCAATCCCAAGTTATATGCCCAGAGTACAGATCGGCCTCTTGAGAAAGTAAATGATTCAAATAATGTAACGACTGTTTTGCCCCAGCCTGAATCACTTCCAGTTCCACCTCTAGATGACGATAAAGTCAAACCACACATAGTTTTGCAAGATGATCATCATCTTGTTGAGACCAGCCCCCCTGAGATAAATGGCAAGGAATGTAATCCTAGCAAAGAAAATCAGAAAACGAGAATAGAAAATCTTTTCCAGCAAAAGAAGAGCATCATCGCAAGAGCATGTTACAGAACACACCCACTTTGCCAAGTTATATGGCGGCAACTGAGTCGGCGAAGGCCAAGCTTAGAGCACAGGTGATGGAAGATGGAGCTGAAAATGGTTTCTTTAGGCGGCATTCTCTGCCATCCTCCACCGGAAAACTGAGCGTGCAGTCTCCTCGGGTTCAGAAGCCTGTACAAGGCAATGTCAAAGAATGGACAAAAAGTAACAAATCCCAGATATTAGCTAGTAAGCAAATCTATATTCGTGCTATTTGGCTGTAATATGTTATCTTCTTATGCACTACTATAACAGAACTGAAGGTGACAAAATGGGTGGTTATTCATGGCTCGAAACGGGTCAGGTTGTTCTAAAATTTAATTTTGCATCGAAAAGGTTATATAATTTTCATGATAAATAGTTTTTCGTATAAAATGATTTACAGGGTTTTATATGCATTAAAAGTACGGTTTGGCTATTTTCAAGCTCTTCAAACCCGTATAAGCTGTATCTTTTATAACCAGCTCCATTCTTAATTTACTTTTATTTTACCCATTTGACGTGTTAGATATTAAACATAACCCGAATCAAGTCAATCACCTAGTCATAAAGGGTCAAGTATTATACTTGATTACTGGTAATTTCAGATAACAAGATGCTTCAGACTGGATGGAAGAGGTGAGTGCGGAATCCAGTGAATCCTTTTGAGTTCGTCTCTTGCAGTTTGTCATCTGTCTTTGTGAAGCTCGTGTCGTGGTGCATTTCCGCCTTCATTAGAATGTATAGTGATGGACCTGCAGTGTATTTTGGAGGTTTTTAAAGATCATTTATGTGCTTTTTTTGTTTGATTTGAACATTCAACATTGATAGGTTTTGAAGTACCACTCAAATAAGTATTTGATAAGAAAATGTATACCTTAAACTAGTTAAGGTGTCAATTTATTAGGAGTTTGTGGATGGTGTTAAATTAAAGTTGATTGATTAATTTACATATGTTACTTAAATTATCTAGATTAATACTTTGAGTCTCGTGATTTATTTTTATTGATAACTTCTTGAAAAAAATTCTTCGGTCCGTCACTGTTTGCTAAAACATAAATCGAGCCGATCTTAAGCGAGCTCTATTGAATTGGAAATGCTAAATTAGAAATAGATGACCTAATAGCAATAAAGCTTATTCAATGTTAATGGTTTTTAGTAGTCTTTTAATGGTCATTAAAGGACTATCTTTTAATATGCTATACCATCTTAATGATTAAGGGGTAACCTTATATTTAAATGATTAAGAGCTAATATCTTAAGATGTAACATTTTAAGGTTATCTTTTTACCATTCAAACTTAAGTTATCTTTTAACCATTAAGAGACCATGAACCATTAAAAGATAATGTTTTAATGATTATTAAAAGTCTTCTAAACATCCCATCTAAAGTTAATGATATTATGTTCTAACAATATAAGACTCAAGTTTTAGTATTGTTCTAATTGTGAATTTGTTTATAAATGTCATTAAGTTTTTAAATGAAGTGATTTTTTGAATGGTCGACTAACAAAGCTTGGCTACCCGGGGTATCCTAATTGCAAAAAGGTATCCCATACACCCGTGAGCGCAGACAACTCTTTTTAGTGATCTAAATGGAATATATATATAAAAACTTGGTTATTATAGGGTGACTATTTTTTTGTTTACTTAGGGATTGTTTGATTTGATTCTGACCCGATCAAAATATCTGATCCGATCAAAATGTCTGACCCACTAACCCGTTTAGACATTTTGTCCGGTCAACGTGTTTGATTCTCACTATTTCGCATCTGACCTGGTCTGACACCACTGACTCGGTCTGACACTACTGACACATGCATATTTTTCCCCTTACTCGGTTAGTTTTGAAACACCCTCTTACTCAGTCAGCCCTTTCTGACCCAGACATACAAATCAAACAACCCCTTAATCTATAATAATAGGTAATTGTGAAGAAAAAAACTAATAAATAATATTCAAGTTTTATAAATATTCTGTATACACTAACCAATGTTATATATCTTTCGTTGGGTTACTTGGTATTGAACTTCTTTTTTTAAATTTTTAAAAAGATATCACAACAATAATAAATGTTAAGTGATTTTTGTTGGTAGAAAAGAATATAAACCACTTCACTGCAGCAAATTAACCTTTGTCTATTCACACATATACTCTACAAATTAAACGCAACTAGTAAAACCCATCTACGCGCGTTGCGTGTGTGGGTTACGGGGTTAACCAAGACTCAGATATACCATTATAGCCATAGACGATGTTTCATATATCAATGCCTGGAACTAAATGTGTGGCATTTAAGTCCTTTAAAAACAACCAAATCATAATAACTGTAATACAATCTTACTAAACAAAATAACTATAGTAATAAAATTTTAGTATTACGGGCTTTGAACCGGAACGGTTAGTTACGGCTGCATACCAAAAAAAGGTTGCCAAGCCATGGTAACCAATGCCGGTTTCAAATCTCAATCATAACCCATTAACCGTATCTGATGAACAATGATTAATCATCATCGATCCTAAAAATAAAGTAGAATGAACACCATATAACAAAATATCATATGAGCGGAACCCAAGCAAGGCAGAAATAAGAAAAAAGAGAACAACTAACGTATTAAAATAGAGGAAAAGAAAAAACTACGGTAGCATATATTGTATACTAGACATGAGAAAAGTTGTTATGATTTAATATATGTATAATATAATATAATATAACATAAAGGAATCGTGAAACTTTACTATAAAAGTTGGTATGTATTTTTATGTTTTAATATAAACTGTGATCAAAATGGAGAAAGGCAACATGACTTTTTGCTCCTTCGTGCCTTTGTTTGCTGTCCATCTTGAATTTTTGTGAATAATCAAATAGATTACATTAGAATATATAGTTATCAATTAAACATGTCTCATGAATTCCACAAATTAAATAATGAAAAATATTCAAAATTCTTTTTATTTTAATTAGAGGAATTCATTATTTTGTCTCTTTGAATTTTCATTTAACAAATTGTCCCCTCAACATAAGCAAACGACCTAAATGGCCGCTCTTAGTTTTACTCGCGACTGAGCTCAGAACGCGTCTAGAAGTGCTCAACATGACCAACCGACCTCGCAACATGGGCGGAATGGCTCAAAACAAGGATGACATGCTATGTGGCTTAAAGTCATTGGATACCAATAGAAGCGGTCGAACTCAAAATATATGGACGTCGGAACCCTTATTTTGGACGTCAGCACCTATGTTTGAGGGACTTTTGTGATTCGAAGGGTTGAAAAGACAATTCGAAGTAAAACTCTAATTAAAATCATTTTGTGAGTTTTCCCCATAAATAAATTCCGATTATATTCATATTCATAGATGCAATATTACCACTTCCAATATTTCCGCCACTACTACATAACTAAGAATTAGCAACAAAGATATTGTTAATTAACTATTTTGGTATGATTGGATTTACTAATTGTCTATCTAATTTTAATATTTATCAAAACAAGTCGGTAGATACGGAATACATCATACATGGTTGTTTAAGTTTATTACGATTTTTTAGTAACTAGGTTAGAACCCCGTGTATTACACGGTTTGAATAAATAAAATATTAAGTAATTAATAATGAAAATGTAATAATTATAAAACGATATGATTAAAATTACATATGAGTAATAATATAAGTAATAAAACAATGATATCATTATTTTGAGCTTTTGTTTTTAAACCCTAATTGCATTTTTAGTATATATTTTATTGCAAAACAAACCATTTTAAAAAATATCAATATTAAAACTTTTCTTATTATAACTCCTAATTTTAGTTTTTTTGTTTTATAAAAAAATCATTTATAAAGGCATCTCTTTCTTAGTCTATTGAAAATAATTTTTAATCTCAAAAGAAATTAAATAATATTATAACTACTTAAGGAAATTGTTTAATAGGAGAGAGAAACGAAAAAATTAAAATTAAATGGTATAGAATTATGCAAAATGACACCTTAAAACCTTTTTTTATTATAATAGATTAGAATCTCATTCTTAATTTATTGAAAAACAATTTTTAATCTCAAAAGAAATTAAATAATATTATAACTATTTAAAGTAATTGTTTAATAGGAGAGAGAAGCGAGGAAATTAAAATTAAATAGTAAAAAAATTGTAACAAATGACATCTTAACACATTTTTTTATTATAATAGATTAGAATCTCATTCTTAAAGAAGAAGCCATTGAACAATAACAGGTTCAAACAAGATCCAAAGGCATCATCCTTAGAAGCGGGGTCCAAAAAACAAAAACCCTTACCGGAGTCGAGCTTGAAACTTTTTTATTTTTGATGACAACTGCTTCAATAAAGTTCCATTAAAATTTGATTTTTTCGAAACTTTACATGTGGAACGCTAATGAAAAATCGGCTCCAATCAAGGTAAGTTGCTACTCAGGTCTAGAAAATAGCTCAAATTTATTTTGTGCATCTGAGTTAAAAAAAAATGATGACAGTTTTTCTAACCTCTTTCCTAGAATTCGAATTGGTCTTGTTTATTTAATTTGTGGTTAAAAAAAATTCACACAATTACACATATTTGGTTCTTGTTTATGATATATTGGTTCCGGTTCTTAGGGCTATACAAAAAGTTCATAGCTCGAAGCTCGTTCGAAAAAAGCTCGAATCTAAACGAGCCGGCTCGGCTCGGCTCTAATTCTAAACAAGCCGAACTCGAGCTAGGGTTAGCTCGGTTCGAGCTCGGCTCGTGGTTCGGTTCGTTGGCTCGACTCGTGGCTCGGTGCATATAATATATGTATATATATTTATATATTATTATTATTATTACTACTACTACTATTATGATTATTATTTTTATATTAGAATTTTAAAAATATTTTCTTAAAAATAAAAATGGATTCTTTTAAAGACATTAAGTATTTTGTTTAAAAATATATAACTTGATAGTAAATTGTTTATATTCAAAATAATAGTCTTTGTTTCTATAAGTAGGGAGTACCCAAAAAAATGTAAAAACCCTAATATATATTTTTTTGTTTTCATATAAATTAATGTGAAAAAATAAAAAAATTATATTTAAATCGAGCCGGCTCGAACGAGCCACAAGCTGGCTCGAACTTTTCACGAGCCGAACTCGAGCCGGTGTTTTGAGCTCGTTTAAAATTTCGAGCCGGCTCGGCTCGATAAGCTTCGAGCTCGAGCTCGAACCCATCTTGGCTCGGCTCGGCTCGTTTACAGCCCTACTGGTTCTTGATATATTCTGAGCTTTATTCAATTAATTTATCGTGGGAAGTATCAAATAATTTCTTTCTGAAAGTGTCCTACTCGACTATTTAGATTATTGGTGTTATGGGACGTCGCAAAACATTTTCAGCGACCCAATCACATCAAGTGTCAAAGAAGGCCAATTTTGTAGAATTGTTAATCAATCAAAACAAAATGCATATCTCTATACACCAATTAAATTGCAAAATGAATGCTTGTATCAAATATGAACTTGAAAAGGGGATTTTTGTATGAAAAAGTAAACCCAACTCCAATAAAGCCATAAGTGTGATTTTACGTTTGTTTGTTCAATGTAGTTGTTGCTGATTCTGCTCCGGCCATGACCAATAAGTGGGCTGATCTTCGATGCCGTTAAACATGTTGCAGAGGCCTTCATTACTGGCCGTTTGATTCAATCGCTGGCCGATGAGATCCGATGTCAAAGGGTTCTGTAAGAGGTGTGTTAGACCCGAATTCGAGCCCATAGATGACATTGTAGGGAAGATGTTGTTTGAAATTTGGGAGTAGAATATTGGGCTCTCTTCTGATTGTGCCATGGTGCCTGTTACTGTGTTGAGATCACAACTGTTTTCACTTCCATTGCTCCATGAACCTTCGGTTTCTTTGTTTAGGTTTATGGGTCTAATGCCATTTGCTTCTGCACCTTTTGCAGCCAATAACTATAGGAGAAAAATAGAATCTTGATAAGTGTATAATGAGCTGTTAAACGGGTCGTGTTCACACATTGATGGGTCGAACCTGACACGATCCAGAAACCTTTACACGAACCCCAAAAACCCAAAATTGTATTAACACATGAACACAAATATGATTAGTGTATTCACTTGTTGACACGACCGGTTTAACCCTTGAAAATAAAAGTTATTTAATCTTTTTGCAGGTTAATGCAGTAAAAGACTAAATTGACATATTATTTGTGTTTTTATAAGTATTTATGTTAAAACTATTTAAACTTATTTTTAAACTTTAAATTTTGGTATATATAATACATAAATAGTTTAAACTATTGCATAAAACATTATCTTAAAAAGTAAAAGATAAAAAAAAGGTTACAGAGTCGATCTATTCGTGAACCCAAAGGGTTGACACAACATGTTTTGCTAAATGTGTTTACTGATTTGACGCCCAAACTTATTTAGACTAAGCTAGCTTAGACCTAATACTTTATGTGTGTTCATGTGATGTTTCATGTAGTACTGTCTGAAATTCAAATCATAGGAAATAATAAGATAAAGATTTGATTTTGAAACAAATTTCAAAGACTTTACAAGAATTAATTGTACTTTCAAACTATCAATGTGAAAAACAAGATTTGTACAAGTATACCTCTGCATGCAGTTTCTTGTTGAGGTTCTTGAGAGCATCATTATCAGCCTTAACAGACTCAAACTGTCTCCTCAACACATCATAATCTTTCTCCAACTGTTTGGTCTTCCATCGCGCTCTTCGGTTCTGGAACCATATAGCCACTTGCCTCGGCTGCAACCCAAGGGCGCGAGCCAGTTGCGCTTTCCTTTCAGGTTCAAGCTTGTTTCCCAACTCAAAGCTCTTCTCAAGAGCTCTCACTTGTTCCAAATTGAGCCTCCTCTTCTTCTCTCCCAACTGCGATCCATCGTCTTCCGATAGATCATCATCCGCGCGCGTTTCTTCACACCTGTCCATCCCAGAATATGACATGGATCTCCTCATCAAGAGTGTCTGAACACCTGCATACACACAACAAAGTTCAGTTAACACCAATTAAGAGTAACTAAAACATGCCCATTTGAGTATACAATTAGTTAATGTGAACTGATGCTTGATGATCAAGAAAGCTGCATGCAGATCTAGAGAGAGAGGAATTAAACCTTGGAAGCTGTCATGATCAGCAGGAGGGTGGTGGTCATCTTCATAGCCAAAAAACATGGGTTCAGGTGGGATGAAAGACATGTCAGAAAGCCTTTTTTAATGTGTAAAGTTAGGCTAAAGTCACACACTTCTGATCAATCAGATTGATTGATAGCTGTATGTGTGTGAGTTTGGTTATTATGGTATGGATCTTGGATGGAGATCAACATGGGGGATGACAAATTAAAGACACTAAAGAAACATCAATAACTTCTTTTTAAACCTCAAAAGAGATAAGAGATGGGGGGTGGGGGTCAAATGTTTGATTTTATTGCAATTTCCTTATAGATTCTATATATTCACCTGCAATGTGATCATGTTTTTTATAGCAATGATAATAGTAGTTTGATAAGAATATTTAGTTTAAAAACAAGCTCACTAATGATGTTATCTTATATGATGGTTTTATAATCAAATTAATAAATCATGTTAGTTAAACAACTATTATTTAATTTGAAAAAAGTTAAAAAGAAACCTCGACTTGATAAGCTTGGATGTGTCTATCATAAGTAAATTTTAGGAATGACAACACATTTTAATTTTAGATAATTTCTAATATTTGTATATATATGAAACTTAAGCTTTTTAACGATGAAGTCACGTCCACACTTATGATATGTGAAATATAAATAAAACATATTACTCAAAAATGGATTTTGTAGCTTTTAGGAATGCATACTCAATTACTACCACATATCATATGTTGGCATAATCATAAATTGCGTGAACAAACCGTGCCTAACTAAAGTTCGAGCTTGAAAGTCGTGGATCACGAGGTTAGAAATTTGAAAAAAAATTAAAGAACAAAAGTGAATCAATAATTTTGCTATATATTGTGTCCATAATTAGTGTAAATAACCTAATTTGGTTTACAACTTTAATCAATATGATATTATGTGAAAGACATAGACAACGTGACTTGTTTTAAGTCCTAACATCAACAAGTGACACCACAAAAGACATTTTAGTGGAACTATGATGAGTAAAGAAAGCGTATCGAAGCAATTGATTATCAAGATGGTTTATAAGATTTAGTTAAGAAACCATAATTGACACCGAAAATCTCTTGTAACTTGAAAATTAACAAATTTTAAAAACTGATTAACATATTTATAACCACTGATTATAGCTTATGATGAACTCAATGATGGCTAATTAAAGTAACTGTTACGGGTTAATTTTAAAAATTATACTCAAACTCAAGTACATATATAACGGGATATGTGCGGTTGGTATAAAATACTCGATTAGAAACTTGTAGTTTATTATAATGATATACAAACACAAGATTCAAAACTATACGCTCAAACCATCGGCCAATTTAGGTTAATTTTGAGAGGGTTTTCAAGATTTTCTTGATATCAATCAATGGTTTAGTTTGTGAATGACCCACCTCATTTTAGTTGTGTTTTTTCTTAAATTCAAGGAAGAAAGAAAAAAAGAAAAAAAAACAGTCTCTTGTCACAACTCACATGGGACCCAACCCCATTAGTTGGAAGGATGGTGGGGTACCCCCTTCGAAATAGGGTTTAGCATCTTCCATGCAAATTCTACCTTCAAAAAACCAAAAATTATACTCTGGCTTCACATGCCATCGTGTTCCCATGTGCCTCCACCTCTCTCTCTCTCTCTATATATATATATATAAATATATGTATATATATATATGTATATATATATAAATATATGTATATATATATATGTATACACCACACCACATACAACTTTCAACATATGAATGTGCACAAAGTATATTTTTATTGACATTGCAATGTCATCAGAGCTTATGAAATACGTCTCTGTTGGAATGAAAATTTCCCTCGGCAATAAAGATGAAATTTATACATTACTACCACTCTATGAATTATTATTATTAGTTAATTAGTTTTAGTAAACTCGTGTATTACACGAGTTAAATAAAAAAATATTAATTATAAAATAATATTTTAAGATAAAATAATATTTTAAGATAAGATATGATTGAAATATTTTTTTATTATAAATAGAATGAAATTTTGTTTCAAAACAAAACTTTTAATAAAATGACATTTTTGAAAGCTTT
The DNA here is from genome assembly GCA_025506515.1 of Flaveria trinervia. Classification (NCBI taxonomy): domain Eukaryota; kingdom Viridiplantae; phylum Streptophyta; class Magnoliopsida; order Asterales; family Asteraceae; genus Flaveria; species Flaveria trinervia. Next base: position 88,073,462 of record CM046452.1, on the reverse strand, counting down.
CTTGTTACAGCACCCAATTTTAGTTATCATTTATCTATAAAAATTTCACTTTCTAAAAACACCAATTTTAAAATAATTATTTAAAAAATGTTTGATGTTTTAGAAGATTTTCTTATTTTTTAAAAAGAAATAACATCAATAAAAAAGATATATCTCTTAATTTAATAAAAATTATTTTAATCTAAAAAGGAAATAAATAATAGTATTAAAAATCAACGTAATATAAGAGAGAGACGATAAAAATTTGATGAGGAGAAGTGTGATACTGACACGTTTCTCTTATACAGATTGAATAAATAAAATATTAAATAATTCTTAATAAAAACTTATGTATTATAAAATCATGTTTAAAGATAAAATATGATGTTAATTACGTATAAATAGTTATTTTAGTTATAATATTTTAATGTAAAATATAATTAAAATTATATATAGTTTTGTTTAAGAAATAAAACAGTTATACTATTTTTAACTTTTTATGTAAAAAGTTTTAATTTAACCATTCATTTTTAGTTTTTTCATAAAAAAATATCTTTAGTGTTTCAGATTTTTTTCAAATATTTCATCTGCTTATAATTTTTTTTAAAACAAAATTATTTAAAATATTTTGTTTGAAAATATTTAATGTTTTAGAAAATTTCATATTATATAAATGTTTAGTTTCTTATTATTTAGATATTGATTAAAAGAAGTGATTTCTAACTTCTTTCGTAAACTCTATTTTAAGAAGATAGTTTGATTTTTAGAAAAATTAGATAAGAGAGAGAGAAACATAACAATTAATAAAAAAAAATTAATAAGAGAAAGAAATTTATATAAGAATTTAAATTAGTATAATACCCTTTTGGAGTGAAAATTTATTTGTGAATATCTAAAAAATTGACAATTGACAAAAACATAAGTTAAGAGAATGACAAGTGGTAAAAGATTCTTTGATTTGTTAGAAGTTATAAGTATAATTAACATTATATACGAGTGATAAAATAATAATATCATATTTTATATTTTTTTAATTTATTTTCTTTTTTAATTTGTTTTTAAAAAATTTGTTTTAAAACAAACCATTTTCAAAAAGTTCATTTTTAATAATTTATTTATTATAAATTATAGGTTTTAAAATATATTGTTTTTTAAGTTTTAATTTTTTTGAAAAACATTCTTATTTTAAAAAAAATTATTTACTTATAAATTTCATTTGTAGAAAGATCACTTTAAAAAAAGTATATGTGAATATAAAAAGAAGTGAATAATATCATTTGTATTTAATGTGATATTTATTAGGAGAGATAAGCAGGAAAATGAACTTTAATAGCTTTAAAATTGTGACAAGTGACACACAAAAACCTTCTTTTATTAGTATTTATAGATTTATAGATTATAGATTTATAGATTACTAGCTTTAGTAAACCCGTGTAATACACGGATTGTATAAATAAAATAATTAAATATAATAAAAACTTATTATTTATAAAATGATAATTCTAAATAATATTTGATTGAACACTCCTAATTATAAACAGGATGACAATTATATTTCAAACAAATGTTTTAAAAAAATGTTATTTAAAAAATTTCTAACTATAATTTCTAATTATAAATATTTTTTATTTATAAAAGTTTTATCTATAAAAATACTAATTTTAATTTATTTTATATTTTCAATAAAGTTTGATGTTTTAGAAAAAAAACTTATTTTATAAAATTTTGCATATTTAGAAATACCACTAGTAATATTATTTCTTTCGTAGTTTATTAAAAATATATTTAATTTAAAAATAAAATTAAATAATATTATTAGTAATTAATGTGAGTATTAAATAAGATAGAGAAGCGAAACAATTTTGATAAAAAAGAATGTGATGTTGACAAGTGTCAATAATTAACTTTTTATTAGAGTAGTAAGATAGATTTATAGATTATAAATTTTTATTAGAATAGGAAGATTAAAGATTAATGTAATATAGGAGATAGATGCAGTAAAAATTTGGTGATGAGAAATGTAATACTTACACGTATCCCTTATAGTTACATTTTTATTATAGTATGGAGATAGATGCAAGTTTAAATTATTAAAATCTGGTTTTTGATTTTAATAACTTGTGAGAAAGAGACATTTTTGGGTGGTATAGCAGTGTACACTAGTATAATAGTTTGTGGTTTTGTTTATTGTAAAAGTGAAGGTGTTGGGGACAAGAAGAACAAAGGATGTTGTTTATGCGATTAGTTTATTTGTGGTTTAAGTATCGTGGCAATTTAATATTACTCTTCATGGCTGCTGATTCAGAGAATGATCGATCTAAGGTCGTTTTCGTCATTTTCTCATCTTGAATTTTGGTGTGAACAAGTAATGTTTCAAGACTCCTTACAAGGTTAAATTGTTAAAACTTACTATGTAAATTGCTCTAAGGACTACGAGCATTAACTATTGTAATAGTTTAAGCATGCAACTTACTCGAAAAAAGTTTGCTTGAAATTGTCAGCCAAAGGCCGAGCTAGATAACTAACTTGACTTGTGGTTGGTTTGTTTGTTCGATCCTTTAAGTTAAGCCTAAATTATAATTTATATAACTTTTAATTCAAAAAAAATTTATATCGAGTAAGCTTAAATTTTATCATGAGTCTAGTATTAAAATATACTATACTCACATGGTCAATTTGATATATTGTAATTAAAAAAATACAAAGCTAAAGGAGATATTCATAATCAATGAATTATTTTCTTAGGTAAAGATTAAAAAAATATAAAAAAATGAATTTATATTTTAACTTAATTACAAAAATAGTGTGTGGTTTAGTGTAAATAATAGGTTTGGACATTAATTATTTTTAGTTACAACCATCGAACTTTGAGGTTTCATATTCGTAACATCACGAGGTATTATAACTAACATCTATTAACTTTTAACAGGATATCCCCTCATGTGCCAAGCATGTGTGAGTGTTATATATTGTCAATTTTTAAATAACATTTGAGTTAATTATAATATGATTTAAATTATCAATCTATATTTTGTCTATAACTTTTTCACATACAAACGTTATTATCTTTTTCATAAATTCGTCAAATTATATGTGGGTCGTAAACCCAACCTCTCGTACCACCGATATTATCCGCTTTGACCACGAGGAGTTGATGGATTTGTTTTTGGTTGCTCTGGTGAAAACTTCTCATTGGGTCATTCATCCCTGGATTGTTGCCACTTAAGCTCGCTTAAATGTGGAGTTCTCCTCTCATCCACAACTAATACGCCTAAAACAAAACACGTTGGTGATATTAGAGACCAGACATTTCTTATTAACCAATAATTTCTCTTATCTACGATTGATATGGAATTTATGTAGGGTGTCAGAGTCACCCCCCCCCCCCCCTTTGGACTCCTCGTTCTCGATGAGCCCAAAAACTCACCATCCTCAGTGAGGTTTGCCCCATTATCCTGAATGACACAGGAGTGACTATGATACCATTTTTTAACACCTGGTCTCTCGTACTGCCAATATTGCCCGCTTCACCTATAAGGAGCTCACGGGTTTGCTTTTGTCTGCTCGGGTGAAAACTTCTCAGGGTGTCACCCATCCGTAGATTGTTGTCACTTAAGCACGCTTAACTGTAGAGTTCTCCTCTCATCTATAATCAATACACCCAAAACACGTTGGTGATATTAAAGACCAGACATTCCTTATAAACCAGGAATCTATCATGTCCACGACGCATACAAGATTTATGTAGGGTGTCACACGAGCAAACTTTTATAAACAACAAATATTTAAGAGAAGGACTTGGATTAATTTCAATAAATGAGCATTGTGGTCGAGGTGGTCAAGGAGATTCGATTCGAGCGTGAAGATTATGGACCTGGCTGGGGCAGAGGACACGGGGTTAATCAAGGGAGGGGCGGTTAAGTCCAACAAATTTATGGTCAAAAGGAGTGAGACAAAAGTCGCATACGGTGTTTTAAGTATACTAAGCTTGGGCATTACGTGACAGAGTATCTAAAGTGAAATAAAAAAGAAGACATGGCAAAAGTGACTAATTAAAGACAATGTTGATCCAACGGTGTTGTGAAGGATGATGTATCCGAGACAAGATTGGAGGGGGTGATTATTAAAATAATCTTGTTGATAAAATGTTTTGATATAAAAAGGTATCGACTTATTATGTTACGATAATCAACTCCTTAAATTATAATTAAAAATAACAAATAAACAAAACCTAAATAGACTACTTAATCAAGATAAACTAAAACTAAACTTACATTTATCTTAATCCATAAGATAAGTACAAACTTTTTACTTATATAAAAGCTCTAATTAAAAAACCAATGACCCATAACAATAAACACTAAACTCAAACACCTCAATGAAAACCGCAGGCCCTCAAGACTTCAAACGTAATCATGAAACTAGCGCTTCAATTTTAAGTTATTGACATATTAGTCTAACTTGGTCAAGATTACGAGCATCTTTTCATGTGAATATCATGTTTATTAGTTAGAAACTCTATTTATTAAACTAGGTGTATTTACTTACTAATAATGATATACATATTATCTGTATTATTATATAAAACATTTAGGGATGATACAATTTTATTTTTATTTAAAATGTAAAACATTAAAACAACATTTTAAGCACAATGTACAAGTGTGTTATGTCCTAATTCCTAAGTTGCTCTCATTAAGTATACTTCTTCTAATTAATACATTATTTAATTTAATAAATTAAGTACTATCTTATTAAGAGTTTTTTACCAATTAGATGTAATTATAAAAAATATTTACCAATCTAGTGTACTTTAAAAATTATTTACCAAAATGGGTATATTTCTATTGTCTTTATTTTTAGCTAATCAATCATTTTCTTTTATTTTGTTTAATCAAAAATAGAATTAAAGAATGCAAAATTTAGCTTTTTACGGTTTTCTTCTATATTTTTCTTTACGAGATCACAATTCAAAAAATCCATATAAATCCAATTGTAAGTGTAAAAAATAAAGAAAAGTTACATTAAATCAAATATATATTTAGAAAAATGAGCAAAGGTTTTTAGCATATTAAATACAAGCACAAATCCAGAAAATCCATATCAAAACCACCAATTCGACACTTTTCAAAATTCTTCCAACAATGAACAAGAAACCATAATTCTGTATTCTTCCCTGACATAATACGAATCAAAATGTTCACTTTTCAACAATATCAAATACAAACAAAATACTAAATGAAGCCGGGAAATGTTCAACATTTCTACCAAATAAAAATAAAATGTCCAACATTTCTACCAAATAAAAATAAAATGTCAAACATTTCTACCCACTTATGCATCCATTCTTCTAGGCTTGGAGGGACACTTTGCTCGATTATGACCATTTTGTTTACAAATTCCACAAAGGTTTTTCGTTTTCCCTTCTTTAATATCCATATCCATTTCGATAATGAACCAATCTATAAAATGTAAGTTGAACACAAGCTGTAATAGGTAAGAAACGAGCATCTTTAAAAACACTATTAAAAATCTCTGAAAAATTTGTAGTGAGCAACCCGTATCTCTTTCCGCCATCATGTGCAAGTGTCCATTTATCAAGTGGATGTCCCTCAAGCCACTAATGCGCTTGTGGATTTATTTTTCCAATCTCTTCCATAATAGAGTTGAATTTTCGAATTTGATTTTGACTCCCAGCACGATAAGCTAAAGCTTTTAGTTGTGAGTTACGAAACTTGTCATTAAAATTGTTGATGAAATGCCTTAAGCAATACCTATGAAAAATAGGACAAAGTATGATTTGTAAATTCAATCTAATAACTGCTAATATTGTATAAAATCTAATAAACAATACCTATGAAAACCACATGGCTCCAACCAAGGAGAACCTTGCTCATTAACCGCCTTTAAGATACCAATATGACGATCAGAGATTAGACATATCCCTTCACTTTCGTTCACCACATGTTTCTTGACATGAGAAAGAAACCAATTCCAACTAGCATATGATTCATTTTCAAGAATTGCAAATGCAAGCAGCAATATCTGATTGTTCCCATCAACTCCCATTGCAATCATCATCTTACCTTTATACTTATCATACAAATGTGTGACATCAATGCTAATCACAGGCCGCAATGCTTAAATCCTTTGATAGAAGGAGCAAATGCCCAAAACACACGTCTGAATTCCACTTGATCCACACCGACAGGTTTCGAAACACACCATTCAACAATGGTCCCTACATTGAACACTTGTAGTGCCTCTAGAAACTTAGGTAAATATTATAAGACTCTTCCCAGTACCCAAATACATGTTCGATTGCCTTTTGTTTTCCTACCAAACCTTCTTATATGAAGGAGTATAGCCTAACTTATCAATTACTTCGGCTCTTAAAGCAGTGATAGTAATAGAAGGTTGTTCTTTTATAAGATGTTGAATTTATTGAGCAATCAAGCTTGCATCAAGGTTTGGATGATCTTGAGTAATCTTGTCATGCAAACAAGTATGTGGACCACTAAACTTTGTGATTTCAAAAGATCCACTTCGTTTACGTTTACTTGCACGAAGTTTCCATTTGCAACCTTGTTCATGTAGCTTACATTTTATAGACCAAATGGTTGGTCGTGATTCAACTACCTTAAAAATGTTTATGGGTCTTGATATTGTAGAGCTTGACGGCTTTAATAAATTCTTCCTTATCATCAAAAGAATCTTTTCCCAACTCATGAGTGAAATCATTTTTACTCTCAGAACTTGATGTCATCCAATTGCCATCAACGGTTAGGTTAGTTTCCTCTAAATTAATATAAGTTGAAGTTACTTGAATATTATTATATGACATTTTATCTTTGTTTTTTTGTGTTTCATCTCTAGTTACATCTTCTTCAAAGTAATCATCCATGTCACTTTCAAACCCATCTTCTTTATCCACATCATCCACATCATCATTGTTCACAATAGCAATTTGAGAAATTGTGTTAAAATCTTCATTTTGAATCATGTATTGCACCGCATTAACCTGATTCATTCTGAACAATAATACAATATTATAAATAGATAATGTTAATGAAGTACACTAAAATGAATGCTAATCACAAGATTGTACAACAGTAAAAAAATGGCAAAACTACACAATACTAATGAACTGAATGGAAGTAGTGAATTTGAATGAAGTGAAATTGAATAAACTAATGGATTGTAGTTTTAATATAAACATGAATTTGTGGCTTCCAATAGCTGCAGTTAGAACAACAAAAATGAATAGCAAATTTATTCATAATTATATTGAACAACAAACTCCAGAACTAAAACTGAATATTCGTGCTCATATGTCGGCAAAAGTATACCGATCGGACCGGTTTAAGCTTTCAAATCACAAACCAAACACACATTTTTCATGGTTTAATTATCAGAACCGGCAAACCTAATGACATATTTCTCGATATCACAAAGTTCATTATCACGTACCTGATGGAAATTGTCAGAATCAAGTCACAATCGAACTGCGAATCAATTCAAGATTGAAGCCGATCGAACCACGAAACAAGTTGAGATTAAAGGCAATCGAACCGTGAATCAAGTCAAGATCACATCACAGAGCAGATTGAACGTGGGAGGGAGAAGGTCGCACGAATCGTCAAAGGCTGCCGTTCAATGCAAATTAAAAGTGGAAAATATAAAAAATTAGGTTTTCACCCATTATGGTAAATAATCTTCAAAATACACCTTTTTGGTAAATACTTTTTATAATTACACTAGTTTGGGAATAAACTCATCTTATTAATAGTGCTTTTAAAATAATAATTAAATTTACATTTACTATTTATATTGCTATAAAATTAAATATTATCTTATTTATATACATAAGTATATAATTACTAAATATTACATAGTTATATTAACAACAATAATAATGTTAATAAGAATAATAATAATAATAGTAATAACACCCATATATAATTAATGTTTAAATCAGGTCGGGTTAGATTGCGCTCTTCAAGTGAGACTCAGTGACATTCGTTGTATCGCGTGAGGTAAACCACTATATGATAAATATATATTAGGATGACAAGATAATTATTTAATTTAAAATGTAAGATGCTTAGTATAATATTTTAAGCATAGAATACAAGTGTTTTATGTAATAGTTCAATTTTTGCCCCTATTAATTAACTTCTTCTAATTAATATATTATTTAATACAATCATTAATACATTATTGTATAATATGATATTATTTAATTTCATTAAATTTTATTTTATTTATGATACTAATATTTAAATTTATATTTACTAATTATATTTTTATAATTGATTACTATTTAAATTAAGTATCATTTTATTTAAATATTTAAGTATATAACTAATATATATATATATATATATATATATATATCTTTATATTTTTAATAACAATAATACTAATATTTTATAGGGACATATTGTGAGTTTAATAATTTAAATATTTATGTAAAATGTTAGTTAATGACATATTATTTGATATATTTTGAAAAATAATTACAATAATATTAAATATTATCATATTAATACTACTACTACTACTAATTATAATTATAAGATTAATAACAATAACAACAACAACTATTGTATCTATAATAATTTAATATTCGATAATTGAATCATGACAATATAATAATGAATCGCTAAAACATGAGTAACGACAATCCGAGTGCATATATAGTTGAACTCGCCGAGATCATGATAATCCCAAAAACTATTATTATGACATTATTTTATATGCTTCAAATTAAACCGCAGCGAAACACGGGTCTAACGCTAGTACATTATAACATTAACATAGTACATAATTTTAATACAAATTCTAGAAACGTTATATAAATACTCTTAGAAATATTTTATCTTAAGAATGAAAAAAATCTTTAATTACCTATCCTTTTTATAATTATAATATGTTTTATAAAAAATATTATAAAATTATTATTATTTGATAGGAGAGAGATGGAAAAAAATAAATTATAAAAATAATTAAATAAATTTATATAATAATAGAAGGGAGACAAAAAAATAAAAGTTGATGAGACACAAAAGAGTAACATATATATTTTAGATTGTTTATTAAGGTGGAGTTATAATTAAAAGAAGATTTAATTTTAAAAGTTTAAAAATGATTATGAGCTTGACATGTATCTTTCTATTATTTTAAAAAGTAGAGCATGCATTTTGGTAATTGTGTTGAATATGTCAGTTTATTATGTCTTATATGTTCATTGTGTCAAAATATTAGTTAATTGTTTCATGTTTACATAATTTGTTATATGTATTTATTAGTGTGTTTTACGTTTTAAATCATTTTGTGTTATTTTTATTATTGTTTCTATAGATTATAGAGATTTGTCATTGTGTTTTACAATTAAAAGTACGCAATGATATATTTTTACCAATGTATTTCTTAAAACTCATAGTATTGAATATAACACAATTTGTAATTTTTGTCATTTTTAAATAGATTATATAAACTTTTTGTTATCTATCATTGTGTTTTATAGTTAGCAATACATAGTTATATTATTTCACCAATGTATTTTTCAAGACTAGTAGTGTTTAATATAAAACAGTGACGATCTGAAAACACAATGAGAAATTATGTTATTCTAATATTGTTTTTAATGTATTAAATTAATTAGTTGTTAATTTATTATTGTGTTATACATCTTAGAGATACACAATAATGTTATTCCATCATTATATTTTTTTTAAAATTAATCATTTAGAAAAATATAATAGTATTAAAAAACACAATAATTAATAAAAAGACACAATGAACAATATTAAAGACATAATAACGATATACAAGTTTTAAAATGCATATATAAATTATTATCTTTTTATACAACAATAGTGTAGTTGTCTTAAGATAAAAAACACTCGTTTTTATGAAGTAGTTTCTATTAAAAAATAATGTCATACATAAAAGTTATAAACGTTTTGAAAAAAAAGGGAACTTACAAAAAGTAAATAAAAATAACTATTCTAACACTCATTTAACAAACATTTCCATACAATTTAATTCAGATTAAGAAAATTTACGGTTGAGATTTGTTATTACATTTTTTTATTTTAAGAATTTTTTTTTTGAATATTTCCTATATGTATATCAAGTATAGAGATATGCTCGATAATGTATGCTTACGGTGAATTAAACTTGCATGGGTCATGACGTGGATATTAAGATCGAGCATTTGATTCTTGTCGATTAAGGTTGGATTGAAGTCACCTGATCCTCGTCGATTTGAGGGTTTAATTCTCATAAAGCTCAAACTTTAATCTATAAAACATCATGTGTTAAGTTAAGTGTTAACTGTATATTACATTGGCTAGTTACGTCACGACACACATGCTAAAATGGAGAACAACGTATGTCCTTCAAGACAAATTATTGTTAATAACTGTAGGTTGCAGTTTACTTTTTAAGTTTCAAAATTTATAATTTGATTCTAATTTCAAGAATTCATATTTTACTTTTAATTTCCAGAAAATAAGAATATGTTAAATTTTAAATCTTTTGTATAAAAAAGTTACTGATGGATTACCACACGGTTATATTTTGTCATTGATCCGTCAGTAACTATTCGTCACTAAATTGTCACCTAGACCATGTGTTAGAAGGTTGTGAATGGCGGTGGTAGTGGTAGAGGAGGTTGCGAGGCTTGTGATGATATAAGATTTTTTTCGTGTGAGATGTGTTCGGATAGTTGTAAGGTTTATTATGAAGTAGATTCTGATGTTGGTGATGGTGATGTAGAAGAAAGTGATTGTGGGTTTTAAAGATGTTCCGATTGCAAAAAAAATGAACTCATACGATGTACAATTTGTTATACCTATTGTACATATTTATATGCGTATTGTAAAATGTGATGATTAAAGTTGTATAAATTGAAGCTTATATATTGTATAAGATTCTAATTTGAGAGTTATATCGAGTACTAATATATAAAATCCATACACACGCATACTCGTAATTATAAAGAAGCCCATCAGCAAAAGATGAATTGTTAGAAAACATGTAACATACATTAATGCATGCATTGGAAGCCAAAAGATGTGAGAACAATATGTATGTACTTCCTTCGCTTTACATCAAGTGTGTTTATAAGTTGCGACAACAAAACCGAATAGGTCTTTACTAGTTACATACAGCATAAGCCGAGAATGGCTGATAAAGTTACAATCATGTGATATATACCTCGATTTTACTACTCATTTATACTCGACTCTAGCAAGCGCAAAAGGCCAAATGAAGTCCTCAACTCCTTTGATCTTAGGGGTATGCTATAAAAACCAAAAACTGCAAAATTAAAGACCAATCCTTATTCGTAACCAAAAAAAACCAAACCAAATTATGAATTTGGTTTTCGGCTCGGTGCCTAACCGAAACCGAAATTATGAGTACGGTTTTGGGTTTAGTTTTCGGTAATATATAATTTTTGAATTCATTTTGTTCGGTTAACCAATTTAAGCGTATTTAATACGTTATAATTTATATATTTTGTAATTATAAGTTTAACCCAACTATCTAAGCCTTCAAATTTTAAAAGTGATTTTATTTTAGGTCAATAACTAAATTTTGTATATGCTAATTCATTCCCTAAATATTAAAACTGGTTTCAAATCTCAACTCTTAAATACTTAAAGTCAACTAGTTATATTTTTGAGAAACAAGATTCTTAACATTTCAAGATTTTATTATTTGATGTGTCTTCTTAGAAAATTTCAATTCCGATATAGATAATTTAAATACGGTAACATGTGAAACAAGAAACAAAAGTTGAATTTGGTTTGTTTCGTTTAAAACTGAAACCGAACCAAATTAAATTAGGTTGAATTCGGTTCAGTTTTTGATTATGCCTAAAAATATATGAGAGATAAATACTCCTACTTGATGTCAGAGACATCCCTTATCGCATACATACACAAACATAAGCAATGCTCTTATTAAAAATAAAAAATGCTCAAGAACATGATTGATCCTGTTTCTAATACGTTGGATTGTTGCACTAAACAAAACATAAGGTTTCCAAAGTTAACTAATATATCGAACACAATTATTTGTCATAGTCAAGGCCGTCCCGAGATTCTTCTATAATTTTGTTTAATCTCAATAAATTTTGGGTTTTGAACGAGTAGAAAAATGGGCTCTTATAGTATAAACTAAATAAACCATACATAAAAAAGTTTATAATATAATAATAATTGTTATACCAATAAACAAAACTATATTATTATAACAAAATAATCTAATTTGCTTACTTAAGTGAATTGTAAAGCTATCATAATGTTTTTTTGAAGCAAAGCTCTTGATAAAATCCTTATAATCCATGTTCTCTAATAGATCGTTTTCAATAACTACCATACTAATCCGTTAAGTTGTATTAAATTGGGTATTATTGTATTATATTGGGTTTATATTGAGCGAAGATGTTAATTTGAGTTTAAATTGGGTAAATGGTAGTGAGTTAAACAATTTAAAATGTTAATAGGCTTTAAGGTTAAGTTTAATAGACTAGAATAATTAAAAGTATTATTGAGTTTGTAATGGTTATAGACTTACAGTTTTCTTCAAATGAATATAATATATATATATATATATATATATATATATATATATATATATATATATATATATATAAATTAAAATCTTCAAGCCCCTGAGAAAATCAGACCCTGGACGGTCATCCACCCACCCCTTAGGCCGCTCCCGCTCACTCTAGGAATATGATAACTTTTTATGATCGCAAATGTGTCCGTCGGTATAAGATTAACCGTTCGAAAACACATTAAAATACAATCCAATCGTTGTGTTCCAAAATATGTGGGAGCTTCGTTTATGGACAGGCTCTCGGTAATTAGTGTATCGTATGTATTCATGATATTATGGCACCCAAACATGACTGATAATTTAGGAAAAGTAGAAAAGAGTGATCAAGTCTTAAACATGGTCCGGTTTAGGTCATCGATAAAGATGACATATTTCGATGTCTTCCAAATGATCACTACAACTCTTAATATTTAACATGATGTATCATAATCTTTCACATTGAAAAAAAGAATTCATTTTATAAACAAACCTTTCTTTAAATGTCCGTTTGAAAAATATTTTCTCTATTTTGTCCTCTAAATATGGACGTAATCGGTCTTGAAACATGATCGTCCTAACTTAACTTTTAAGGTTAAAAAACAGTCGCCACGGGCGGCCCACCCATATTATGGGTTCGTTCGAACAAAAAGGCAGTCGTTCTAAGGCTTCTTCCGATCTTTGTGTAATGTGTCAGATTTATAATTTTTATTATTATATAAATTATTTATTTTACTCATGTTTTGTTTTTCTCTTATAAGTTTTAAAATATAACGTTTTATAAAATTTCGAATATAACATTTGACGTCCTTGTTTTATCTACGTACCAACATAAATCTTGTTACATACCGAGTCGGTTCAAATTTATGATATAAGGGAAAAACAATACATGAGTGAAATTATTTAATTGATATAATTATAAAATCATAAACTTTACACATATTTGACAAAATTTGGACGCTTCGTTCCGAACCTGTTCGGACGAACTATCATAGGCGGCTATCTATATTTTGACGCGTGATATTTTTTAACTTTAGAAAATAAGTTCGGACGATTATATTTTAAGGTTGTCTTCACCTGTATTTAATGAGGACAAACCGAAGAAAATATTTCTCAAAAGAACATTTTGAAAAAATATTTTTAGCAAAAGAGACATTTTGAAAATTTTCTATACAAAAACATCTTGTTATTACAAAATACAATAAATATAGCGACATAATCAGTATCGAAAAGTAATTAAAACGTTTTTTTACAACAAAACACTTTAATATATGTTATTATAGCTTTAATATTTTCTTTAGAGTAGAGTAGAGGTGCACAAACTGGGTTGAAACTTAAAACCAGATCGGATTTTAGTAAAAATAATTAAAATCAAGTTTGATCGGTTCTAGTTCGGGTCCGACCTGATTTCAAGAGGGCAAAATGGTTAAAAATGAGTTTATACCAGGTCGGGGTGTGGAAGGGGCAAACCGATTTGAACCCTACGGGTTGGGCCCAGAGGTTGGAGAGCTAACAGGTTGAACCCGTGTCAGGTTTGGGTCACGTCTTCGGGTCGGGTCGGGCAACTGGATTAAGTGTGCACATTTGCTTTAGAGTTTAGATCCCGTTTTTTGGTTCTATCTGTAGACTACAACCAATATTAATACTGAAAGTATGCTACTGGGTATATCTGGCAAAGCTAACTCATACAACAAATTTTGGCTACATATGGATCTTTCACAATGACCTCATGGGTCATCTTGGACATGAGAAAATTTAAAAATGGATCAAGATGGGTTGAACTAAAACAAGTGAAATTAACAACGGGTCAAGGTGGACCGATTAAAACTAAAAATGGATCACAACGTGTTGTGAGGTGGTTTGTCGAGCAACCTAACACTTTGCTCGGTTGCTATCTTAATCCACTTTTAACACCATAACATGTGAAAACTCATTACTCACAAATCATGACTACAAACTTCCAATCACCGCCCATACTCCCGACCATCACCACACCGTCGCTGCTTACTGCGTAATGCTGTTAAATTGAGAGAGAGAAAAAAATGGTGTAATCAATGCATTAACTCAACGAATCAATCATACATTTTGCATCACATAGATGCACAAATGAAACACCATTAAAACAAAAATTGTGATTTTAATTGATCCATTTTGCGTACGAGTATGCCCATCGATCATATTAACTAATGATAATGCAAACCAAGAAAATGGACCAATCTTGACTTGCACTACTCATCTTGACCCGAATCCTTTCTAACTCAACACCTTGCCTGACCGACCCGCCCATTTTGCAAGTTGTGATCAAATGTATGATTTTGTTGGAAACGAAGAATTTTGTATTTTTTCAATCCGACCCGACCCGTTCCTAACACGGCCCCGTTTTGACCCGAACCCACACTGAGCCGAACCCATCTTTACCTACCACCCGACCCGACCTAACCCGCCCATTTTGTCAGGTGTACTACTGGGTTTTACACATGTTGGATGTTCAAAGCTCTTTTAAAGTTTAGCTAGTGCCTATTGACTTGCACAAAAAAATCGGGTACGGACCCGACCCGGACTCGGGTCCGGGTATAACCCGGTACCGAGTATACCCGGTTCGTACCCAGAATAAACCGGCGATTTCAACCCGGTTTGGATTTTTTTTGAATTTCTAAAACCCGACTCTACTCGACCCGAACTCGACCCGGTCTAAACCCGAAGTGAACCCGGTATTGGACATAAAAAAAAGAAAAGAAAATTAGAAAAAATAAACTAAACCCGGTTTCGGACCCGACCCTACCCGGGTATGACGGGTAGGGTTTTCCCGTAAGTGAACCCGACCCGGGCTCACCAATACCCGGGTACCCGACTGGACCGAACCCGGTTTAAACCTGGTTCCGGGTCGGCCTAAAACCCGGTTTGTGCATGACTAGTGCCCAATACTCGAGTAGTACAACTTATTGGGCCTGATACAACTTTATTTAAGGCCCAATTAAACTTTACGTTTTGGTTTAGCCCACATATCTATATTATTGTAATACCGTCACGTTGTGTTTTCCTTGAACGATAGATATTGGTCATATACTCATATTGCATTATTATTGCATGCATTAGATATTGTGAGGGAACGAAATCAACTTTATAATAGTTAATTTCATTATCTACAACAATCAAAATGTTTTTTTTTCATTCATACTTAATGTTTTATTTTATTCCGTTTATATTACTTTGTATCAAACACTATTTAAATATCTTTTCCCTTTGTGTTTGTGTCTATGTTTTGTTCTTTTGAGGACGTTCTCAAACATTAACTCCAGTAACGTGTAAGGCATATGAGGTATATTTTGTACTTTTACCCATTGATTTAGAAGAAAAACATATTTAAACCCTACCATGGACCACGGTTGCTCAAAAGCTTCACAATGATCAAGAAATGTAATACAAAAGCATTGTGGTCAGTGCCATGTGTCGACCATGGAATGGCCTTGCTAAGATGGGCATCAGTTGCAATGATAAGGTGGCTTGCTTTTATACTTGAAATAAAATGTTTAAATCTTACAAATAATATGTAGTGAAATATTTTAAAAGTAAATTAAGAGTTATTGTTACAAAAACAAAATCAAATAAGTTGATATACAGTTTGAACATGGGATCGTCTGTAATGTATTGGGAAATTTTAGTCATGCACG
The DNA here is from genome assembly GCA_025506515.1 of Flaveria trinervia. Taxonomy (NCBI): domain Eukaryota; kingdom Viridiplantae; phylum Streptophyta; class Magnoliopsida; order Asterales; family Asteraceae; genus Flaveria; species Flaveria trinervia. The sequence continues at coordinate 88,057,197 of CM046452.1, read as the reverse complement.
CAATTCAAGTTTAAGAAGAGTGAAATGTCAAGTGACGAAGTAAAATACCTATTAATGAAATTTGGTAAATGAGGAGAAGATCATTCGAAAACTTTTATAGAATGTCAAATAAATCTTATAAATATGAATCTTATAGACAAAGGCCTACAAAATTAAGTAAAATCTTCTGAAACAAATATAGGCCAAATATATTTAAGGCGTAAATAGGGCTGCAAACGAACCGAACGAACACGAACAACGCCTTGTTCGTGTTCGTTCATTAAGAAATAAACTTGTACATAAACTGTTCACGAACACTTATCGAACGAGATTTTTTGTTCGTGTTCGTTCATAAGAAAATGAACATGTTCATGAACTGTTCACGAACACTTACCGAACGCAAACGAACACAAATAAAAGCAAACGGACACAAACACTGTTCATGAACATGATGAACACAAAAAAATTCATAAACACAAACGAATACAAATTATTATAGATTTATTTTAGAATAAAATTTATATATTTTTATTACAAGATTACACAAAATTAATAAAAAATAATAAGTAGTTAACATATATATATATATATATATATATATATATAATATATATATATATATATAAATACTAATATAATAGTCATAAAATAACTGACACAATAATTAAGAATATAAACGAACATAAACTAACACTTTATCGAACGTTCACGAACGAACACTAACGAACATAAACGAATACATTATCGAACGTTCACGAACATAAATTGTAACATCTTGTATTTTTGGTTAACTAATAGTTAACCTCGTTTATTCTTGTAAGGACTATTAATGCTTTTCATGAAACTTGTGGGCTATTTGTGCTTATCTATTAGTTAGTCTTTAATTCTTTAATGTAAAAAGATTATAGTTTATCTATTAAATTGATCATGATAATAAATAATAGTAATTAATACTAATAATAATAATAATAATAAAAATTTTAATAATAATAACAATATTAATAATAATAACAACAAAAAATTATAACAATAATAATAATTTGCAAAGAATTACTAAACTTAAAAATGTTAAAACTTAAAATTTATAAGGTTAGGGGTTTGTTTTGTCATTTTAGAAACCTTAAAAAAAATTTGCAAATAAAATATCAACTTTTAAACCTCAGGGACCATTATGTAAATTTACAAAACTCAAACCCCCTCCCCTTTCTTTAACCCGTTTTTTCGGTGGTAAGTCCGGCCACCGGCGGCCGACTCTCCGGCCACCTTAAACCCTCGAATTTCGACATTTCCTTAACCCAAAACCGGTCCCAAACCTTTCTAGCACACGCTTCGAACATGAAAGCATCAATTAAACGAAGTTAAACATCGGTTACAAACCCCAATCGAATGGGTAACCGATGCCTTTGATCCTCTAGCCGTTTGAGCCTAAAACAACAATAACAACTCAATTAATTCAATCTGATCAAACTTCTATCTACCTCTAATCTAACTCAACCCTCAATTTCACCTAAATCAACTCAATCATCGAATTCATCATCATTCGACGTCGCGACCCATACTACACTTGAACACCATCATCTGGGTGTCTTAGACCGAAATTGATAGAGGGCTTAGAGTCGTGAACATTCTCAGAAGCTCCACGCGAAGTTAATTGGATTTTATTCATCATTTGAGCAACAATCAGATTCCACGTTGGTCGCGACTCATTCATCGTGGTGTTCGACTTCGAGTCATCTTTATTCGGGTAATTAAAAACATCTTTAGGGTCGTTTAAACATGGGGAATAAAAGCCCCATGATCTTCAGTGTTAACAACAATGATTTGGTTGTCAATTTTGGTTCAAACAAATTTAGGGTTCATGGGTTTGGGGGAAGTTCATAGGGGTTGTGTTCTTTAGATTTGAAAACCGGGTGATACCGCGGCTGTATGCCTTGGTTCACCGGTTAAGTCTTTCCGCGTCAAAATGGAGGTCTCGGGTTCGAAACCCGGCCACCCCCATATTCTTTTAAAATGGCTTTTTCAGCCTTAATTCAATTTTAGAAAAATCTTAGTAAATAAAAAAAATGTTTATAACCTTTAAATATTTTAAAGGCATCAAATAAATTTCGGTAATATTTCTAAAAATTTTAAATAACTAAAAACCTTTGTAATAAAACATTTTAAAGATTATTCATGGATTATTTATATGGATTTTAAAAAAAAGATATAATAAAATATTAGAGACCCGAACTTTCCCTTTAATCATTTAGCGTTTAAATCACGTTATTTTAAATGGAGATTTCTTGAAACATTATAAATTAATATATTTAAATGATTTTTCTCTTAAAATAATAACTATTTATATAATTATGGACTTGAAACAATAATCTTTATAATATTATTGGGCATTATATTAATTAAAGTTTTATCATGATTATTATAGAAATTATGTATCTTATAATTTCATAAATTATTTACAAATATTAATCTTATAAAATGTATTAACTAAAGGTTTAGATTAAATAATTGGTTATTAATCAGAATGTTATTTCAACTAATTTTAAAGCTTTATTTATATTGAAATTTATCAATATATATACTCAAATTCATTTCTAGAATACTTAAATATACATATATAGTTCTTTTAATTGAATCAAAACATAAATAATTACTTTATAAACTTGTTACTTATTAAAAACCCCCGTAATTCTATCAAAACTCTAATCCTTGTTTGTACGTTAACCTTATTATTAACCTTAAACTTGTAATACATATGTTAGGTGCCTTGTGGTGGATACTTTGGATTATCTTTTGACTTTTTATATCATCTAGTAATGCATATATCCATGTGAGTATTCTATATCCCTTTTTCCTATTTTCACACTTTGGGGTGAAACATGTTAACTTATACTATTGCACTCGTAGACTTATTTGAGACTTGTAAACCTATGGCAATTCATCTTGTAAAAGTTGTGGTTAGTTGAACTTTCGTGATTACCATGTTATGGCGTTAAAAGTACAATCATTAACTATTGCTAGCCCAGCGAAGTCATAGATCTATGGGTAAGACAAGCCTGCTTGGTTGATCCAAGTACACTTAGCTGATCGTATATACTTTTAACGTTTGAGACTTGTAAAACTTTTGTCGAGGTTTGATTGTTGCATTGTTCATAACATCCCTAATCACTTTATTCACTAACTTATGACTTGAATTGCCATCTTTTATATACTTATGTATTGAAAACTATGGAATGCTCACCAACATTTTTATGTTGACCCTTTTATTTTTTAACATGTTTCAGGAATACCTCAAGTATGTGTTCTACTCTTTGAAGCTTATCACATCTAGGATTGGACCTAGAGATAAAATGGTTGATCATGTTATTTGTAGTGGTTGTACATAATGTATCATTTGTTGAAACTTTTGCTTGTAATGTTACAATTGAATCTTATGTTTAATATATTTGGATTTAATAAATAGCGTTATGTGGCTGTGAACAATCGTAACCCTCACATCTTGACGTTTCCGCCGTCAAGGTTGGGGTGTGACAGATTGGTATCAGAGCCCATAACTATAGGGAATTAGGTTATTAGAAATGGTGACCTAGACTATAGTTGCATGAACCTCATAAAAAGATCATTATACTTTTGTGCTTGCTTATTGTTTGCATGCTACATAATGTTATGCCTTTTGTGCAACTTGATGCCTTAGTATAATGCTTAAAACTTAGTTATTTGTCTCCCTAAACTTAACTTTAACTCTTTGATTCTCCCCGACAAATGAACTTCCTAAACTTATTCTCAACGACATGTGGAATCTACACTTATCGTCGTGGGTTCAATTCCTTAGACTCTATGTCTAATCTAGGTAAATCTCATCAAGGTTTTGATTTTATAACCAAAGAAATTTGTGTGACACATAGACACCTGTATTCTGGATTTCCTGGCAAAAGGCCTTCGGGCTAAGGCAAGCATATCGTATAAATCTCATTGTGAGACCAGTTATGTTTACCTGGGGATTTCTGGGATGAGTGATAAACTATGGTCAACATACACAAGTCTCTATGGAAAATGGGTCAATTTACCTTGACGTGTCAACGATTCCAAATGGTAATGCGTTACCAAATGGAACCATCCTCTTTGTATCTTAAAAATCCTTGATTTTCTTGAACTGGTTTATCACCAAAGTTTCAATATCTTCTCATTTTTAACATATATAATGTTCCTGTAAATATTGAACCCATTCTACATTTCAACTTCTACATTTAAACATCGCTACACGTTGGGCGTTTCATGTATCTATTTCTATACCTTGACCAACGCGTTCATGACTATTAACATATCCAAAGATATTGGGAATCTAAACCGAATGGCTCCTCAAAAATTTAAACCGTTACTTATGGTTCTCAAGTCTTCTTAAGGATGTGTCCCATAACTAAGAACATGAAATGCTGTAGGTGGAATTCCTACATCTCGGGATACTTTGTCTAGGCAAAGTGTGAATGGTGATTTGACTCAATCATTGAATCCATTTACGTGACTTGAAACCCTTGAAATGAGTGACTGCTTATAGGTACGCGTGTCTTTAATAAGGTTATGGCTGATCTCATATCTTGAAAATTCCATGTATTCCCTTCGATTGTGAATCGAATGTTCACATCTCATTATGATGTCGAATCATTCTTGTCTTTGATTTTGCCTTCCTGTTTTAAATTTTTCAAGATTTGAACACCATCATAACAAATTCTGCTATCTCGAACTTTGATCTTCAACTTGCAGCATGATTTTTCCTTTTGTTACGTTGATGTAACTTGAAATTTTTCCGAATTTCTAATTGATATTACTTTCCTTTCGTCGTTAAGTCAAACTCCGTACCGTCTGCACCGTGAGAGATGCAAGTGTTTGCAAGCCAACCTATGACTAAGAACACTTGTATCTCCTAAATGATTCTAACTCATCAAAATAGGGGTAATTCCCTTACTTTGATGATTCTCTATTCGTTTCGGTAAATGGTTTCCAATTGTGATTTATAGAATTTCATCCTCTGGATCGGGGTGATTTCCTTATCCCGAGGATTGACTTCAACTATTTTCTTTGGAATGGCATTTCACAAATGACATGATCTCACCAAAATAGGACTGAAACCCGTACTTTGGTGACAATGTCAATCTTCGATTGTTTTCTTGCTATTATGAAATTCAATCATCAAGATAGGCGTGAATTCCATACCTTGATGATAATATCTTCTTTATGAATTGTATTTGTTCAAATGAGACGACTTCATCAAAGTAGGAGTGAATTCTGGATTTGATGAAGAAGTTCATCTTGTTATATTTTGTTTTTGGTAAAACTTCACCGTTAAGATAGGAGTGATGTCCCTTACCTTGATGGTGAGTTACCTCGTTTTATTTCTGTGAATCCTCAACAATGAGTTGGGATCGAGCTTTTTGATTGGTAAGTTAGAGGTCATACCTTGAGAAGAGACCATCAAGTTAGGAGTGAAAACCACACCTTGATGACTATTCTCATTTCTTGAATTTCAACTTACCAAGTTCGTAATCAAGTGACGAGAAACATGTACTAACTTGCAGGGTGAAACAATGTTAGTGTTTGGACCTATCAAACCAAAGCATGATTTCTGAACTTGAAAGGAGACCCGATCACTCTAGGTTGATTTTGATTCTGAGCTTGGAGCATTTGAATTCTTAAATCGATTTCTTTCCCTTTATCTTCATGTTATGACTCGATCTAGCTACATCGAACCATTTATTTCTTACTTATCAACTTTCATTTTGGGTTATCATCAACACATGATTGTGTGATGGTAGCCTTCTTAAACAATCTTTCTGCTAAATAAAGGCATTATCAACTTGTGTTCATGTCTTTCTAACTTTCTCAGATGTGCTAATGGGTTTGATGAACTGCGTATGCAAACTGTACTTGGAAATTTGCTACCTTGCAAAACATGGTTACAAATGCATTTCTTATTGCTTGCGTCACTTCTTGAATCGATTTTGAATCCTTAACCTTGGAAATCTTTAAAACTCTTGATTTCGATCTACGAGACTCATTATTGTGACGCGGATATAGAGAATCATAAATTCTCGTAATTTGTAGTCATGGGTTTGGCATAAAAGAAAAGACATAACTTGGTATATGCCCAAGTGTCTCACCTCCATATATGACAAAGCCTAACCCCCGTGTTCCTGAGAATCTCCGTTAAACTTTTCTTTCACCAAAATGCAGAAGTCATAATGACAATTGGTGCATTATAGACCAATTGGCTAATTGCATATTAACTCATGTGGAATGACGGGTCGAGAAATTGACTTGTATTTATCTCAAATAGTCGTATACCGTGGTATGTCGGTAAATATCGATCGATAATTTTAATGATCGATTCATTTTCCTGCTATTAGCAATGTTTCTAGTCATCGTTGTGAACTCATTCCAAAATCTTCGCATATCGTATTACTCTTAGACCGATGGTTGGTCAAGGGAGAAATACATATTCACAAGATATGCGTTAAAGATCGTTTCGTTATATATAGTGACACTTGGGATTCTTAAATCCCGACGGTTAACCTTTCTTATCATTGTTGGTCTTCTATTGATTTCAAGATATCACTTTACTACGAAATTACATTTTAAAAGTTGTGGCTTATAAATCTAATATACTACGGTAAATTGTCATTGTCTTCTAACGTTTCGTCTGCCAAATTTCAAAAAGTCTAGCATTTCGCTGGAAGAGTACGAATTGGCATGCATGATAACAAGAATCTCGTAAGATTTCATAAAGTGAAACATCTCATCCGAAATCAAACGTCTATCACTGTCCGTTAGTACACTTATCTTTCATCTTAAGTCTCCTGTTCGTTTAAGTTTCATTCTTAATTTCGGGACGAAATTCTTAAAAGTTGGGGAGACTGTAACATCTTGTATTTTTGGTTAACTAATAGTTAACCTCGTTTATTCTTGTAATGACTATTAATGCTTTTCATGAAACTTGTGGGTTATTTGTGCTTATCTATTAGTTAGTCTTTAATTCTTTAATGTAAAAAGATTATAGTTTATCTATTAAATTGATCATGATAAAATAATAATAGTAATTAATAACTAATAATAATAATAATAATAAAAATTTTAATAATAATAACAATATTATAATAATAACAACAAAAAATTATAACAATAATAATAATTGCAAAGAATTACTAAACTTAAAAATGTTAAAACTTAAAATTTATAAGGTTAGGGGTTTGTTTTGTCATTTTAGAAACCTTAAAAAAAATTTGCAAATAAAATATCAACTTTTAAACCTCAGGGACCATTTATGTAAATTTACAAAACTCAAACCCCCTCCCCTTTCTTTAACCCGTTTTTCCGGTGGTTGTCAATTTTGGTTCAAACAAATTTAGGGTTCATGGGTTTGGGGGAAGTTCATAGGGTTTGTGTTCTTTAGATTTGAAAACCGGGTGATACCGCGGCTGTATGCCTTGGTTCACCGGTTAAGTCTTTCCGTGTCAAAATGGAGGTCTCGGGTTCGAAACCCGGCCACCCCCATATTCTTTTAAAATGGCTTTTTCAGCCTTAATTCAATTTTAGAAAAATCCTAGTAAATAAAAAAAATGTTTATAACCTTTAAATATTTTAAAGGCATCAAATAAATTTCGGTAATATTTCTAAAAATTTTAAATAACTAAAAACCTTTGTAATAAAACATTTTAAAGATTATTCATGGATTATTTATATGGATTTTAAAAAAAAGATAATAATAAAATATTAGAGACCCGAACTTTCCCTTTAATCATTTAGCGTTTAAATCACGTTATTTTAAATGAAGATTTCTTGAAACATTATAAATTAATATATTTAAATGATTTTTCTCTTAAAATAATAACTATTTATATAATTATGGACTTGAAACAATAAATCTTTATAATATTATTGGGCATTATATTAATTAAAGTTTTATCATGATAATTATAGAAATTATGTATCTTATAATTTCACAAATTATTTACAAATATTAATCTTATAAAATGTATTAACTAAAGGTTTAGATTAAATAATTGGTTATTAATCAGAATGTTATTTCAACTAATTTTAAAGCTTTATTTATATTGAAATTTATCAATATATATACTCAAATTCATTTCTAGAATACTTAAATATACATATATAGTTCTTTTAATTGAATCAAAACATAAATAATTACTTTATAAACTTGTTACTTATTAAAAACCCTCGTAATTCTATCAAAACTCTAATCCTTGTTTGTACGTTAACCTTATTATTAACCTTAAACTTGTAATACATATGTTAGGTGCCTTGTGGTGGATACTTTGGATTATCTTTTGACTTTTTATATCATCTAGTAATGCATATATCCATGTGAGTATTCTATACCCCTTTTTTCTATTTTCACACTTTGGGGTGAAACATGTTAACTTATACTATTGCACTCGTAGACTTATTTGAGACTTGTAAACCTATGGCAATTCATCTTGTAAAAGTTGTGGTTAGTTGAACTTTCGTGATTACCATGTTATGGCGTTAAAAGTACAATCATTAACTATTGCTAGCCCAGCGAAGTCATAGATCTATGGGTAAGACAAGCCTGCTTGGTTGATCCAAGTACACTTAGCTGATCGTATATACTTTTAACGTTTGAGACTTGTAAAACTTTTGTCGAGGTTTGATTGTTGCATTGTTCATAACATCCCTAATCACTTTATTCACTAACTTATGACTTGAATTGCCATCTTTTATATACTTATGTATTGAAAACTATGGAATGCTCACCAATATTTTTATGTTGACCCTTTTATTTTTTAACATGTTTCAGGAATACCTCAAGTATGTGTTCTACTCTTTGAAGCTTATCACATCTAGGATTGGACCTAGAGATAAAATGGTTGATCATGTTATTTGTAGTGGTTGTACATAATGTATCATTTGTTGAAACTTTTGCTTGTAATGTTACAATTGAATCTTATGTTTAATATATTTGGATTTAATAAATAGCGTTATGTGGCTGTGAACAATCGTAACCCTCACATCTCGACGTTTCCGCTGTCAAGGTTGGGGTGTGACATAAATGAACGAATGCGGGTTGTGTTCATGTTCGTTCGTTTAACTAAACGAACGGAATTTTGTGTTTGTGTTCGTTCATTTACTAAACGAACGAACATAAACGAACTTCCCGCCGAACGGTTTACGAATTGTTCGCTGAACGTTCAGTTCGTTTGCAGCCCTAGATGTAAGTATTTTATATATGACCAGACCGTATAAAAAAGAAAACTATGAGTTGAAATATTTTACGCAAGTATAAGTTTTATAAATATTAATCATTTTCTTGATTAAGGTCACGGAGAGAATATCAATTGAGATAATTTTCAAATCAAAAAGGAATAAGGCTATAATAAAAATACTCATTATTCTAAAAAGGATAAAAAAATACAAGGATAAGCAAAAAATACATAATGATAAGCAATTACGAGCAATAAGAATACAATAATCACAATCAAGAAGACACAATAAGTTAGAAATACTAAAATTCTAAAATCTACAAGTTAAAAACCCAAAAGTTAAACCCTAAATACTAAAGTCGTAGAGTTCAACGAGCCAATGCCGTTGTAAAGAGTTAAATCGAGTTTGTTTGACTCGCTTTGTGAGTGGGTAAAAATCATTTTTAGACTTTTTATAAAATAGAGTATTTTCTCTTCAACCATATTCATTACATAAAGTCTAAGGAAAAAGGTTTATACCAATTAGGAAGAGATCAACTAAAGTGAGAAATGGATTAAGCCAAACAAACTTTAGTACATCTCCTTCTTTAAAGACTAAACTCGCTAAAATTGATTTCGTTTTTATTTAAGACCTTATAAATATATATATGTATATATGTATGTGTGTGTATATATATATATATATAATATATATATATATATATATATAGAGAGAGAGAGAGAGAATAGTTAGGCTAAAAAGGACTATTTGCATAAAAAACATAGGAAGCAGCCTTTAGATATGTTTAATCTATGAATGTGATTTAAGGAGTGATATTTTTGTAAATTGCGTTCAAAATATTATGTGTTTTGTTTCAAAATAGTGGCATATGAGTCATTTGCATAATGGGTTTGAAGTTTAACTTCCTAATATCTCTCACCAAAAAAAGAAATGCAGAGGTTTTTGACGAGATTTGGGGGAAAATTAGAGAATAAGGAGTACAATCAACAACAATGGAGCATAAGAAACAATGCCTACTACAATATAGTAATTAGTTAATTTTTTTTACTTGCGTTTTATTTGCTATTGTAACATATTTTTGATTATGAATGCGCTTTATTTGCTATTGTAACATACTTTAATACGCACACCTTTTAATTTGTACGCACATACAAAAACATAATACAAATAACTTTACATATAAATTCGCACAGGCCAAACAAACATAATACTCAAAGATACAAAGATAATACACACAATTAATACACACAAAAGACAAACATAATACACATGACTTTACATGTAATACGCATGGGTCATACACATTTTCCATAATACACAAAGGCCGTAAATAATGCACAAACGACCAAGTTAGTATATATTTTTTAAAACATATAAACTAGATAATTACAACATTCATCATTCAATTAATACGCATGTGTTTATATTAATGAACACATCAGTGAATCATGAATATAAAATCAAAATTGATAAAAGAATAAGATCCCATCTAGGGGGTGTTTACGAGCCGAGCCGAACCGAGCGGACCTTTGCTCGTGCTTGGCTCGTTTTCAAACCGAACCGAGCCGATCGGCTCGTTTACAACCGAGCGGGAAATCGAACGAGCATTTTTCGAGCATTAAATTTTCGAGCGAGCGCAAACGAGTAGCGAACAATTTATACAACCCAACTATCTAGTGTGTCATATGATCTATACCTCAACGAATAAGGTTTCATTACATAATATATTCGTGGATGGCAGTACGTTGTGGCTGACGATGAAACTAAGTATGTAGCCGATAAGACAGAGAGCATATTGCAGAGAACGATAACGGTGAAAGCGGGAAATGATAGAAAAATATCTCTTAACAGATTAGAATTTCACTTCTATGTTTAATGTAGAATTCTTTATTAGGTTGATTGATCAAGTATGCATAAATATAATTGTATATTTGTATATAATGGGTCAAATCTACTAGAGTGTTACGTATAAACTATATATGCATATTAATTCAAGCCAATCCGAACCGAGCGGACCTTTGCTCGTGCTTGACTCGTTTACAAACCGATCCGAGCCGATCGGCTTGTTTACAATCGAGCAAAAATTCGAACGAGCATTTTTCGAACAAATTCCGAACGAACGTCGAGCGAGCGTCGAACGACGAGAGGTTTTAACAGCCCAAATCCCATCTATTAAAGCATTTGCCATTTCTTTTGATTACTATCTTTGTCCAGCCTTTCGATATAGATGAAATGAATGTATTCATCAATTGAAATTGGTAAATATATATTAAAGAATCCACTAAATAAGTAACTGCAGACAACTTTCATAAAAATGCATGACTTATTTACAAATATACCCTTGAAACTAAAATCTATATCAATCCACATGTCACTACTATATATAATTTTTTTTTGAGAATTTTATAAATAAATCTCAACCACTAGTTTTTAATGGCAAAATTATAATTAACAAAAACATATTTAAAAAATTTATAAATTAAAAAATAACGTAAATATAAAAATAGAAAAATATTTTCTTATTTTCCCTCTTTTGTAAAAAAATAAAAAATATATATAAAAAATAAAAAAAAATCTTGTTTTTTTAACGAAATTCGTTTTACACATATGTAAATCCAATACTACACATGTGTATAACTAGATTACACATATATAAATAACGGATTGATGATTTTTTAGAAAAATATATCAATATGGTAGACATTGGAAAGATAAAAAAATACTGAATTTTATGGTGATTTTTTTTTGAAAAAATGTTGTCGTGAAAAAAGTTATGAACGTTTTAAAAAAAATAGAAAATGACATGTGATTTGCATGTGATAAAAAATAGTGTCTGAGATTGATTCCTAGAGTTCTCACATAAAAAATTGATTTTTATTTGAACTCTCCCGAAAAGTGAAAAAGTGAGAAAGTAGATCACTCGATCCTCCATCATTGGACGGCTCAACTGTGGATCGACCATACGAGTACTAACTAACATTTAATAGAAAATCCAATATTATTAACAGAAGAAGAAAATAAATATTAAGAGTAAGACATTTACATTTATGTTAATTGTTATTTTGTTGCAAACATCAATTGAATATCTGAAAATTCAGATACTACATATATGACTACTGGAAAAAATATCCGGAACTAAAGAAAATATAACAAATATTATATATTGGATATTTAACTCATATTTGTTGTTCTAACATACAAAAATTATAATAGATAACCATATTTCACGAAGGGGAAAGCGAAAGTGAAAAGTGAAACCCTCTTATCATATATTAAATCTTATTTGTCTTTTTTATATGAAAGATATATGACGAATATTATACATTAGATTTTTGGCTATACGAATTATCTGAACTTTTAGAATAACCATCCAAATCCAAATTTTGAAAACTCCGTAGTTCGAAACAAACTTTCGGGTTTAATATTTCAGGTTTCTCATTCATATGTTCCTATTCGGATCTTTTGTACATTCATATCGCCAATTCATTTATTTTCATTTGGAGGGGTGATAATTAACTACCCAAATAGCAAGAAGTAAAAGTGGTGATCACCACCCTGTTATTGTCTTATTGATACGTTCAAGGAATGATTATTGCATGTTAATACTACTTATGGTAAAACTTTTTCAAATGAGATACTCAAAATAAAACTATGCAATCTTAGGTGTTTACTTTTTTTTAACCGATTAAAACTGATTCTATATTTTATACGTAAAATCACCACACCTCCATTAATATATCATGATTTAAACATACAATCATTTGGTTATAAATACATCACTTACCATTCGAACATCCCTTTTGAGACTTCTTGTGTTTTTATTAATGTTTTCAGAATCGGATTGAAAGTCGAACCGAACGCCTTACTGGTTTGGTAGTCGGACTGGTTGGCCAGTCCGATCCGGTCTCCAAAACATTGGTTTTTACTTTACAACTAGGAAATTTATGAAGCGAAAATTATGAAGCGAACCACTAATTACAATTCAAGAACAATAAATCAAACCACTCAAGTTGGGAGGGTCCTTCCTCGACCATTTTAACGTGTTTGAGATTCACTTTTGACGGTTAGAACTGAACTTTTATTTTACTTTTTCAAAATCATTATACAAATAAAAATGAAAAAATGAAAAACAATATTCATGATTAAAATTTAAACACATAAGGACATGTTTAATAATGAAATAATACTTGTATGAGCAAACAACATTTCCTTGGAACAATATGTTTTATGCTTAACTTACTATATTATTACAAGAAACTTTTAACACACTGTAATGTAATAATTTTAATTATTATCATCTGAATTAAGGTTTTTCTAATTAGATTAAACCCTAGAGTAGTTATTAAGTAAAAACTATTTAAGAAATAATTTATATATGTGTGTAGAGATGGGCATTTTACATAATTAAACTTCTAACTATTGAAGCTTCGGGGCTATCGGCATCAATGGTGGATAACAATTCCGAAAGCCGATCGCTAAGGTCATCAACCTCCCTATGCAAGCTTCTCACATATGTGCAGGTTTCTTGCAACACTTTTGAAGCAGATGACTGTATTTATAAAACAAACAAACATATCCAGTAATATTATTTCAGTATTTATAGGATTGATTAATATCATGACAATAAGAATAATTATCATAACAAGTATTAACCTTGTTAGATCGCTGAATACGAGTCCCTGGAAGAAGCTGTTGTAATTTGGAGATGAGTTGTATGATCTGATCATCGGTGATCCTCGAAGCTCCGGATGACGATTGTCTTGATCTTCTGCTTGACATTATTATGTGTGTGATCGTGAATGAGTGATTGTTTGTGATATGTGTATATACTATATATACAGATAGAAAAGGTTAACAGGAAATTGCTTATATATAGAGCGAACAAGTGGTATATATATAGTGAAAGAGAGAGATGAGAAATGTTTAAATTAAGGTATTAAATAATTTAAACATTAAGTTAAAGTTTTATAATATATGAATCATGTTTCAAACTTTCAATGAAAAAGAAAAAAATTATAATTTGAACTCCATGAATCACGATCTCGTTTTCTGTCAAAGCCTTAAGCCGGTTTATTTAAAGGTATTAGATATTTATATTAAATAAAAGCTTTTTAATATTTAAATCATGTTTCAATGAAAAAGAAAATTATCTACACCGTATATAAAACATATAAAACATATGAGAAAACTATTTTAACATACCATTAAATTAAGAACACTTACATCATTAATGTATAGATACAATCATTTTTAAGGGTAAACTGTATTTGTAACATTATTTACATATTACCCTTTACAATTAGTTACATGATAACCATATAATTGCTATAAATTACATAAAACTTTACATTATCTACCCATAAACCAAAAAACTTAATTTGTTTTAAGATTTATGTTATATCAATCTATCATTTTTAAAACTTTTTTATACTACAATCGTAAATTCGTATTTTTAAATGTTTTAATATAACTTTTTTGCTAAACCGATATGTATTTTGTAAGATACAATAACTTAATGCATAAAAGTACAAGTCATCATGTGAAATCCATTTATTTAGTGTTTTAATTTTTAGCTTAAAAATATAATAAACTTTTGTATTATTACTATTAGATTAACAAAAATTAGAAACGTGTGTCGAATGTAAAATGTTACCTCGTCGCATTACGCGGACACCATTCTGGTATGTTTTGAAATCCAAGAATCACGATCATACTCCTCGTATTTCTATCAAAGCCTGAAATTGTTTTATTTAGTAGCTAATTACTTTAATGGTTCTTATTTAATAATACACTTCAATATTATAGGCATATAAGTATTATTATTTGTATATGTAACTATAGTGAAAAAGATGTTCGAGTAAAATCGCTAGGACGAAAGAAGCATGCGGCACATGACTCATTTTTCACTACTAATCATTAATCTCACACCCCCCTTTCTTTCTCATGCATGTTGTTTCCTTATAGCATTCATAGCAGAAGCTTCATTTTCATATATATTTTAATTAAATTTTACATTTCTTTACAATTATTTTTTAACTTTATTTAACATTTCATATCTTATTCTTTATATTTATCTTACTTATAAAAACTTATTTTATTATTGTTTCTTTCTTTTATATACTCATAAATATATAGAGATTGATGAATAGTATATCTTTATGTTTAAAAATTATTATTCATAGAGCTCTAAAGTTTGGAGATAGAGAACTAGATGGAGACGCTAATAAAAACGTAAATACAAAAAATCTCTAAACAATAGAGATGAAAATAAAAATAAAGATAGAAATGAAGTCTCTAGTGTGAATATATTTATCATCTTTTTTTATATCTAACTTTCTTTTTTGATATATTTTCGTTATCGTAGGGAGGCTCCACCGTTAAAGAAAGTAGTTAATGCTTAGAGCATTTAAATTTACGGGCCTACAATTTATTTATTTTTTTGTTTTTTGTGATTTGACTACGTTTAATAGTAATTAGACCTGACAAATTTAACCCAAACAATAAAAATGGATCTATTTGGACTTATAATATTAGACTATGGGTGGTTTTGGGCAACATATTATTTCTAAAAGCGTTTAAGTATAGGTCACATTGGGTTATAAAAATAAGTTCTCTAACACCCAACGTGCCGACCTAGAAGAACGTTTTACGAATCAGGTTACATTCTTTAAGCTCCATTCTCTCTTATTTTTCTTCGCGAAATGAGTTTCCTTTTTCCTTGAATAGTCTCCTTGCTTACGAAGTACTAAATCAGTCTATCACCATGAATGACAGTCATTTATAATTGTCCAGTCGTCATTTTGGTTAGAACTCGATTTGACCCGTACTCATTATGGTTAGAACCCGTTTTGACCCATACTCATTTTAAAAAGATGTAAAATAACACTTTTTAGAATTGACCCATTCTGACCCGTACTCATTCTGGTTAGAACCCATTCTGACCCAAACCATCGGACAACCAACAATGTCGAAGCCTTCTCCTTTGCAATATTGTGCTATAGAAACCATTTGATGAAGTCTTAAACGACCAATCCTAATCCTGACGACCAACCATTTACGAGCCCTACCTGGTGACTTCTGGTTTGTCTCTCTATGATACTAATTTAGACTACTTTTATTGATTATATCCTAAACTAGTCTTACCATCTGTGTATTACACGTGTTAAAAAAATTAAAGTAAATTACTATAGATATAAATTATTAATTACTATTAATAAGTTTGTAATATATACACATAAAATATAGGTTAAATAAATATGGACATATTTAAATTACATGAAAGAATTAAATACATAAAAAATAATATTAACGTTTACGAATCTCTAAAATGTTTTCTTATATACAAATATTTATCCAGATATATTCAACAACTTCTCAAACTTGAGAAATTTTCTTTTTAGAATGTTCTTTTGTATTATAATTCATGTAATTAAAAATATAAAAAAAAATCAAGGATATTAAGGTTTATCATTAAAAACTTGTTTCATAAATCCAAGTGTTTGTAATATTGTAAATGAATGCATAACGAAATGAGTCAAAGATAATGATTGTGTATATAATGGAGAGGTAAGAAGAGTGCAAAATACTTATAATCTTTGATTATAGGAGAAGTTATCCGTAAAAAATTATCAAATGTCTTTGATAGTGGAAAAACTATAACATCCGGTCTTTCATACCAACAATATTGTCCGTTTTACTCACAAAAAGCTTACGGATTTGCTTTTGGTTGACCAAGTAAAAACTTCATAGGGTGGTCATCCATCCCTAGATTGTTGTCACCTGAGCATATTTAAATGTGAAGTTCTACTTTCATTCACAACCAATTAATAAATTAAAACTTATCATTGCTCACAATTATGTTTTTGAATTAATATTATTTATTTTATTTTTTTAAAGGTGATCTACTTTAACAGTCAATCTATAAAGATGTATTACATGTTTTTACTTTTTAGACTTTTTTATTTTCTTTTTATGTGTACTGCCATATTATAATTATATGTGTGATAGGAGTTCGTTTGATATATACAAATTGTTTTGATGTATCTGGAAAAACTATAACATCCGGCCTTTCATACCAACAATATTGTCCGTTTTACTCACAAAAAGCTTACGGATTTGCTTTTGGTTGACCAAGTAAAAACTTCATAGGGTGGTCATCCATCCCTAGATTGTTGTCACCTGAGCATATTTAAATGTGAAGTTCTACTTTCATTCACAACCAATTAATAATTAAAACTTATCATTGCTCACATTATGTTTTTGAATTAATATTATTTATTTTATTTTTTTAAAGGTGATCTACTTTAACAGTCAATCTATAAAGATGTATTACATGTTTTTACTTTTTAGACTTTTTTATTTTCTTTTTATGTGTACTGCCATATTATAATTATATGTTTGATAGGAGTTCGTTTGATATATACAAATTGTTTTGATGTGTCTGGAAGTAATATTGAAAATCACATTTTTATTCAACGGTTGACTTTGACACCTTCAGACAAAAGAATTTCTTTTAAATTTTAAAGAAGACAGTTCTTGTTATTAGTGTGTTATACAATGACAATAAAACAAGAGTCAATGATAATCGCTATCAAAAGTTGATTTGTTTTTAAACATGGATAATGATCAGTTCTATGTTGTATTATCTCGAGTTAAAAGTAGATAGGGGTTAAAAGTATTAATATTATATAATGATGAAAATATAACCAACATAAAATCAAATGTTGTATACAAATAAATTTCTGGATGTTTATAAATTTGAAATATTGTTTTTCATGTTCAATTTTATTTGTTTATTAGTTAAAGTTCTTATTTATAAATTTATTTCATTCTATATTATACATTATTTAGATGTATAAATATTAATAGAGAAAATCTACTAATGTTAAATATAGCTAATGTTAAAAAAATATACATAAAAGTCGATATACAAAATATTATTAACAACATTATAACTTACGTATCTTTTAAACAACAATAATATTTTTTTGATTGAACCCGTATGTTACACGAGACTTTAACCTAGTAATAGATATACTATTAACGGTTATAATGTAAATTTCCAGCTGCCTTTGAATTTGTAATAGTTTCCTGTACGCATTTACAAAAACATGTTTGATTATCTTAATAATTATTTATTTTTATTATAACTAAACCATCAACATGAACACGTGGATCCTAATATTTTGAACATACATTCATTTGTAGAATAAAGTTCAGAGTAATCCACGTTAGATTTAAATCTTTTATCAATTGTTACAAAATACATAAATTCTTAAACGGGTGTACTCTTCGCTCGTTTAAAATGATGAACACAGTTGAAGTTGTTTCTGGCCTAATTTAAAGCCTTAAAGTCCATCGATAAAAACCTTCTTCACATGTTCACCACTTAATGTATCGTAGTAGGAGTTATTAATGTGTACTTGTTTGAAAAGTTATTTTTCATTTCTCTAATCAAGTATCATTTCAAAACTATATTATGTGTAAGTGTTTGCCTTTTAGCATTTGAAGTATGATCTTCTTTATATATATGCACCACACACACACATATGTTAATACAGGTGCACATTACGAAACACAGCTTTTATTGTAAACTATAAACATTCACATAGATGCTCAATAAAAATTCACATGCGCTTGTAACATATATTTTGAAACATCATAGAAAATGTGCAAGTCAAACAAATGAAGTAATAAAATGAAAATGAACAAGGCTAAGGACAACCAGACCCCGAGTCAATCATATGATCGTTGGACCATACTCCATCACAAGAAACCCACCTAGCTAAATGTCATTGTCTAACTCAACAACACGCATATATACATACATATATTGTTGGATTCTATGTGCCCAAGACACATAGAATATTGATGCGGTTAGTACGTTATGATCCAAGTCGGGTTATACCCAATAACAAGCTTAGCAAACACCAATTAATATTTAATTGATGATATGATCATGCAATTAAATATTTACACCAATTTAAAAAATGGGTTTTCTAAATAAGTTGCATATGAAATGGAACAAATTATGAGGATAATTTGTTGATGGGTTTATTGTTATTTTGTTATTTAAAGGGTTTAAATAACACAAATAACATGAGAGTATACTTTAATTAAATTGTTTAATTAGAGAAGACATGTCACATTTAAATATGTCTAGTAGATGACTTATTTAATGTGTGACAAAAAGGCTTATTATAGTGAGTGTGTATGTGTGTTTGATTAAAGAGGGAAAACCCTTTTGAATTGCAATTTTCGGCCGCCCCCCTGGCATTCATTGGACCTTTTTCTTTGAAAAACCAAAGACACACTCAACTAGTCTTTTACTACTCAAAAATCTGATCTATCTCATATGCAAGCAACACACACAACCCTTTTCTCTCTCTCTCTACACCTCTCGAAAGGCAGCAGAAAGTAGGAGCAATTTTCGGGTTTTTGAGTTGTTTTTGGTGTGCTCTCCCTAGAAAAAGTGGTGTTTACTTCAAGGGCTTGGGGTATACAAGCTTGAGCACCTCTAATCTTGAAGTCTTGGTCAATTTTCAGCATCATACACCTCCTTTTCTGTCGATTTTTCAACTGTTGGAGAAGGTATCTTGGCAGCCCTTTTGTGGTTGTCATATTGTGTTGCTTGTTGCTTATACATAGCTTGCTTGTTCACGTATTATGATCCTTTGTTTTGGGTTTGTTTTAAATATATATATGTCACCATAAGAACATATTTTTCAGCTTATTAACATGTTGTAAAGTTGTTATTCCGCTGCGTTTTTCAGAAAGTTTAAAAGGTTAAACTTGTTTTCTTGTGTTCTATCAAACCCATCAATGGCATCAAGAGTCGGTTATGTGGATAACTTGCTTGTTCTTGTTTTTTAAAATCAGTTTTAAAGGATTATTATTCACTTTATTAAAGGCTGATTTTGGGCTGCTATATATTTTGTATGAATGATTCCCCAAACTTTCAAGGTCATATCACATATGCTAGTGATTAGACCTTGAAATATATATATTATGAAATGTTGATTGTTTGGACAATGTTTAAAACCCAAAATTTCAGTTTATGTTGGCTGAAATTTGGTGGTTTTAAGTGGGGTTTCATTACATGTTTGGATGATATGATCATTGGATGTTAATGTGCATAACCTAGCCTTTGGCCTCTTGATTTGGATGATTGGAATGGTTGGTTTTTATTCATTCAATTGGGTTGTAATTTTATGTTTATTATTTGGGTTGTAATTATTTGTACATTCGGTTATGTAATTAATAGATTAGGTGCATTTCTTTTATTAGAAAAATATATTAGGATACAATTTTGTAAAAGGAAGATGCACAAGATCAAGACCCAAAGATGGACATTAAAGACATGGAACTTGAAGCATATGGATGCAAGTTCAAGTGGGGTCCATGATGACCTCAATTTTGTGTTGATTTCAACCCTTAGGAAAGACCTTATGATGACACTTGTGATGGCAAACAAGTGTTGTCAACTTAGTGGCTATGGTTATGCACTCATGTTTGTATGTTTATGCTTGTTTGAATGTTTGTTATTTGATTGTATGGTTGAAATTTTGACATGGATTACAAACTTATTAACAAACTTAACAAGCTGAAAATTGATGGTTTCTAATCATTAAAAGTAATAAAAGGTTATTAAATTGATTTAATGATTTTAAAGATTAAAAAAAATTGGTTTTAATCAAAGGACCATAGGGTACCTTGTATTTGAAAGCATGCAAATATAAGTACATAGAGTTTTCTAAAACTTGAATTATGAAATCTCTAAAATTTTAAACAAGATCAACACCGTCCTTTTACACAACACTTGAGTCACTTGGAAACTCTTAGTGGGATAAAGGTCACCTAACCATTTTGAGGGAACTTGCGATTTGAGGTGAGAATGCCTTATTTGTGGGATAAAGGTCACCTAACCACTTATTTTGGCAAAATCACACGTAGGTGTAAGTAGGGTATCTTGATTTGCAAACCATGTCAAATGGATCACCTACGGTATGGTTTCCAAATGGTGTTGATGGGATTAACATGCCGACTTTACATATGATGTTTCAAGTCGATCCCATATTTTTAGAAGTTGCAAATGGTTGCAATCGTCAAACGTTGACCACCTTATTAATTAAATCGTGGGATAAAGGTCACCTAACCACAATTTAAATGTAATGTTGGGTTCTAGACTTTAATATAAAAATGACCTTAAAAGGCATTAATTATTAAAAATAACAATATCGAAAATACTAAAATAGATCTTTGTTAAATTTTGTAGATGGCCACCAACAATGAAAATCACGATAACTCATCCGCGTCCAACCAATCATTACGAGCGATCCTCCAAAAGGAACGTCTAAATCATAACAACTTTATTGATTGGTATCGAAACTTGAGAATCGTTCTCAAGCAAGAGAGAAGATCATATGTTTTAGACGACCCTATCCCCGATCAACCTACTGAGGATGATGAGGAGGCCTACAACGATTGGCTCAAGTACACTGAGGACTCTGTCCAAGTGTCTTGTCTCATGCTAGCGAGCATGACTTCGGATCTCCAAAAGGAGTATGAACATCATGGAGCTTACGACATGATAACCCAGCTAAAAGAAACGTTCCAAACACAAGCAAGGGTTGAGCGCTTCGAAACGGTTCGAGCACTCCATGCATGTCGTATGGACGATAACCAATCTATTTCATCTTATGTACTTAAGATGAAAAGTCATATTGACCGCCTCGAGAGGCTTAATTGTCCTATCTCGAAGGAATTGGCCACGGATTTGATCCTTAATGGCCTTACCAAGAAGTTCGAGACATTCGTGTTGAACTACAACATGAATGCTTGGGACAAAAGCATTGGTGAGCTTCACTCAATGCTGAAAACTGCCGAGGCGGCCATGGGTAAAAGGGTATTACCCGTTCTCACCATCAATGAAGGTGGGAACAAGAAAAGGCCTCATCCCGCACCCAAGGCAAAGGTTGCCAAGGGTAAGGGACCCGTATGGGGAAAGGGGAAAGGGGTGGCAAGGGTGCCACCCAAACCACAAAAGAAGAAGCAAAAGGTTGCTACCAATGACCCATGCTTCAAGTGTGGGGAGATTGGACATTGGGCAAGAAATTGTCCTGTCCATCTCCAAGAGTTAAAAGCCAAGAGGGATGCTGGGCAGACCTCGGGTACAATATACATGATTCATATTGATCTTAATGTTACATCTTCAAACACATGGGTATTAGATACTGGATGTGAAACTCATATTTGCAATTTGTTGCAGAGGTTCAAAAGAAGTAGGGACTTCAATCAAGGGGATGTTAGCCTCTTCATGGGCAATGGAACCAAAGTCCAAGTTGAAGCTCGTGGGGACTACATCCTAAAACTTTCAAGTGGCTTGGATGTTATTTTGAAGAATATTTTGTATGCTCTTAGTTTGACTAGGAACATTATTTATGTATCCCAATTAAGACAATATGACTATGTATTATCTTTTGTTGAAAATGATATTCATGTTTCTTTAAATGATGTGTTCTATTTTAAAGCAATTCCCATTAAAGGTATTTATGAATTGGTTCATGAAAATGCTTTAAATAGTTCATTGTACCATACTAACACCAAGAAACTCAAGTTGGATTTGAGTGATACCTATCTTTGGCATTGTCGTCTTGGTCATATAAACAAGAAACGTATACAAACACTTCAAAAGAATGGTCTTTTAAAAACAAATGAATGTGATTCATTTGATGTATGTGAATCTTGTTTACAAGAAAAAATGACTAAGGCACCCTTTAGTGGAACTAACGAAAGGGCAAAAGATTTACTAGAAATCATACATTCGGATGTATGTGGTCCTTTTAAACCAATGACTAGGAATGGTGAAAGATACTTCATTACCTTTACCGACGATTATAGTCGCTATGGGTATGTGCACTTATTAAGGCACAAAGATGAAGCTTTTGAAATGTTCAAAATCTTCAATAATGAAGTAGAAAATCAACTCAACAAGTCGATTAAAATTCTCCGCACCGATAGAGGAGGTGAATACCTAAGTGATGCCTTTCAAGATCATCTTAGGAGTTGTGGGATTGTCTCACAACTTACTCCGCCTGGAACACCACAACATAATGGTGTGTCTGAGAGGAGGAATCGAACCTTATTGGATATGATTTGATCTATGATGGCTAGAAGCACATTACCTCTATCATTTTGGGGTTTCGCTTTGCTCTCTGAGGCCCGTATTCTAAATATGGCCCCAACCAAAAAGGTGGAAAGGACACCTTTTGAGATATGGCATGGAAGAGTTCCATCCCTATCATACTTAAGGGTCTGGGGTTGTGAGGCATATGTTAAGACTCCCACCCCAAACAAATTAGAAGTCCGATCCACCAAGTGTATCTTTGTTGGATATCCTAGAGATTCTATGGGATATTATTTCTATGATCCACTGGAACAAAAGGTGTTTGTTGCCAGAAAGGGTGAGTTCTTAGAAGCAAAGTTCCTTATGGAAGGAGCTAGCAGTAGAACAGTGGATCTTGAGGATGTTGAGGAAGATCAAGGGGTTGATCAATACACACAGAACGTTCGCAGAAGTGGTAGAACTAGTAATCCACCTGAAAGATACGGATTTTTTATGGATGGATGCTATGTAGTAGATTCAGATGAACCAAGCACATACCATAATGCAGTGTCCAATTCGGATTGTGACAAATGGCTTGAAGCCATGAACGTTGAGATGCAATCTATGTATGACAATCAAGTTTGGGAACTTGTTGTACCACCTCTTAATTCCAAGATAGTTGGAAGTAAGTGGGTTTTCAAGAAGAAAACCGATATGCATGGAAACTTGGATACTTATAAAGCTAGACTTGTAGCAAAAGGTTTCACTCAAACTTAAGGGGTTGATTATGATAACCTTCTCACCTGTTGCGATGCTAAAGTCTATAAGGATACTGTTTGCCATAGTTGCTCATTACGATTATGAGATTTGGCAAATGGATGTCAAAACCGCTTTCCTAAATGGATATCTTGAGGAAGATGTCTATATGGTTCAGCCTGAAGGTTTAGTCGATCCAAAACATCCTAATAAAGTATGCAAGTTAAAGAAATCAATCTATGGATTGAAACAAGCATCGAGAAGCTAGAATCACCGTTTTGATGAGGAAGTAAAGAAATTTGGCTTCATCAAAAACGCTGATGAGGCTTGTGTGTATAAAAAGGCTAGTGGGAGCACAGTAACTTTCCTAGTATTGTATGTTGATGACATACTACTATTTGGAAATGACATTCCAACCTTGGAAGGTGTAAAAACCTGGCTTGGAAGTTGTTTTTCCATTAAGGATCTTGGTGAAGCCGCCTATATTCTGGGAATAAAGATCTATAGGGATAGATCAAGGTGGTTGATTGGTTTGAATCAAAGTGCATACATTGATAAGATCTTGAAAAGGTTCAAGATGGAGAACTCTAAGAAAGGTACCGTACCTATTCAAAGAGGAACGATATTGAGTACGACTCAATGTCCTAGCTCAAAGGATGAGCAAGATAAAATGAAGGTCGTCCCATACGCATCTGCTATTGGATCCATCATGTATGCAATGATATGCACTCGACCGGACGTGTCATGCGACTTAAGCATGACAAGTCGTTACCAGCAAAATCCTGGAAACAGTCATTGGATGGCTGTTAAGAACATACTTAAGTACCTAAGGAGGACAAGAGATATGTTCCTAATCTATGGATCTGGTGATGAGGAACTCGTTGTAAAAGGTTACACGGATGCGAGCTTCCAAACCGATCGTGATGATTCTCGGTCACAATCGGGATATATTTTCATTCTGAATGGAGGAGCGGTCTCTTGGAAGAGCTCCAAGCAGGATGTGGTGGCTCTATCAACTACAGAATCAGAATACGTCGCCGCCTCATTGTCAGCTCAAGAAGCTGCATGGTTGAAGAAATTCATTGCCGATCTGGGGATTGTCCCTTCCATTCAGGACCCCCTAGAGATCTTTTGTGATAACGAGGGTGCGATTGCTCAAATCAATGAACCTCGTGCTCATCAAAAGACAAGCACATTGAGCGGAGATTCAACTACATACGAGATGAAGTTGAAAAGGGAAAGATATGTATTCGCAAAGTTCATACGGATCAGAACATTGCGGATCCTCTCACGAAGCTCCTTGAAAAGGCAAAGCATGAAGGTCATACTTGTGCCATGGGACTTCGATATTCTAGTGATTGGATTTGATCTGTGAATTTTGTATTTGGATATGTGGAACTCTTTATTATTTGAATAAAATTATTTGGTTATAATGTTTCAATTAATGTTCCAATTTAGCATGTTTAATCCATGAGTAAATTGTTTACTCTAAATGTCCGTAGTCGTTCATACTTGTGGGAACAAATGTGAGGGTAAGATTATTATGAACTTGGATTGGTTGATATTCATAAGGATGAATATAAAGAAATGGGTTGCTACCAAGGTTCATAGATATTTGTGGGATACAAATATTGGACTAACCCGCAACTCAAACTTTACTACATGGAATCTTATTGATTGATCATAAGTAATTTTGAGTAAAGGCGAATATCATTTGGTATCCTCCGACCTGAGATACATATTGGGTTTTGATATTCACCAAGTATTATGCCTTGAGCTGATTCTTCACTGCCCTGAAATAATGGATAGTACATAAGGGTATGTTCAGGTATGATACGAGGTGTTTGTGAGAAACGTATGTGGTCAAGATGGAATTTGTTCCTCTTACTCGTTGAGAGTTAAATGTCTAAGGCCTGATTAAGTTAAATCAACAAGGAATGATCATTCTGTGTCCTTGGATTTAACATGACATCTGAAACAAAAGGATAGATGATTGATTCACCTAAATCATTTCAAGTAGGGTACTTGAAATGGATGATGTTATTGAATGGCTATAAGTCATGCGTATTAAGGGTAGTAGACCGTTGTTAGGCGGTATTTACTGCTTGCATCAATCTTCTATGAATCTTGGGCAAGTGGGAGATTGTTGGATTCTATGTGCCCAAGACACATAGAATATTGATGCGGTTAGTACGTTATGATCCAAGTCGGGTTATACCCAATAACAAGCTTAGAAAACACCAATTAATATTTAATTGATGATATGATCATGCAATTAAATATTTACACCAATTTAGAAAATGGGTTTTCTAAATAAGTTGCATATGAAATGGAACAAATTATGAGGATAATTTGTTGATGGGTTTATTGTTATTTTGTTATTTAAAGGGTTTAAATAACACAAATAACATGGTTTAAATAACACAAATAACATGTGAGTATACTTTAATTAAATTGTTTAATTAGAGAAGACATGTCACATTTAAATATGTGTAGTAGATGACTTATTTAATGTGTGACAAAAAGGCTTATTATAGTGAGTGTGTATGTGTGTTTGATTAAAGAGGGAAAACCCTTTTGAATTGCAATTTTTGACCCCCCCCCCCCCCCCCCCCCGGCATTCATTAGACCTTTTTCTTTGAAAAACCAAAGACACACTCAACTAGTCTTTTACTACTCAAAAATCTGATCTATCTCATATGCAAGCAACACACAACCCTTTTCTCTCTCTCTGTACACCTCTCGAAAGGCAGCAGAAAGTAGGAGCAATTTTCGGGGTTTTGAGTTGTTTTTGGTGTGCTCTCCCTAGCAAGAGTGGTGTTTACTTCAAGGGCTTGGGTTATACAAGCTTGAGGACCTCTAATCTTGAAGTCTTGGTCAATTTTCAGCATCATACACCTCCTTTTCTGTCGATTTTTCAGCTGTTGGAGAAGGTATCTTGGCAGTCCTTTTGTGGTTGTCATATTGTGTTGCTTGTTGCTTATACATAGCTTGCTTGTTCACATATTATGATCCTTTGTTTTGGGTTTGTTTTAAACATATATATGTCACCATAAGAACATATTTTTCAGCTTATTAACATGTTATAAAGCTGTTATTCCGCTGCGTTTTTCAGAAAGTTTAAAAGGTTAAACTTGTTTTCTTGTGTTCTATCAAACCCATCATATATATCTTTAAAAATATTATTTTTACTCTTAAAAATTGTTGTACCTTATGCATTGAGTTGAGTAAGTATTTTTATTTAATGGTATTTTAAAATGCTCTTCTCATATGTTATATATATATATATATGGGAGAGATCAAATGAAAACCGTAAAAACCACCACTTTCCAATCACATAATTTATAATTGGTTCGACCTTTTTATTGTTTAAAATATATTTAAGTAAACAAAATGTATACTTCTAAATTATATAGAGTCAAACCTTGTCTCTCTATGATTTTTACAATAAGGTGTTTCAAAAGGTGAAGGATGATTAAGTGGGGTTTGGGCAAAGGTGCAACAATTTTATTAGTATAAAAGGCATGTATGTAAGAGCATAAATAACCATGGTTAGATATTATCGAGCCACGGTGCAATTGTGGCTTGATCATTTCTGATCTAGTTTGGACAAACAGTTCGAGTCAAACTTAAGTATAGACATTTCAAGTTAGCATTCAAGATACATTCAATAAATGGTTAAAAGAAAGGCATGCATCTTCAAAGCATTCAAAATAAATTCAATAGGTTGTTGAATGAGAAGACATTTTGAATGGTCAATTGAAAATAAATATTTTCCTACGCTAACTTATTATCAATCAAGTTTTGAATTTTTATATTAACCACTTAAAGTTGTATAAAATTATTTTATATTTTTAATCTTGCGTTTGATCAGAAAAAAATCTTCCTAGAAGGGTATATTTTACAATGTGAAACCAATCATGGCCAAGTGTATAGAGTAATTAGTGTTGGATCTATGTGGTTAGAGAATAAATTACAATCATGTAATTTCTACAGGTCACACACTGATTAGTATTATAAGAAAAATTCATGTTTAGTTACGAGTTGCAACTTATAAGGGCGGTGTATGTAATATAGAACTCATTTTTCATGACTTGACCGTCCTAGCCAATCGGATCAATCGAGAACGAAGGGCCTAACATGTTTAGTTATGCCTATTTAACCCAATTTTATATTAAGTGCGAACCGTACGATTGAACCAATCAATTAGACCACTCGAATTTTCACTTCTTTATATTTTTCTTATTCTGGAATCTCATTTGATTAATATAACTAGTAGGGCCATCTACGTATGTTACCCGTGTGATGGATGAATAGAACTTATCTCAATCACATCTTGCTCGAGATCAAATCGACGTTCTTCGTTTATGACATCACAACCCTCGGGGTTCACCGGAATTAATCACTAGAACAACAACATATCCAACTGAACAATCAGGTCATTAACACAGTTGTGATTTTAAGACAACTTAGTCTCTATTGTAATAGCTCGTCATCATTGACATTGCGAGGTTCCCAACATAAGCATTATACAGTTATATGTCGTAGCACTCGGAATTCACCGGCACTAACCAACATTGGTCACATACGAGGCAAAGTTCATCATCATCAAAAGTGTCAAGACAAATACCATCAAACGACAAAAAACTGAAACCAGAACCATTCAAATTTAATGTTACATCTTAACCATTAAAAAACTATTAATCATTAAAAGACTACCAAACAACTTTAAAATCACAAACAATAAAGAAGGTAGGACCCTTGCATAGTCTTTTAGTCCGAAATTTAATAAAATAGTTTTATAACATGACAATAGGTTTATGAATATCATATTTTGATACTACTTGATTAAATAATGGAAGTTTGTTCAAAAACTAATTTTCGAAATCTATCAAAAATGATTTTATCGACATTTCTCATTAACAAAGAAATTCAGTAATAATAACGCTCATAACCAATCAAATAATAAAAGAAACTAAAGAGTCTTGTGTCACACCATTTAAAGTTTTAAGAAGTTAACACGAAGGCTCTCTGAAGGCCTCTATGACGTACGGGGGTTATAATTTATTTTACCAAGACATCAATAAATATGTTCTTACATTGATATTTATTTCGTTGGTTAATTAGTTTTCATCGGTGTTCATGTTTTCTTGTAGATTGCTTAGGTCTAACAAACAAATAAGCGAATTTTCACATGGTGGCTAATCATATGTCACTTCTAACACTAGTAGGCACGCATAGCATTATGGTAATTTGTCTCGTAGATAACTCTAATAATGAATATCGTGCCCACACACGTTCTTTGTCTTGTTTTTCTTGTTAATCGGGATCCATTAGATAATATTTTCATCTTATTAGATTGGTTTATGTTGTGTTTTCTTGCTCGATTCATTGGTTCCATTTTCAACATTAGGGTTTTATCTCTTATGAATGTGACACTAGACTCTAGCAGTAACAATAGTGATGATAATAAATCCGACTTGACTCGTTTTATAAGTGAATAACAAGAAACAACTATTCTTTAATTAAAACCAATACTGTCAAAGGATAGAAAATGTCATTTAAATTTGTTTGTCATCACTTATAAAACGAGTCAAGTCGGATTTATTATCATCAATTCATCATTTGTCATCACATGAAAAACACCACCTTAAAATAACATTTATCAATTTCTTTTTGTTTCCTCTTACATATGTCCTGCAATATTTGTTCTGAATTATTGATATGTAACAAGAGGTTTATGACACTTGCATTTTGGTCGGGATGAAATTCTTTTAGATTGGATATAACTTTTTTTATGTCATTTTTATTCAAAAGTTATAAAATAAACCAGCTTTTTTAATATTTATACTATATATAAAATATTTAGGAGAGGTATTTTAAGATACCCTAAAATTAAGAACACATACTTTATTTAATATACAATAATTTTTAAGGGTAAAATAGTAATTATATTATTATATACGGATTACCCCCTTACAATTATTTATATAATACCCTACACTTCCTAACATTTACGTAAAATGTTAACAAATTTGAACTATTTAAGGGAAAAATATTATTTATAACATTGTTTACATATTACCTCATTTAATTAGTTACGTAATAATCTTACACTTACTAACATGTACATAATATTTTATATTATCTACCCAAAAATAAAAAAAACATAAGTTTAAGATTTCAATTATATCTTTTAATTTATCTTGTTTAAAAACTTTTTAAGACTACAAATGTAACCTGCGATTTGTTTAAACGTTTTACACTATTTTTTGTTAAAGCGATTTGTATTTGTGAGATACAATAAGTTAATACGTAAATGTACAAGTAGTTATGCGAAATCCATTTATTTGATGTTTGAAAATTTTAACATGTACATAATATTTTATATTATCTACCCAAAAATAAAAAAAAACATAAGTTTAAGATTTCAATTATATCTTTTAATCTATCATGTTTAAAAACTTTTTAAGACTACAAATGTAACCTGTGATTTGTTTAAACGTTTTACACTATTTTTGTTAAAGCGATTTGTATTTTGTAAGATACAATAAGTTAATATGTAAATGTACAAATAGTTATGCGAAATCCATTTATTTGATATTTGCAATTTTATATTAAAAAAACATAATAGACTTTTTAAAAATACTATAAAAATAAATAAATATTAAAAACAAATGTCGGATGTAAAATATCGTCTCGCCGCATTGCGCGAGCACCCTTCTAGTATTTTATAAAGGATCTTCAGACTCTAGTGCAAGTTCCCACAAACACGTCTAGTTATTTATCACATGAGAAATACACACATCCTTTAAAAACATTTATTGTATATTCATACTTCACGTATATCTTTTCATTTTTATATTATTGATCACCTTCTTTTACACTTATGTTTACAACAAAATTCTTTATTGTAATAAACTATCTGTTTTTTTATTTCTTATTACTTAATTTATTTAAATACATATATAAAAATAAAAACATATTTTAAAATGGGGATGCTTTGATCTAACCTTGCTTACACACTTCATCTTCCTCCCCCAAACCCGTGCAAGCTTCAAATAATTGAGGTACAAAATTCATGATATGATAACATAAATTCTTTCATAAATTTCTCCTTGGAAAGAGGAGCAACCGAACAAAGTGAAAATTAGCTCATCGGATATGTATCAAGTATTTATTTGTTAGGTATCGAGTATACTCGTTATGATTATAAAAATTATTCGTTGGGTATAACATCGAGTATCTTAAAACATTATATAAAGCTACATTTGTATGTACTTATTAAACAATATTTTCGTATATAGTTGCAAACTAAACCAAAATGGCAAAATCTAAATCCCAATCAGGTTTATCTTTTCAGTTACAATTGCAATCATTTTCGGAATTCTTTTTTCTAGTTTTTTTTATTTCACACACCTAATTTTAGTTTTTTTAACAGCTAATTGGATCAGTGGCGAACCATTAGGTCAATCACTCAAGTACGACACATGAGACCAAACTCAGAAGTAAACTCGCGATAGGTCAGAAAACCCACTGGCCCATTTGAAACCATTCTTTATCTTTGTCATAAGTAAAACCTAAACACAAAATCCTCATTTATTTTTATGAGATTTTAAAATAACTTACCAATTGGTATCTAATTTAAGTATTAGGCATAGTACATCATGGCATATCACATGTGTGTTCCCTGGTGAAACGACACAACACGTGCCAAGAAATTACTCGCCTAATTCAAGACAACTAAAAATGAAATTAAAAACCAATGTTTGTAGAAACAACGTCACGTGAGGATATCGGATATCCCATGATTTTAGGTTCTCCTTAAACACGTGATCATTTAAAACTAACCTAATCTTTAGTCTAAATCTAATTAAACCGGTGGCAAATTGGCATTTACATATTTTAATCTCCTTATCATTTATTTGTAAATAAACTATTAACTTATATGTAACATTTCACAAAATAATTACCATATCATAAAAATATATATAAATACTTTGTTAATGCGGTTAAGTAGGTTGAATGTTGAATAAAATTATTCATATTTTGACAATCAAGAAAAAAAAATGTAGGTATGATAATAGTAAACGATTTTTATATTATATTGAATACATTAATCATTTATACTATTTTTCTCTTTGTTTTAATATTCATATTTGAATTAATTTATTTAACTCATACATGATGATATGTTATCAAGGGTGTCGGTTTCATCCAATTGGTACCAATGTATTTGTTTTAAAATTATTACACAGATTAGTTTTTTTATTTCTTTTTAAAGATAGTATGTCTAAATGAATCGTTTTAGAAATGGTAAACTTAAGATTTTTTGCAACATGAATAAAATATAGTTATTGACGTAGATTACAAGGTTTTTGTTCATTGTTAAAAGAAAAAAATTATTGAGCATTTAACTGGTATCTAATAATCCTTAAAAGGATCAATTGATTATATTACACGGTTTACATTGTTTTCTTTCTTCCATATAAACTAAGACTATTTTTTATAATAGAGTGAAGTTGTTGCAAGTACATACTAGGTTAGTCGTGTAATACACGGATTGAATAAATAAAATATTAAATATTATTAATAATATTTATACATTATAAAATCATACTTGAATATAAAATATGATTATAAATACATATAAATAACTACTTTAAGTAATAAAAAATAATATATTTTTCTTAAACTTTTGTTTTGTGAAAAAATATGATTTTTAGATATATTATTTTAAGAGAAATGATTTTTTTAAATAATTCATTGTATTCTGTATTTTATAAGACTTTTGCTTTTAAAAGTGTGTTTTAATAAAATTAGGTATTTAATTTATTAATTTATATATTTTTTAATTTAAAAATAGTATGAGTATATTATTAGTATTCAATATTGTTATTAATAATATAAAGAAATAAGAAAGTACGTATGATAAGGTTTACAATTGTTTCACTCTTATTTTAGTTTTTTTATAGATAGATAGATATGCTAAAAACTCATTAAATAAACGGATTAATTTTTAATGTAAAATAAACATGAATAGTTACACATGAAATTTTTAATGTAAACTATAATTAAAATTATATATACGTAATAGTTTAAAAAATAAAATACTCATACCATTTTCTAACTTTAATATCTAAATAGTTATATTTTAAACATTTATTTCAAGATTTTCTTATAAAAATAGCTATTTTTTATAAAAATCTTGTTTTTAAAAAATTTGATATGTTTGTTTTAATAAGACTATTTTAAAATATTTCACCTGTTATAATTTTATTTAGAAATAAAACAATTTAAATATATTATTTAAATAATATTTAGTGTTCTAGAAAATTTCATATTATATAAAACTTTTGTTTTATTTGAATTTTAATTAAAAGATGTGAGTTTTAATTTCCTTCATAAATCTATTTAAAAATAGTTTGATTTTTTTTAAAAATAAAATAAGAGAGAGAAACATAACAATTAATAAAAAATAAGTTTAATAAGAGAGAGAAATTTATATAAGTATTTAAATTACTATAATACCATTTTAAAAAGAAAATAAATGTGTGAATGTCTAAAAAAAGAATAAGTGGCAAAAAATTAGGTTAAGAGTAGAGGTGTACAAACCGGTTCGTGGGGTCAAACCGCTTCAGGTTCAAAACCGAATCAGTTTTTTGGTCACGGGGTCAAACCGGTTTTTGTTCAAACCGGTTCGGGTTACAAACCGGTTTGGCTCACTGGATACTCGAACCTGTCAAACCGATTCGGACTTGTTTGAAACTGGTTTTATTTAATAAACTGGTTTTAGAACCGGTTTAATCGGTTTTTAACTATTGAAACCGGTTATAAATTGGTTTTAAGGGTGGGGTTACCAAACCGGCAATTCGGGTCGGTTTGGGACCAATTTGGGCCAAACCGGTTTTTCTTTGAAACCGATTCCGGTTTTTTTGGCCAAACCGGTTCCCGAATCGGTTTTTTTTGCCCATGACTAGTTAAGATAAGGACAAGTGAAATAAGAAACCTTGTTTTATTAGATGTTATAAATATGAAAATTCATAGTCCGTTTCCCATATATATGTGAGTTGGTGTCTTATATTATGGGGATGGTTGTGAGTGATTGTAAGTGAAATAAGGTAGAAATTTTATGAAAATTGTACCGTGTTTCCCCATATCGGAGAGAATACGGTACAACCCCCATAAATATTTTAATATTTTTGAAAGTGATTGTGAGTTGATTAGAGAGAAATTGTAATGATAAATGTATGAAAAAACATTATTTAACAATAAAAAAAGAAAAAATAATGATATTTAGTGTAAGTATAAGATTATGATAGGGTGAATTGTGAATGCTCTAACATATATTAAACCTGAACATACATAGGTAGGGTTTAATAAATAAAGAGATCACATAATCAACCGTAAGCAGTGATGACAGAATGACAGATATTTGGGGAGAGAAAAAGATGTGGTTGTGACATCATATAGTCATATTATGTATCAAAGTAAATTGATATGCAAATATGTTTATGCAGTTCATAGGTACGGTTTTTTATATAAAATTGATCTCGTATTAAATGACAATTTACATACGCACTTGGGGACAGGTGTTCACAAACATATGATAACATAGAAAAATAAATTAAATGTTGAATGAGACTAATGTGATAATTATGTTTGTTTAGAAGATTTAGAGATGGTAAACGTTTGAAGGCAAATAAAATTTGAAGCTACATGGCATGTTCTTTATAGATGAAGGACATATATTGGCAAACTAGATATTTGCTACAATTCAACATTATTTTCATGAATTGTGATTGCTCTTAAGAGCCTCTACTAAAAAGTTTTCTTATTGTAACATATGTAACGATATTTGGTATTAATGGCTTATAATGAATCGATTTTAAATTGTATCACTTTATCATCTGTCTTGAAAATAAGCTT
Source organism: Flaveria trinervia (assembly GCA_025506515.1). Classification (NCBI taxonomy): domain Eukaryota; kingdom Viridiplantae; phylum Streptophyta; class Magnoliopsida; order Asterales; family Asteraceae; genus Flaveria; species Flaveria trinervia. Next base: position 88,022,198 of record CM046452.1, on the reverse strand, counting down.
AAAGTTCTTTTATGGTTTACTGATATGTGATATGACCTAGGATTATAAATTACGCATGAATCTAGATGACTTACAAACGAGCTTAAATTTCTATTGAATATTAGAAAAAATATATATAACTTTGAATTCTTTTAAAGTGTTTGCCTGAACACTTGTATAAATTGTTATGTGGCTAAAAATAAATAAATTATATCAGCTTTACAAGTTACTAAAATCATAAGATCTTGCTCGTTCATAAGTGCTAACCGACATAAGTGCAACAGTTTCTGATTTCGTGATGTGGGCCTAGGTTCCGGGCTGTTTTTTTAATTTGTGGCATGTGGGCTTATCTTCTGGTGGGCCTAAGAGTAATGCAGAAGTGACATTCATGTTTGATAACTTCGGTTATTTATTGTTACTTTTAATTTAACAACCACCCCTAGAGTTTTAAAACTTTGAGTTTTCCCACAGGTTTAAATATCATACTTTGTCATTAATTATTAAATAAATGATCAATATATCCTATCATGATGTTTAATTATTTATCAACATAAAAAGTGTCATTACTAGGGCTGCAAACGAACTGAACGTTCAGCGAACAGTTCGTGAACCGTTCGGCGGGAAGTTCGTTTATGTTCGTTCGTTTAGTAAATAAACAAACACAAACACAAAATTCCGTTCGTTTAGTTAAACGAACGAACATGAACACAACCCGTGTTCGTTCATTTATGTTCGCGAACGTTCGATAATGTGTTCGTTTATGTTCGTTCGTGAACGTTCGATAAAGTGTTAGTTTATGTTCGCTTATATTCTTAATTATTGTGTCAGTTATTTTTATGACTATTATATTAAGTATTTATATATATATATATATATATATGTTAACTACTTATCATTTTTTATTAATTTTATGTAATCTTTGTAATAAAAATATATAAATTTTATTTTAAAATAAATCTATAATAATTTGTATTCATTTGTGTTTATGAATTTTTTTGTGTTCATCATGTTCATGAATAGTTGTTTGTGTCCGTTTGCTTTTGTTTGTGTTCATTTGCGTTCGGTAAGTGTTCGTAAACAGTTCATGAACATGTTCATTTTCTTAATGAACGAACACGAATAAAAATCTCGTTCGATAAGTGTTCGTGAACAATTCATGAACAAGTTTATTTCTTAACGAACGAACACGAACAAGACCTTGTTCGTGTTCGTTTGCAGCCCTAATCATTACTACACAAAATTATAAGCCACGACACATTTTATAAAAGGCAAGGCTATTTCATAAATTTCTTTAATCCAGAATTATGAAATAACAAATAAAATATCAGTTAGTAAAGTTTAGGGGCATTTTTATTAAAGTTAATTAAAATAATTGAAACAGACATGCAATGTTTATGTGGTGGTGGTATCCCATGACGGACCTATGATGTCTTTTTCACTAGGGTTGTTTTTCTGGTGTTTGAATAACGTTTAGCTAAACATCTGAATTTTTTGGCTCAGGCCAGGTCACATAAATATGTTGATTCCGCTACATTTGGAGCTACATTGATGTTTTTGAGGTAGTTATGATCATGAAAGAGTAACACACTGTTCAAAAACTATTTAGAAAAAAACAAGTATAGTACTTAATCGAATCTAATACTTATGTTCAATTTGCAACATATGTAAATTAATTTTCTAAGGTCTAATGGAAACTACTTTGGATTGGATCAAATATGGTCGAATCAGATTTTCTCCTAACAGTTCGTTTGCAAGACCAGTTTTTGAAAGAGTAAAAGAATTGGGTTTTACGCATTTGAAATTAGGTTGTAACCAATTTGGTCCAAGTTTGACATGTTTCAAAGTTTATGATTACAAGCTAATTTCAACCTTACGGATCTATTCGAGTTAAAATCAAGTTCAACCGGACCTGGTTTCAAAGTTGGCTTTGGTACATGTTCAAGATAGTAGAAAACGATAAATATCTATATCATTTACATAAATAAGAGCCCACGAAGCGCACGTCGGCCCAAGAAGAAGATTCAAACTCAAAAATAATTTAAATAAAATTAAATGGGTCCATACACAAAAATCAAAATATTTTGTGTATTTAAGTATAAGTACATTTGTAAAATAATAAAAATAACTTCTGTAAATTTAATCCCCGTTCAAAAATATTTCTGCAAACATAATCCCCGTTCAAAAAGTTTTCTTCAAAAATATTAGTCCTGTGTTTTTAACATTTTTACTAAATAAAATCAATATGATTAAGCTCAATAGATTTCTCATACTTTTTTAAACTATAAATCCACTTAACTTCATTTTCATTGTTGTGAATTTTTTTGATTAATTTGTGATCTTTAAAAATTAAGTGACTCAAATAAAACGTACATGATACTTGGCTACTATCCGATATTTATTTTTTCTAATTGACTTAAGTAGAAACAATAAATAAAAACCATCCACAAATTTATTCCTTATTTTTATTCGTATAATTATACTAAAAATTATTTTTTCTCTCCTTTTTAACATTATTATTATTTTTTATCTCTCCTTCACTCACAACTACTTAAAATATATTAAAACTATTATATGGTTTTGAGCAGTAATTCCCCAAAATACAAATTAAACAATATATTTATCATATCATTCACTCACGACCACTTATAACCATATCATATAATATATGAAACATATTCATAGAAATATAATGAATGAGCTGTGAATGCTCTAATGAGTTAAATTAAAAGTGTTAGCTATAGTGAAACCACCCTAAACTTAAATACACACCTTAAACTTGAATCTTAAACGATTGATTAAAAATAGGAGTCTTTTTATCAAACAGTTGTTAACCTGCCCGTTTTGGATGGTTTCAAACAATTATTTTTGGCAGTGATGTGTGGGATTTAGATTTCAGATGATGTGAGTATAGTTGGCCCATAAATTAAAGTTTGTGTGCGTGCGAGTGTATGGTCGTATATACTTAGGATCAAAGGGTTAATAAACATGGATAAGAGAAAAAATATGCATTGTTAACAACTTAAGCGATTAGCAATAACCATTACCAGCCATTGATGAAGTTCAAAATAAGTTACATGATAATTGGATACATTACAATTGTTTTTTGTGTTAGTTTCTTTTTTTAATGGAAAATATACGACATTGCTTCGGATAATATGTGTTATTTTAACAACGCTCATCTATTCGTTTTCCGGGTGAAAAACGCATGAAAGTTGTGTTGTTCCAACAAAGCGTTGCGATGGGCTCCACTTATAAAACGAAATTCTACTATCATAATTTTCTTGGTATGTATTTTTGTATAAGAAAAGTCGTTTTTCCCTTCTAAATCATGAAATTATGAAATTCTAACGTTCTGTCAAAATACTTTAACCGATAGTGTTTACCTCTAGTACTACGATACTATTTAAACTATAAAACCTAAGTAAGAAGATAATGACTAGGGTGCTCGAGACAAAACCATACGAGTGCGGTTTGCTAGAAAACCCTAGTGTAACATTTTTAAGCAATTTAAAAAAATTGTATTTGTAATAAAAATTGCATTATCTAAAAACAAATGTTTTAGATTTAATACAACTCCATCGAATGGAACTTTTAACCCCAACTTTTGGTTAAAAGGTTGTTTTAGGCTGATGTAATATTTTAAAAACTTAATGTATCTTTTCAAAGTTTAATTTAATGCAACATATTACAAGTGTTGTATTAGCTTCATTTTGTTCTCAACAACACCTACGCAAAGGGTGTTGGGCAAAGATATCGGTTTGCAAGTTCATTGGTTTTGACTTTTTAATCAAGCAGATGCTAGTAGCTAGTTTCAAGTTTAACAACGAGAACCATACACCATACACATCTCGGAACATCATCAACAATCAACATATATATCTACACCGATCGCACACGTACGTATATACAGAAAATACACACCATGCACTGATCATACATCAGATATCGCAAACGATCGAACATATTGCGACTACATCACGTGCGTACCGAATCATATCAACACCACTACCTGCAACCTCTAATGCTTCCACTGAGCGGAGAAACAGGCCTCGAGAAACTCACAACATCATCGACGCCATGATCATAAACCCTAGCGATTAGACACTCGCCGATATCCTCGATTCCTCCGCCCTAATTCTCTCGATATGATTCCACACACCAACGCCAAACACCTTCATCATTCTCGATACCACCGATTTCCGTATCGTCTGAATACGATTCGTAACCACCGTTCAGTCGGAAGTCTCGGTGACCGTTTTCTCCGACGATTGCTTCACGGCAGGCATAGTTACGATGCCTATTGGGATGATGAATCAATGATGATTGTGAGTGGCTAAATTTAGTTGAGGTTAAATGATATAATATCTCTAGCTTTGGTGCAATGGTCAAAAAAGTTTTTATTAGGGTTTAAATCACGATATTAGATAGATTAGAAAGCTGTGTATTTAAATAGTAACTAGAGTTTTAACTTACGTACGTGTTGCGCCCGTTGTTTTAGATAAACACATATGATTTACTTATTGTGTTTTTGTCATCATTGTCATTGTTTTTTTTAAATCTAGGCTCAGATAAACGGGTCAGATCGTTGTGGCTGCAAACAACAACGTAAATAGCGGATGAAAGTGCATTCATCGTCATTGATTACGACCAAAACATATCTTTGCAACACGTTAGGATGAAAGGAATTGAAGTTGTACAATAAGGGGGAATCAGCCGGCGGCGGGAGGCCAAAACCTAAGTGTGTGTCGACGGTGGCTCTTCCCCATCGGGAGGCAGTCACTCGCAGTTGAAGCTGTCGATGTTGAAGGCGGTGGTGGCCATGGTGTTCGATAAAACCTTATCTCAAACCATCATCTCTTTCTTCACCTAATATGATTTTTATCAGGCTTTCCTAGAGAATTAATTTTTATGAATTAATTAGCACATAATCCGAACCTTTTGTGTGTGTGCACATGCGCGCGTATCTATATATTCTATAATCATGTTTATAAAGTTTTCTACTCTGCAACAAAAGATATAAAGCCATCTCTTATATCATCGTGAGTGCCATGTAGGTGGCTCATGGGCATGTAACTGGCTCGGGAGGCGTGAGCATACTCACTGGCGTCAGGTTATTCTTTTTGAATTGTTTTTCAGTAAAAATCATTCATGTTTTTGTTTCCTTTTTCAAGTTAACTTCATAAATAAAAAGCTTAGTCGTACTCACTAACCGTAACCCATGTTTAATTCATGTATTTGTGATCACACATATAGGCGGCTAAACATTTTTGACGGCCTGAAATGAAATAAAATTTTGATGCCCTAACCTATATATTATTTTTAAAGACGTTTGTCTTAAACCGGCGACATAAACAAATTTGTTTATAGTATGACAGAAAACAACTCATGGTAGTAAATAACTTAATAAACGTAAACATCATCAACTAAAAAAAGCATGTTAAATGGTAAATAAGTAAAAATTGATTAAAGTAAGAGAAAAATCAATTGCAAATGTAAATTAAAATCAAAACACATTAATAATTACATAAGCAAAAGAATAATGATAGATCAATTAATTGAGCATGAATCAATATCAGACAATAATAGTTAGTAGATAAGATGATTAAATGCAAATAAACATTTAGAATTGATGAACTTAAAAGAACCGTCAGCTTTGAACACTCAATGAATTTTTGGTGAATAAGTTTCGTAAGTCAACCTTGATGAACCAAGTTTTATAAGTTGACCTCGAAAAACCTTCAATAATTTTATTATCCTTCGATAATTTTGTTTTTTGTTTATCTCTAAAAATGTATGTTTTTATTTTGAAATTTGAGGACCCTTAAATTTTGGGGGCTTAAAACGGTTACTTTAATTGTTTATATTATAGAGACACCCCTGGAGTGACACCCACACATGTTTAACACGAGTAAGAAATATTCTAGAATTTAAACAAATATTCTAGCGGTTGTTTTAGTTGTTTATATTATAAAGACGTTTCATGGTGTGACACCCACACATATTTAAGAAACTACATAAAAATTAAAACACTAAAATCAACGTGTCATTATATGATAATAAAGAAGTCGTTCGACCGTGAAACTAAAACAACTAATAATTTGTACATGCCTCTTATCAGCTGCATTAACATTTTTTTTCATATCATTCGTAAAATAACTCGTGGTGAAAATCAAAACCCTCATAGGACATCTCCGTATAATCACAACAAATTTTAAGAGTTTTGTTTCTCGACGAGGACATGGAGACGAGTGGGTGAGTTGTCTACAAACACAAGAGATGTTGCGAGAGTCTAGTGACAAAGGTTGGTAAATATTCACCTTTTGTGCTAACATGTATGTCTATGAATGCACTTAACTCCTAATAATAATTAGTTTTAAATTTTGGATAACAAAATTACCAAAATAACAAGTTTTAAAATTGTTAATTAACAATCACCTAATATGAAAAATCATTATTTCAAGAGATAATTCAGATGGTCCATGACGATGATCAAGGATCCAAACCGATATCCGAACATAATACAATGTTTGAATAGTGAGAGTAAATCAAACCCTACTCTCCGACTCTCGATGACCCCGTAAGTCACATTGACTTTTTTAAATTTCTAGAACGAAAGTGTTACATACTACTTAACGAATCAAGAGTGACTAAAATCACGTTAGAGTATGAATAAATACACATGCCCAAACTGTTATAAAACGTGTGACAACAAATTATCAAAAGGATAATCTTACGAAACATCTAGGGTTTGGAAGAGTTATTTGGGGATAATCGATTTCGAAGGAGAAATGAGTCAACAGAAGAAGAGAAATTTTCAGATTGAAGCGTTTAAACATCGGGTGGTGGTGGATCCAAAGTATGCCGAGAAGACATGGAAGATCTTGGAGCATGCGATTCATGAGATTTATAATCATAACGCAAGTGGCCTTAGTTTCGAGGAGCTTTACAGGTTTTGATCGTTCTTCTATTTCGTAATTTGTGATTTAGGTTAATATACTCCATTTCCGTTCGATGGATTGAAGGATGAAATCACCGATTTAGGGATTCTGTGTTTATATCATTTATTTATGTGAGTTGGAGATTGTCAAACTGTTCTATGCCTTTAGTGTAGTAATTGTGTGATTTAGATACCGGGGCGATAATCTGTTATGAGGAGTAAGGGTTCCATTTGCTTTAGTAGAATCTTAGTAGGGACTTGTCGAAGATGTTTTGTTGATTACACTATGCTGGACATTTGATCTGTTCATGTTACAGTGGTGTTGAGCTATAACATCATGCAAATTTTCCTTTTAGTTTTAGGCATGATCTTATCTGGTTGGGAGAAGATCTTATATGTTGCATCATATGAATTGTTTTCTTATAAAATGATTTATGTATGTACTCATGCATCACTCTCTGTTGTCCTCATTTATGAGTATTTTGTGATTATGTTTTAGGTTGCACTTCAATTAAAGGGTTTGAATATAGAAATTGAAACAACATTTTAGGTCATGGTTTCTCTGGCATAGCTCAGTTTGCGTGATAAAAGGGTTGCACCAAGGCAGACAACTAGACGTGATCTTTTAGTTCTGATGAATTTTCGATATCATAGTGTCTTTAAACAGGTCTACTATTGTAGACGCACTATTTAAATTGGATGGAGGTAATTTTATATACATGCTATGTTGCTATTATCGTTCATGTTAGGTTTTTACCGTCTACTTCGATGTTGAAAGGTCTTTTTCTTTCAATGTTAGAACTTGTGTAGTGTTCATACTTTAATGGTCCTTGAGTCCCAATTATGAACATAGCTTTTACATTCAAGTCGTTAGAAATTGAAAGAATCAATATATTTTTATGATTAGCGTTACCTATTTACTTAAAAATAATATGCCCTTTTAATGAGCATGTGATCCTTATCCATAAGGCCACCAAGTTATGTACAGCCATTGATGAGATTAGATGTGTGATTCAAACCATTAACTTGGTATACTTGATTTTGCTTATGTGTGCAGTGTGCATGTGTCAATGTAAAGATACTATGTTGTCTATTCCTTTTTTATTACTGTGACCTCAATCACCTCATCTTTGTATCCCAAATGGAGTGAAAGAGATTCAGAGTTGATTAAACTGTAAATTCAATGATAGTTCAGCTTATCTGACTAGCTTATTATCATCTCAATCTCCAGTTAATATGAAACTGAAGTTCACTTGTAGCTTCTTTTCAAAAAGTATTGGGTCAATTTTTTATATTTTCATTTCATTGTTAGAAATCTATTATATGGAGTATGGACCATTACACCTTTCTATTTCGATCAAAGAGGATAGAGTGAGTGGAATATGTAACTATCAAAATTTAAAAATATCTCTTATGTTGGGTAAATTAGATGTTATACCTAGTCTTGAGGGAACTCACATAATATCGTATATGCAACAAAAAAAAGTTAATATCAATTATACCCATTCGAAATACTTAATTTTATATATACTCATTTCATTCAATATTTATAATAGGACTATTATACCCTTCTCTTTCTCCTTTCACTCTGAACTCTGAATGTTAATGTAAGTGTAAAGGGAAGGGTATAAATGTCAAAACACTGAAAATGAGTATGTTTATATTATGATTTTTGTTGGGTGAATATGATATCATACCAAGTTCTGATGGAACTTGCGTAATATTATTATTACCCAATCCAAAAATTAACATCAAATATACCCATATATACATGTGTGTGTCAAGTGATGCTTTTATTTTCATGTGGCTGATTTTACTGATCCCTCTTTTAAAGCTAGACAAGTATGTTTTAACAATGCATTCTAGTGGTACCATATGAATAAATACAACACTATTATCATTGTTCTGGTAGAAAGATTCACATTAGAATTAGATATAGTGATATATATGTCTAAAAACTAAGTTAAAGTTGATGATGTTTAAGTGTGTGTGTGTTTTATTTTTTATCATTACAGGAATGCCTACAATATGGTTCTGCACAAGTTTGGAGAAAAACTCTATTCTGGGCTCGTGTCAACCATGACTTCTCATTTAAAAGAAATAGCAGTTTCAATTGAGGCTTCTCAGGGGGCTCTGTTTCTAGAAGAACTAGACAGGAAATGGACAGAACACAACAAAGCATTACAGATGATACGAGACATACTAATGTACATGGACAGAACTTTTATACCTAGTACACACAAAACTCCGGTTCATGAGCTTGGGCTTAACTTATGGCGGGATAATATCGTCCACGCAGTCAAGATTCAAATGAGACTTAGAGACAGACTTCTGGAACTTGTACAGAAAGAAAGAGGCGGTGAAGTAATTAACCGGGGTTTAATGAGAAACGTGGTCAAAATGCTAATGGATTTAGGCTCTTCAGTTTACCAGGAAGACTTTGAAAAACCGTTTCTCCTTGTCTCAGCTGATTTTTACCGTGGTGAATCTCAACTGTTTATTGAAAGTTGCGACTGTGGGGATTACTTAAAGAAAGCTGAGAAACGGTTAAATGAGGAGATAGAACGAGTGTCACATTATTTGGATGCAAAAAGTGAAGTGAAGATAACAAATGTGGTGGAAAAAGAGATGATAGAAAGCCAGATGACTAGATTAGTACACATGGAGAATTCAGGGTTAGTTAATATGCTTGTGGATGATAAATATGATGATTTGGGTAGAATGTATAATTTGTTCCGTAGAGTACCAAATGGGCTGTCTTTAATAAGGGATGTGATGACTGCACACATTCGGGAAACGGGTAAGCAGTTAGTGACTGATCCTGAAAGGCTAAAAGATCCTGTGGACTTCGTACAACGTCTTTTGGATGAAAAAGATAAACATGATAAGATTATACATCTTGCATTCAACAACGATAAGATGTTCCAAAACGCCTTGAATTCGTCTTTTGAGCATTTCATCAATTTAAATACTCGCTCACCGGAATTTATATCTTTGTTTGTGGATGATAAGCTAAGAAAAGGTTTGAAGGGGGTTAGTGAAGAGGATGTTGAAACTGTACTAGACAAAGTGATGACGCTTTTCCGCTATCTTCAAGAGAAAGACGTTTTTGAAAAGTATTATAAACAACACTTGGGAAAAAGGCTTCTTTCTAATAAGAGTGTGTCCGAAGATGCAGAGAGAAGTTTGATCTTGAAACTGAAAACCGAATGTGGGTATCAATTTACATCAAAATTGGAAGGTATGTTTACTGATATGAAAACCTCTGATGACACAATGCAAGGGTTTTATGCAGCAGTGGGGCATGAGTTAGGTGACGGCCCCACACTTGGTGTCCATGTCCTCACAACCGGGTCATGGCCGACTCAGTTGACTACCACCTGCAATCTACCACCTGAAATCCTCACCGTGTGTGACAAGTTCAAGACGTATTACCTTGGAACCCACAATGGGCGCAGACTGACGTGGCAAACAAACATGGGATCTGCCGACATAAAAGCAACATTTAGTAAAGGCCAAAAACACGAGCTTAATGTTTCTACTTACCAAATGTGTGTTCTTATGCTGTTCAACAATGGAGACGGGTTTAGTTACACAGAAATTGAACAAGCTACAGAGATACCAACTTTAGATCTGAAACGATGTTTGCAGTCTTTAGCCTGTGCGAAAGGAAAAAATGTGCTTAGGAAAGAACCGATGAGCAAAGACATAAGGGAAGATGACGCGTTCTTTTTCAATGAGAAGTTTGCCAGCAAGTTTTACAAGGTGAAGATCGGGACTGTTGTGGCACAGAAGGAATCTGAACCTGAGAAACAGGAGACAAGACAACGAGTCGAGGAGGACCGAAAACCTCAGATCGAGGCGGCGATTGTTAGGATCATGAAAGCAAGACGGATATTAGATCACAACAACATCGTGGCGGAGGTTACAAAGCAACTGCAGTCGAGGTTTCTACCGAATCCCGTTGTGATAAAGAAAAGAATTGAGTCACTTATTGAAAGGGAGTTTTTAGAAAGGGACAAAGATGATAGGAAGTTGTATCGGTATTTGGCTTGATATTCTGGGTACTCGATAACTGATTCTGGTCAATTTGCTTTGTGTGCCTTTACCGTCTTTGTTTTCTAGGTATTTTTGGATACGGAGTTTAAACCTTCGCTCACGCGCACACACATCCCAACACAGATACTCGAAATACTATGGACTGAATACAAACACACACCCTAAAAACATTATTGTTGTGATCAAATACCCGTCATGCTTACATGTTTTGGCTATATGAGTTAAGGATGAGGTTTTCTTGGGGTTTTGTGATGGGTTTCTAGACCTAATATAAGGTTTATGTTGTTCGTATAATGTTCTTCATTGGATTTGGGTGATAATAGTTGATTTTGATTAATAATTTTGGTCTTGATCTTGGGTTTCGTTCTTGTTGCTAGGGTTTCGAAAGCAAAAACAGGTAACTGAAAAGGTTATTGTGATCATAAGAGATTCCGGATAATGATATAAAATAATGTGACAGCGGTGTTATTATAATTTATTTATAAATCTATAAACATTAATAAAATAAAGTTTCTTTTGCCAATTATCATTTTCTTAAACAATTTTTTGACATTTGTTATTTTTCTAAACGCCTTTAATTTATTTTTCTTTCAAAAGGGTATTAAAGTAACTTAAACACTCAATAATTTCTCTCTTTGTAAAAATTAATTTGATCAAATAATTTCTCACTCATCTATATTTTTTTAAAATCAAACTATGTTTTTAAAAATAAATTTTATTAAAAAATTAAAATTCATATCTTTTTTAAAACATTGAACCTTGTGAAACAAAATATTTTAAATCACTTCTTTTTTAAAATAATTATAAATATATGAAATTTTCTAAAAACAGTTTTATTAAAACAACTAAAATAATTAAAACTTGGGTTTTTAATATACAAGATGCTTATAAACAATAATTTTTTATAAGAAAATCTTAAAACAAATATTTAAAAATGAAACTATTTAGATAAAAGAGTTAAAAATAGTATAATTGTTTTATCTCTTGAACAAGTACGTATATATAATTTTATGGATAACTTATATTAAAATATCGTACTGTAAATTTTCATGTTTATTACTAACTATAATCCGTTTAATAAATAAGTTTCCAGACTATCTATTTATAATATATCTATTTATTAATAACCTATATATTGTTTATTACTTGAAATAGCTATTCATATGCAACTATAATCATATTTTATCTTCAAACATGGTTTTATAATGCATAAAATACAACAAATTTTGAGTGCAAAAATTATTTTTAATATTATTTACAGATTATCTATTACAATTAGTTACATAATAATTTTATACTTACTAACACTTATATAAAATTTTATATTATCTACCTATAAACAAAAAAAGCTTAATTTGTTTTGATATTTCAACTATTTCTTTTTATCTATCTTGTTTAAAAACTTTTTGATACTAAAATTGTAACTTGTGTTTATTTTTAAACGTTTTGGTGTAACTTTTTGTTGAACCAATTTATATATTGTAAGGTACAATAAGTTAATGCGTAAATATACAAATCGTCATACGATTCATTTATTTGGTGTATTAAAGTTTAGCTTAGAAAAAACATGATAGGCTTTTGTAAAAATACTACAAGAATAACAAAATATTGGAAACAAATGTCAAATTTAAAATGTTATCCCATCGCATTACACGAGCACTCTTCTAGTATTATAGTAACGATAATGATGGTGATTTAGAATTTAAGTGTAACTATATAGATTAGAAGGGTGATCCCTCATGTAGAATGACATACCACGTTTAGTTATGCCATCCTAGAAATTACGTTTAGAGCCTTTGTTTACGATGTCATTTTCATAGGGTATCGTCAAAAAGTTTCTAAGTCTTTACGAAATAACTAGTAGGCACCTATGTTTTAAATAGTAACTTCTAGATTTTCTAGAATTAATATGCCATAATTAATACCGTAACTTTTGATCGCGAGACATCATATAAAACCGCTAGGTGTACTCTCGAAGAGTCTTTACGTATATGTATGTATATGAAACAAATTAATTTGTTGATATGACTTCTAATTCATATCATTTACGTATAGATATATACTTAATTATCTGTATGTTATATATGTAAATAACCAATTACATTATTTGTGTTCTAATGTATATATATTTGTGAGTAATATAACTATTACATTGATATTATCTTCTTATATCTATAAACTATTTAAGATTGAAAAATGTATTAGATCAATTTTGTTTTGCTTGTCTATTCTAAACGAGCTCGGGTTCAAATCGACTCACTTACACATCTAAAAACACTATAATTGTTGTTGAGATTTTCCAATGTTTTGAGGTAAAGAGGTTCTAAGCAACTCCTCCTCCCTTTTCATCCATTGAAAAACACCATAATTGTTAATGTTGTATGGTATTAATAATTGTTAATGTTGTATGGTATTAATAATTGTTAATGTTGTATGGTATTAATAATTGTTAATGTTGTATGGTATTAATATTGTTAATGTTGTATGGTATTAATAATTTCCTTTAGGCAATATGAATGGACCGTATCTTTGCTGGCGTGGAATCAAATATTACTTGGAGGGGTTTTTCAATTGTCGCATCGAAAGGGTAATTTCTATTGAAAAAGAAGCTTCTTGATTTCATAAGCATGGTGATGATTTAGTCGATCCATTGATCAAGTTAATGGATTATCTTTAAAAAAACGTGATACTTGGGGATTATAATCATAAAATTAAATGTTTAGAGACTGATTTCATAATTTACTCATTTCTATTTACCGCTTAAAACATAAGTTAGTTAAGTATGGATTTAAGTCAATTGAAAGCTTACAGTTTTTTTCTTTGTTTGTACGTAGTAGAAACTAGTATTAACCCTCGTGTTGCAACAGAGAGCGTAAAACCGTTTCAAATAGTACCAATTTCACAACGTTAACTACCACCAACACAGAAAAGACTCGTATTAAAAAAAAATAAAAACAAAAAATGGAACCAAACGGAAAGTAGACGTAAAAATGTTAAACCACGTACGTAAAACGTAAAACAGTAAAAGCAATAGGAAAGCTGATCTAGGACTCGCACGTTGCGATGCGGTCCTGAATAACGCACACGTTACAACGTGTTAACACTTAAAATTTAAACCGAAATGAAAAACAAAAAATTTATAAAAGAAGAAAAGTATAAGGGACAAAAGTTGTAAGTGTATAATTAAAAGGGTTATTGCGAAAGATGTAAAACTATTGAGTTAAAAATAAAAGTTTAAAGAAAGGAAAAAAACAAAAAAAAAGATACAAATTGTAGTGCTTATTGTACAACATTGATGCATCCTTCAATTGGTAATTAGTAATATTTAAATGTTTTTATCAAGTACACTTATAAAATCACATTCTTTTATTATACACCACCATGCAAAATACAACTTAGGGGTGTTCAAAGTTGTATATTTCGAATATTTGAATTTCGGATATCCGTGAATTTCATATAGTAGAAATCACTATTCCTATCCACATCCGAAATTTCAGATACGAATAAGGATAGTGATTTGGATATCTAAAATTCATTTTTTATTTTTAGTTTTTTACAAAACTAGACATATGATATTATAAAAATAATATAAAAAACTAACTTACATCGTAAAAGTTCCAATATGCACTTAAAATCTAAATCTGAAGTAAAATATGTCTAAATTTTGAAAAAATAAATTCTTGTTTTGGATAATCGGATATTCGAATATTCAAAACTTTTGAAAATCACTATTCGAATCTGATTTTTTGAATATTCAAAATTCGGATATTTTAAATTCGGATTATTGAATCGGATTCTCGGATAACACCCCTATTAGAACCTAGTGCAATAATAGAATATAAACACTTGGTTAACGGTCCACTGACAAAGACAAAGTCTTTTTTTAATAAAAAAATAAGTTTGAGTAAATAGTTTGTTTTTTTTAAACTAAATAAAAATAGAATAATATAAATAATGAGAAAAAAATACCATCTCATGATTATCGCTGGTAATATTAATCTGGACCATTAGATCAGACTGAAACTAAATCCCGGCCGTTTAAACTCGATGGTTTTGACGTTATAGGTTGGTTTTCGGGAGTTAAGTCGATTCAGCAGAGGTTACATGCAGTTTTTGCAACAGTGAACATACAACCTTCTAGAACCTACCCATGTAACATATTTCACTTCAGTTACTAGTGGTTTTGGTTTTTGCAGCATTCCTCATATTAGCATGTTGTAAAACGTGGGTTGCAGTTATCCCTTTAATTGCAAGCTATCATCTATGAAAGTAGTCCTTACCTGCTGGCCTGTTGTTTCATTTTTTGTACTTGGATCTATAAATGTTGTCGACCGCAAGTTGTCATCTATAAAAGCAGTCTAACCTGCTGTGTTGCTCTTGTATTTTTGTTCTTGGATCAATTGACAGACGAGGTTTCAATGAAAAGATTCTTCATAGCTTCATCTCACGTCCAAAGTACTACGGTAAGAAGCCTAATTAGCATAAAATACAATTTTAGTTTTGTACATCATCCTACTATAATATGTTGTTTTATTTTGGTATACAAAATCAATATGAAATCATTATAGTGTATATTGTTAATGACATTTTACTGCCCCTTTGAATTGATTACAAGTGAAAAGTAAAATGACTAAAGAAATTACATCAATAGCAAATGCAGTGCAGTTTCTACAATTGCTCGATAAATATGATATGATCATGACAGGCCTAGATTCTAAAAGGTTTTGCATTTTATGAGGTTGTTTATTGGATGCTCTTTTTTAAAGGTTGGTGTTAAATGGCCGGTTCCAATAGGGCTGCAGCCTGAAGGAAGTATCGATCTATTTAAGCTATATATGAAAGTACATAAAAGGGGTGGATATCAAAAGGTTTCAAGAAACATCTTATGGTCTGATATTGTACAAGCCATGGCATGTAATTTCCGCGGATCCACAAATATCCGGATTAAATACCATCGCTAGCTTGGTATGATCGAGTGGTATTACGATGCAAACAAGTGTCGGTGCTCCAAAACCAGCCATACTACTTAGCCCAGTGAAGATCAGTCTTGTCGATCCAACAAAAGAAAAAGAAACAGCCATGCAAAAAGAAAACTTGTTAATGGGTTTACAAGTAAAGAGGAAATGTAATGTATTTGACGATAAGTGTTTGTCTTTCTTTGATGTTTAGTTTCTTAGCACTTGATTTTCCATATGGTTAGATCATAGTTTTTATATATCACATATGAAGCTTTTTAAATATAAGTATGTGCTACTTGTTTTGATTATGTTTTATTGATTTAAATGTTTGGTGCTTTACTTAAAGTATTCAATTGTAGGTGTTGTTACAAAAAAATCAATTGTAGAAGTGAAATAAATTCACGTCACTATGATACATTAATCGCAACACAATAGTTAATATTTAATTGTATATCAATAGAAGTTTTTGTTATTAATATTAGAAAATCCTATGAGAAAAAATAAAAAAATTAGATTATATAAGTCAAACAATTTAAAATACATAAAACAACATTTACGGGTTAAAATACCTGCTCAACTAAAGTAGCATATGTGATAGTATTATACTTTGTTATTTGAGACATGTATAATTTGATATTTTTAATAATTTATTATCTTTATGTTTTGCATACTTTTTTGGGTTTTGATTTGTCTGGATTTTAACAGTGATTTGTGTTAATTTTAAGTTTATGAAGATGGGTATGAGGCCTATTTTATTTTTTATTTTGCATAAAGTCATATGCATATCTTTGATATTGAAAACATATTAAAATGTATGAAGACATATAATAATCCAATAATGGCATAATTGCAACCACATACATCATATAATAATATTGCTTAAAATTTAATTCTTAGATAGTTGGTTATTATGGATATTTACAAGTTGTTTATCATTAGATAGTTATGCCTATAATTTAGGAATAGATATACATTACATAACTTGAATCATTGTATATCTCTTCCATATTTTTGGATGTATGAATCCCTATTTAAAGGGCTTGAGTTATTCAATAAGAAAATCAAGAATTCATATCATAAACCTCTTTTATGGTATCAGAGTTAAGGTTCTAAATACCCTCTCTTCCCTTCTTTTACTTTTTTCCGATCAGTTAAGTGTTCACCGGATTCGTCCGCATATAAACCATGACCAAAGAAGCTGCATCAACCAAAGAACCTGCTGAACCTTCGTCCAAACCTCCTTCTCTTCAATGACGAAGTACTACGGATCGAAGCTCAACAAGGCCATCAATCCACGGCTTTAGCAGCTCCCAGTGTTCCTTCACAGCCACCCACCTCTAATACTCCCGCCGCCACCCAGCATAATGACCCTCACTCCTACTGTATTCGGGGTCGGGGTAGGGCCGCGGTGCTTCTCATCGAAGAGGTGGAAGGGGCAGAGGGGGCGGAAGACACAATTTCTCTCCATGGACCAGCCATAACACCCACCCTCCACAATACCCCACTTGGGCCTGGTGGACTACACCACCTTGTCCCTATCCAACCCAACAGGCTTGGCGGCCCAATTCTCATCCGCCTCAACTAAACACACCACCACAGCAAGCCCAGGTTGCCACCTATCCTCAGGCCCAATTTGCTAGCTACACGGACCCCTCGGCCCAATCGTACAACCAGCCAACACCCAAGGGCCGAGGGTTATAATGCGTTGAGCCCATTGGACTTGAGCGTTGCCTTTGCCAACATGCAGGTCCCTCCCCCCAACTCCACTTGGACTTCAGATATTATGGACACCGGGCCTCCTCCCATATGACCCACGATCCTGGTAAGATCTTGCTCTCAAATTCTGTTCTTGTTTGTAGTAAAATTTCGGTGGGCAATGGCAATTTTTTACCAATAAATGGATCGGGCACGGGGTTTCATCCCTTACCAAACCGCACTTACATACTACCCAATATTCTTTATAGCCCAAAGGTTATTAAAATTCTTATCTTCGTTCGTCGATTTACTCACGATAATAATATGTCTATCGAATTTGATCCTTTTGGTTTTTCTTAAAAGGATCTCAAAACTAAAAGGACTTTCTCCCGCCACAATAGCACCGGGGACCTTTATCCGTTCACTCCTCCTCAAATACCGCCTCAAGCATGTTTCATCACCTCCCCCACTCTTCCATGGCATGATCGTTTGGGCCATCCCGGAGCCAATGTTTTACATATTTTGCGTCGCGCTTTCAGTTTTTCATGTAATAAAGACAATGTATCAACTTTTTAATTGATGTCAACTTTCAAATAGTAAAATATTACCGTTTTATTCGTCTAATACATTTACATTTGCTCCGTTTGACATTATACATTGCGATCTATGAACCTCCCCAATAACAAGTCAATCCGGGTATAAATATTATATGGTTCTAATTGATAATTTTTCCCACTTTGTGTGGGTTTACCCCTTCAAATACAAATCAGACACATTCCTAACCTTACCAAATTTCACCAACTAATTCTCACACAATTCAATCGTAAAATTAAAACCTTTTAATGCGACTTAGGTGGTGAATTTGACAACCTTTCCTTCAAAAACTTTACCATCCAACAAGGCCTTTTATTTCGCTTCTCCTGCCCTCAAACCTCTTCCCAAAACGATCGTGCCGAACACATGATTCGACATCTCAATGACGTCATTCGTGCGCTTCTGATTCATGCTCATCTTCAACCCATATTCTGGGTGGAAGCCCTACACACGACGGCTTACCTTCATAATATTTTACCCACCAAACGCCTTAATTATTACACCCCAACCTTTACCCTCTACCTTCGTCACCCCGCCTACGATCATTTACGCATGTTCGATTGTGCGTGT
Source organism: Flaveria trinervia (assembly GCA_025506515.1). NCBI lineage: Eukaryota > Viridiplantae > Streptophyta > Magnoliopsida > Asterales > Asteraceae > Flaveria > Flaveria trinervia. The sequence continues at coordinate 88,003,406 of CM046452.1, read as the reverse complement.
TACCCCAACACTTCTGCCACCCAACCCCATAAGTTACATCCTAGGTCCATTCGATGCATATTCCTCGGCTACCCACCCGATTATCGCGGGTATCAGTGCTTTGATCCTACAACCGAAAAAGTTCACATCTCTCGTCATGTGACCTTCGATGAACATGTGTTCTCATACACCATCCCCCCATTCCACTTCCTATACCTTCCTGGAGGACCCCCTTCCATTCGGGTTTACCTTCCACCCGCCAGTGGCCCGACCACCCATCACCACCTCTTTCCCGATCACCTATACTCGGCGACCTCGCCCTCCCCCTCCTTCTGCATCCCCAACCCATGCGACCAACCCCTCTCCCACCATAGATCAGCCACCATCCAACCCGACTGCACCCTCTCATCCTATGACCACCCGCTCCAAATCCCGTGCGAATCCTCCTAATGCTTTCACCACCAGTAACCTATCCCCTCTACCTAAAACCTATACTTAGGCCTACTCTGATCCAAATTGGTTAAATGCTATGCACACTGAATTTACTGCATTACAAGTTAATAACACTTGGGAGCTTGTTCCCCAGCCAACGGATCACCCCGTTATCCGCTGCATGTGGTTGTTTCACCATAAGTTTAAATCGTACGGGTCTCTCGAGTGGTACAAGGCCCGCTTGGTGGTAAATGGCAGTACCCAAACGGTGGGCATTGCTTGTGATGACACATTCAGTCCAGTTGTAAAACCGACTACAATTAGAACGGTTTTATCCCTTGTTGTCTCACGCTTCTGGCCTATCCACTAGTTGGATGTAAAGAATGACTTTTTACATGGGGAACTTAATGAAACGGTCTTTATGCATCAACCTCCCGGATTCATTGACAAATGATTCCCTAATTTTGTATGCCGACTTAAAAAGTCATTATATGGCCTCAAACAAACTCCACGTGCGTGGTACACTCGGTTCGCCACCTTCATTACGTCTCACGGTTTCCGGAGCAGTGCATGTGATAATTATCTATTCATACTAAATCGTGATGCCTCTAATATTGCATATTTACTCTTATATGTCAATGACATAGTTCTGACAACTTCCAATGACACCTTTTTGCATGAAATTATCGGCACACTATCCAGAGAATTCGCCATGACCGACTTGGGCCGTCTGCATCATTTTCTGTGCAATAAAGTCTCCCGACATGCCAAAGGCTTATTTTTATCTCAGGCTCAATATGCAAAGGATATTATGGCCCGTGTCTCCATGTCCTCCTGCAAGCCTTGTACAACTCCGGTTGATCTGTCCACCAAGTTAAGTGCAACTGACGGTCCATTATTCTCTGATCCAACATTATATCGTAGTCTGGCTGGTGCTTTAGAGTATCTCACGTTTACACATCCAGATATAACCTATGCCATTCAGTAGGTATGCTTGTTCATGCACGAGCCTAGAGATCCACACCTTGCCTTCATGAAAAGAACAATTTGATATATCCAAGGTACCATTGACTATGGTATTCGGATTGTCAAGTCACCCTCTCATTCGTTGGTGGCGTATTCCGATGTTGATTGGGGTGGTTGTCTCGATTCCAGAAGATCGACATCGGGCTATTGCGTTTTTGTGGGTGACAACCTAATTTTTTGGTCCTCTAAACGCCAACCGACAGTTTCCAGGTCCAGCGCTGAAGCTGAATATAGAGAGGTTGCTAATGCGGTCGCAGAAGCTACTTGGGTTCGGAATTTATTACTTGAACTTCATAATCCCTTGCGTCAAGCTTCGGTGGTTTACTATGACAATGTGTCGGCGGTTTACTTGTCCAATAATCCTGTTCAACACTAGAGGACTAAACACATAGAGATCGATATTCATTTTGTTCGTGAGAAAGTTTGTGTGGGACAAATTCGAGTTCTTCATGTCCCTTCGTCTCTTCAATATGCAGATATTTTCATCAAGGGGCTACCATGACAAATGTTCCAATCGTTTCGTCGCTCAAACTGCGGGGTGTCTTAGACAGTTGGTTATTATGGATATTTACAAGTTGTTTATCATTAGATAGTTATGCTTATAATTTAGGAATAGATATACATTACATAACTTGAATCATTGTATATCTCTTCCATATTTTCGGATGTATGAATCCCTATTTAAAGAGTTTGAGTTATTCAATAAGACAATCAAGAATTCATACCATAAACTTCTTTTACTAATAACTTTTATTCAAATGGTTTGTACTAATGTTTGCATACTCATTCAGTGGTTTAATTAACTTTCCATTGGCAACTCTATGATGAAATATGATGCTTTGTATCATTGTCTACCACATACCAATGAATTCTGTCTAGTATCTTAGCAAGTTTCATCAAAACTCTAAATATCACTGAGTTCAAAAGAGTATTTTCATCATCCTTTTATATAGTGGTAGAATGAGTTGGTTAAGCAAAAACAATTAGTTGATCTATATATAGGCTAGTTGATCTATATATAGGCTGCTAAATAAAAGCCAGATTTATTTTATAAACATTTCTATCTTTATGAGAGCTTCATTATAAGGTATGTATGTTGTAGCGTTTGTTCTCGTAACATCTAACAATATATGCTCATGTCAACATATGTGTTTTTTTGTTATTTAGTCGATTTACTAGGCACACCTAGAGTCCTGCTTACGATTTGAACTTTTGTTGTTTAGTAAACAACTAGTTTGTTTCTGCGGGCGTTGCGCCGCGAGTTCCAAACATCTCAAACACCAAACCACTTGTTGATACCTAACAATTAAAATTTTATATTCATCAAATAAAGGAACCGTAGATGGGTGTGTAACAATAGCTACAACCGGACAAATCAATTCCAAAACAAAAGTATAGCATAACCCTTCAAAGATCCATAAGAACACACGCTCAATCTCTAGAATTAACTCATAAAGAGGTTGCAAGAATTAAAGTACAATAACCAATCATCAATGAGAACTCAAAGAACATAAAACTACATTAAAAACAAAACTCCACCTTAGTAAGGCTCTGAGCAACAATAGTCAATACTGGTAGAGAAGCTAGAACCAACTTCTGATTAATATGCAAAACAACAAACCTGTAAAAGGAAAGAGTTTCCACTATGCCATTTGCAACAGTCTTGTAAACACTTTGATTGCCAATATTCTCTTTCACTATCTCAGAAATTTGTGATAATAGAGACTCATTCTTTGTCCTTATCCATCTTAAGTTGGAGGATTTCATGGCAAATGGGTGAAGTTCAGAATAGTAAGACACAAATTTCTTTACATTCTCAATTATATCCTTGCATCTCAATAGAAGCACCACAAAATTTCAGTGACATTCAACATAAAAACTATAAATTATTAATCTAAAAATAAATTACTTTATCTAGTTATAGATTTCTAGTACTGGATTTAGGTAACTAAAATTCAATCAGTGACATCATCCTTAGTAATATCACCATCAATTGTTTAATAACTAAACTTGCTATAACTGTTATTTTGATAATTCAGCCCTTAAATCAGCACCCCAACGGTGAAGGATCACTACAAATATTATAGATTTCTAGTACTAAATTTAGGTGACTTTAATTCGATCAGTGACATCATTGGATCACTGCAAATTCAAAGTTCATGATCACTCAAGACCATTGCAAACACTAAAATCTTATAGAAATGTTGTTGAATATAACTTAACACTTAAAGCTAATTCGAGCAGGTTCGAAGGTTATATCCGTATGAGAAAAAAATGATTTTTTTGATAAACCATTCCATAACAATCATAACTTAGTCCTATATATAACCATAGTATACACAAAATAGAATTATTATTAATGACCATTCATAACAGGAACCATATCCCATTCGAGTACTCTTACAAACACAAAAGATTAAAAGACCTGTCATAACCAAAGAAATTTATTACCTTAGAAAATTCATAAAAGTACATAACTTGATTTTTAAAAGTTGCCAAAGTTAATTTGAGATACCATCAAGAACTTACTTTATAGGCAACAAATTTTAAAATCTGTAAAATCAAACCTCTTAGTTATAACCTTTGACGCAATAATCTTTTTGTTATAAGTTATAACCATTGACACCCAAGTTCAAGAAGCTACCAATCATGTATGCTTACCGGATAACACACACGTCAATAGGCTACAATGTTCAGACAACTATCCATATTCATTCATGCCTTGAATCTTGATATTTTACAACCAAAAATACTTACCTCTATAATAAATAACAAAAAGATGAATGCTTTGCAGAAGACTATCTGGTAGAAGACTTTGCCAAATAAATTTAATCAAAGTTAGCCAAAAGATTAATATATACTTGCATGAAATAATTATTACATAACTTACTGCTTTGCTGCATGTTGCTAGAGAATTATATGACTTGTTTAGTAACTAAAATGCTTTCTCCAAGTGTAAGCTATCAATGACAAATATACAAAGAATTGAAAAGGCGACCTGCAAAACCATAGAAACATTATAGACCATTATTGTGTCCAACTGTGTTTAGAAAAATGCGAATTTCTCTGACGTTTGACCTGTTATGTGACACCCTCCTTGTTTAATTAAAACTTTTATTTCAAAGTATATGAGATAAAAGTCAACACAACCAAAATTGATTTGCACGATCAAATTGCTGCAAATAAAAACAGTCTTACCTCCGCCCTACCTCAAGCAGGTAAGATAAAGCATAAGGATTGTTAGGTAATGATAAAAAATCATATATAATCAACAGATAACAACGTGAAAGGTGAATTGCAAATAACTCTAGACAAACAACAATTAGCACTCTTGTAGTATATTTTGCCATGTTGATACCGAAAAAAGAAATGAGATTTCATTAAATTATTATTATTTATTTGTCAAACAATAATCCCTACAAATTGAAGATTATTTCAGACCAAGTTGATAACCATAGCCTAAAGAATTAAGATAACCCTTAACAGGGGCACAAATATGAAAAACAAATATGAAATCAACACCGATGAACAAACGGAGATGGAGTAATTGATTCATATTAGATTATCACACTCGTTTTTAAAATGATTCAAGAATCATGAGTTACTTACACTCATCCTAAGTGGTTTCACATCGGAATATAAAGGTGGGAACACATCTTTTGCAAGAAGATTCCGTTAACACATACCGACAGATGGTACGCCGTTAACACTGTTTCGCATCGTAACCCTATTATACCATCATCACTACCCGAATTTACGAAAAAAAACCCTTGCAGAATCAAAGGAACTAGAAATGAAATATGTTATGTTACCATTATTTAATCCTCAATTGGTACTTTAATCAGTTTTTGTGTGATCCGATGTCTTAGCCGGCCGGTCCATGAAAAGCCACCACACCTACTATATTCTTCATTCTAGCTACCTGATTCATCAGCCCAAACCCTAGATTTTCAAAGATGGTATTAAAGATAGGGAGACAAATGATGGTGGAACCGACGTGGAGTAAAAATCATGAGAATCAAACCTCGACCAATTCCTTTCGCTTGTGGTTGCCAATCGTCATCACCGTAACACCATAGACAGGGAAACTTGTACTGAACGGAGAAGAAACTGGTTCCCCTTGTTGATGAAAAGTGGAGTGCCGTACATTTAGAATGCACAAAGCATATGTACAAACCTTTAAGCCTGATGTACATATTAGAATGCAAAAGAACTTGATAATCAGTAATATATAAATTTGAATTTATTACCATATATAGTCTTTTTTGGCTTACAGTTTTAATATTCAACAAACAACCATATCATGGTTGCTAATCCTCTAACACACTTATGGTTTTATAAAAATCAATCAGAATCTAGGTTAATATAGCCTCAATATAGGCCACATTTTATACGGAATCACTGGTTGTTTACAACACTAAGGGTTCATTCGTTAACAATATTAAACCCTAAGCTATCAAAATTATTGGTGGACAAACAATGTGGGCATAGAAATACTAAAAAATAAGCAATTATACAAAATAGCGAACACCACAAATACACGATAACCAAATGTTTAGCTCTTAGCTATCAAAATTAAGCCCTACAATATATTAAATAAGCAAACAGTGCTTCTGATGTAGATAATACAGATAATATGGTAACAGTAATGAAAAAGAAAAATACATGTTGGAATTAAGAGCTAAGAGGACCCAGCCTGGATCTATACTTATTGTGAAATTATACTTTCTTAGCACAAAAGAATGGATAAATGACTAATCTCTAATCGCAAAGACTGTTGAGTATTCTACCTTTGAAGAAATTAAAAATTTCTATACTGTTGAAGGTGAAGACTTGAAGAACAAAAGTAACAAAAGTATCAGTCTAAGGTTTACTTAAGGTTTACTTTGTAAATATTATAAATGCTACACTAGTATAAATAGCATCATATATCATCATTTGTAGTGTGAATGGTTCAACACCAAAATGAGTGTGAATTAGTTTCATCACCAACAACATCATATCATCATCCTCCATGAATGATGATTTTATCATCAAATCAATAAACAACAAGCATTAAACACTTTTGTGTTTATCATTATTGTATTTTAGCATCTAATAATCAAATTTTGTTCCTATCAATTTGAATCTTAAGATCTAAGCTCAACGATCTCGTTCAAATCGTGAACACACAAAGACGAATTTTAAAATCAGGGGATAATTCTAATATGATGCAATCTTGAACATCTCGACTGTGGAAAAAACAAAATTAGGGTTAAGAAAACATCATAAATCGACTAAATCACCCATGCTCGGCCTTAGATCTTATAAAAATATGATGAACCAGTACCTTCTGTTGTAATATTATCTCGGATCTATTGTTTCGGACTATAGATCAACCAAGGATGCAAGCCCGTAGATCCTGTGTTTAGCGATTGTTGTGAAATACACCGATCGTTGTATGATGCAAAGACCAAAGACGGGAAAGGGTTGGTGGGGTAGACGAGCAATGTCAATCGAAGCAGCAGTTATCACGTTTGGTTCGTGCCTTTGCCGTCGTAAACCCTAGAAGTGAGTCGCTTTACAGAGAGGTGATTTAGGGGGTTTTATGGTTAGGTGATAACATATGGGATCCGGTTGATCGATATTAGTTTATGTGATTTATCTTACATTTAAAAAAAATTATTTGGTTTTCTCGTAGAACATTATATATGTATATTTATTTGTATATCATCTCAAATGTGTGGGGTGCATGAAAGGTTAAAGTCATTATTGTATATTAGGTGTTTATATGTATTTATTATAATAACTATATTAAGTGTTTTTGTATTTTCTAACTTTGTTTTGTGGTCTTTTTGGTTGTTGTTGAGCCTTCACATGTTATATTTACAAAAAATTCTTGTATTTCAAACGTATCTATTTTGCAAATATGCGTATCCATTTTTTAATCATTATACTTGCTAAACATGTTGTCCGTTTGTTTTATTTGATGCTTATATGACTATTCTTTTCGTTTAAATTGCCACATAATTGGAATTGTGTCGTAGTATATGCTTTTGAAACTATATTTTATATGCCCTTCAATGTTAGTATCACGTACATGCGTTATCTTTTACTTGCTTATTGTTTCTAATATTATAGTATCAGTTGGTGTATATTTTTTTGTCAGGACTTTTTTTATAAAACTAATTTTTATTCTTATGTTATTTTTTATGTGCAATTATTATTATATTGCATCCCATGTGTTTTTTTAATGTTCATATTCACGTTCTGATTATTATTACTATTATTATTATCTTTTATTCGTTTAACCGTGATAAAACTAATTATTCATTAACTCTCAAGAGTTTTACTTGTAATTTCAGGAAAAGAAAAACAAAACTCCTATTTTGCAAAAACCACCCTAAAATCCCGAAAACCCCCGTCGTCTCCTTCTTCGCAAAAACACCGCCGCGTCGCCGCCGCGAGATAAACAGTAGACGAGCGATCAGCTTCTTACCACCTGAACTTCCACACTCACAATCCGCCATTGTTAACGGTCCAATAATGTCCGCAAAATGGCGAGCTTTACAGCATCGCCACCGGTACACTTACAGCGCCATCGTCTTCCCTCACTACTACAAACAAGCTCTACAACACTTCATCAATCTCTCCTCATCTCAACTTTCATCCGCTGGTGAGTTCTACTCGCTACTCAACGAACTCGTGTCTCTCACTTCAACTTACACACAACTGAATCACGCTAAAAAGCTTGCTGCTGCTTTCACCGATCTGATTAAAACCGGTGACGAAAGCGTAGTTTCTCAAGCGTCGAGATTCTATTTGGAGATATTGTTTTTTGAGAATTCAGTTCCGTTGCATCGGACGCTGGTTTCGGTGTTGGCGAAAACGAGGGTTTATCAGTCGGTTATTGGTGCTTGTTTTAGATCGATATGTGAAGAGTATGCAGATGTGAGTGCGAGTGATAACTGGAATGGGAAGAGGAAGAGGTTTTGTGTGTCGCGTGTTGGTTTGTCGATGATGAGTTCTCCGAAACTAGGGTATTTGGTGGAAGTGGTGGAGGACTGTGCTGTTTTGATGGGGTTAGATGTGGTTTCTGGATTGAACAGTGTGGTTTTGGAGACTAATGACTGGTGTAGACCGTCGCCCGTGGTGATGGAGCAATGCCAGGAGGCTTTGTCTTGCGTCTATTACTTGCTGCAGCGTTGTCCTTCGAAGTTCTGTGATTTGGAGGATTCGCGTGAGTTGAACATTATGGAGATGATTCTGACCACCGTTATGAGCATTTTGAAGTCTGAGGCGTTTTCTAGAGATTGTTTTGTGGCTGCAGGTGTTAGCTTCTGTGCAGCCCTGCAGGTGTGCCTCTGTCCTGAAGAGCTTGGGTCGGCGTTAATGGAAGGTATATTTCGTCATAGTTTGAGTTCTAGTAACAGATTTCATGATGTGATTATGAAGATTCCATATAAAGGGGATCTGTTTTCTGAAATTCGAGAGTTTTCTGTGCTCACTAGGCTGTGTTTGATTAGAGGAATTCTTACTTCGGTTCCTAGAACATTACTTAATACTCCTTTTGTATGTGGTTGTGAGGAGAGCCAAGTGTCTGCTCAAACATTACTGTATGATGGAATTTTGCCTGAGTTATGTAGATATTGTGAGAATCCCACAGATAGTCACTTCAATTTTCATGCGTTGACTGTGATGCAGATTTGTCTGCAACAGATCAAAACATTGATACAAACTGGTTGCAACAATGATTGTGATCTCATTTCAGAGGATATAGGTGGACGGATTTTGAGGATTATATGGAGTAACCTGGAGGACCCGTTAAGTCAAACTGTGAAACAAGTACATTTGATTTTTGATATCTTTTTAGACATACAATCTAGTCTTCCTTCTACAGATGGTAAAGAAAGAATTCAGTTGTTCTTAAGGAAGATTGCAGGTTCTCTTCTTCGTATGGGTGCACGTTGCAAGGGTAGATACGTCCATTAGCTTCACTTACAAAAAGACTTGGGGCAAAAACGATGTTAGATATGAGCCCTGATTTGATGTTTGAGACAGCAGGGGCATACATCGATGATGATGTATGCTGTGCTGCCACAACTTTCTTGAAATGTTTTCTTGAATGTTTGCGTGATGAGTTTTGGAGTAGTGATGGTGTGGAAATTGGATATATCAAGTATAGAAATGTTTGCTTGCCTCCATTTATGTACGGACTTGCTTCAGGAAATTCAAAATTAAGGTCGAATTTGAATACATATGCATTTCCAGTGATTCTTGAGGTTGATGTTGACAGTATATTTCCAATGCTTGCTTTTATCTCCATTGGTCCTGTTGAAGAAAATACTTTAATTTCTTCTCTAGATGTTTATGGTACAAACATGAATCTCAAAGTTGAACAGAAGGTGGCAGTTTTAGTTTCGCTGCTTAAAGTTTCTCGTTCTCTTGCTTTAATTGAAGGTGATATTGATAGGTTTGAGAATGGTGATTATGCTCTTCTCTGTGTAAAGGGTATAAAAGTAAAAGTTCTTGTTAAGTGGCTCATGTTAGCGTTGACTCATGTGGATGAGTCACTTCGCACAGATGCAATAGAGTCATTATTTCTAAACCCAAAAACAGCCAGTTTACCATCTTCTCTAGAGCTAAGTATGATGAAAGAAGCAATGCCTTTAAACATGAGGTGCTCTTCAACTTCTTTCCAAATGAAGTTGACCAGTCTGTTTAGAAAATTCTTTTCTCGAGTTCGGACTGCTTTAGAGAGACAAATAAAACAAAAAAGCTGGCATCCTCCTGTGGTTAATAATGGTGGAATACTTTTTAAGAAACAGAGGATGTTCGTTTTAAACGAGCAGATGATCTTTTTTGTTTTATGAAGTGGTTGAGTAGCTTTTTGTTTTTCTCATGCTACCCTTCGGCTCCATATGAAAGGAAAATAATGGCAATGGATCTTATATTAGTAATGAACAATACCTGGTCGATCGTTCAAGATTCTACATCGGAACTTATGTTAATCACTCCATATGATTCAGGGCTGATATCACCTGAAGCAACTTTATTGCTTGTAAGTTCGATTGTTGACAGCTGGGATCGGCTTAGAGAGAATTCTTTTCACATACTGCTTCATTTCCCGACCCCACTTCCTGGAATTTTGACCACGGACATGGTCAAAGAAGTAATCATTTGGGCTAAGCAATTAGTTTGTAGTCCTCGTGTTAGAGAAAGTGATGCTGGGGCATTAACAATGCGGCTCATTTTTAGGAAATATGTTTTGGACCTCGGCTGGGTTGTCAAAACCTCAAGTAATTATGTTTCTTGTTTACATGAACAGACATTGGATTCTCCTGTTGTAGTTTATGTAGCATCACTTATTGATTGGCTGCATGCTTCTGTTGAAGTGGGAGAAAAAGATCTTTCTGATGCATGCAGGAACAGCTTTGTTCACGGTGTGTTGCTTACCCTTCGTTATACTTTTGAAGAACTAGATTGGAATTGTAGTATAGTGTTGAATAATATATATGGTATGAAGCATGCACTTGAGAAACTACTTGAATTAGTTATGAGAATAACTGTAATGGCACTTTCTGTGGTTGCGGCTGATGCTTGGCATTTACCTGAGGACGTGGAGGATTGATGAATGATTCTTCCTACATATGGGAAGCTAGTGCTGATGAGGTCCCTGTACCTGCATCAGAAACAGAAACATGTTCAAAATCAGTGCAGGATGTTGGCCGTCTGATCAGGTTATTATGGTTGGTTGCTGGCTTGCAATGAAAGAGGTATTTGCTGTTTTCTTTTAAATATGTACTCGACTTTCATCGTAGATTGACTATGTTCTTAACACGTGATTATTGAGTGTTTGAGACGTGTTGTTCACTAGTGGTCATCTGAGGTTGCGATAAACTATTTTTGTAACACCCACTTTTCATATAATCCCTCCATCCAAAATAACATTCCATTAACAAAACAAAAAAAACAGTTTAAAAACATACAATACTACAATTAATGGAGGTTTTAACTAGCAAGATGCCAATTTAACAGTATTTTACCCATATAGTATATTAAGATGTCAATTGTTTAATTTTGATGATAAGGATAAAATGAGAAAAACTACTAAATTAAATTTGTTTAATTTTGAAAGTGGACAGTTAATTTGAGACAGATCAAAGTAGATTTGTGGACAGTATTTTTTGGATGGGGCCATGTGGGGATTAGCTATTTGATTATTTGGAATTAATTAATCATTTTTGAATAGTTAGTTTGATACTAACTAAAATAAAACTGAGCATCAACGAATGGAATTATTTATAAACTCTTTACATACTCTTAATTATCTCTCATTCCATAAATAATCATAATTTTTGCTAACCATGAGAAAATCAAACAGCAGAAGCATGTCTAACTAATAAGATCAATTATCTGATTTTAATTATAAAATCGCACATAACCGCTTTCAAAACAAAAATCCAAACCCTTCTTTCAGTTTTAAAGCTCTCTGTTCTGTCATCTTAGGTAAGTCTTCTGCTAGGAACTATAATAAGGAAAGTTCCATTGCCCACATCAGACATCTCAAGGGAATCTGGTCCGTTATCTGACCCACCTGGTGATCCAAACATGAACGATAATGCTGTTCTTGACTTCAAACAACTAGAGACTATCGGGACCCACTTCCTTGAAGTTCTCATGAAAATGAAACATAATGGTGCAATTGATAAGACTAGGGCAGGGTTTACTGCTCTATGCAATCGGTTACTTTGCTCAGACAATCCAAGGTATGCTTTACAGGCGGTTGGAAAACTATTGCTCATAATAAAAGCTATTTATAAAATTAAGTACTTACACTGCTATCTCTGTTCCTAATTAATCAGACTTAGCAAGTTACCTGAATCTTGGATGGAACAGCTTATGGAGAGAACAGTGGCTAAAGAACAAACAGTTGATGACTTGTTAAGAAGAAGTGCAGGCATTCCTGCTGCATTTATTGCCTTTTTTCTTTCAGAACCAGAAGGCACCCCTAAAAGACTTCTCCCACGGGCCCTACGGTGGCTAATAGACGTAGCCAACAAATCCATGATGTATCAAAATGAGACAAAAGCAAATCCTTCAAGAAATGGAACAGAAATGAATGGTAATGTTAAAGTGAATTCAAAGATTCGAGATGAAGGTGTTATTCCAACAGTACATGCTTTTAATGTCCTTCGAGTAGCATTTAATGATACAAATCTTGCAACGGATACTTCTGGTTTTGCTGCTGAAGCTATGATTATTGCTATACGCTCTTTTTCTTCATCATATTGGGAAGTTAGAAACAGTGCATGTCTTGCTTACACAGCATTGGTTCGTCGAATGATAGGATTCCTTAATGTACAGAAACGAGAATCTGCCAGACGTGCGTTGACTGGTCTTGAATTTTTCCATAGGTATCTTAAACTTGCACTTCTCATTTACAAATATTAAGAACAGAGATGTAACGAAAGGGGGGCTGGATGATTGGTGTCACAGGTCACAAATGGGTTTTGATTGAATCATGTCATTTTTTGTTATGGGTCAAGCTGGGCTGGGTTGGGTTGGCTCACACATACTTTTCTCTCCATGAGTGTGTCGGGCAGTGGGAATGTGGGATAATAGTTCAGCTATGGGAATGTGGGATAATAGGTCAGCTAAACCACATTTTCTAGAGTGGGTCAAAACGTGCCGGGATGAATTAGATTTACCCATTCTTTCATCTTTTAAATTAATTGATGGGTTGATTATGATCATAAAACAACATGTCAACATTATTACAATAGTGATAATCTTTAATGATTGTTCTTTTGAGTTGGGCATCTTTCATCCTTTTGACCAATTTTCCTTCTAGCTGTCTTTTTATTGACCTGTTTATGATTAAATACAACTCATACTGTAGGAAAATTTTAACTGTTTTATTTTGAAGGTACCCATCATTGCATCCGTTCTTGTATAGTGAACTGAAAATCGCGACAGAGTTGCTTACAAATGGATCGACAAAACATGTGGGGTCAAACCTAGCCAAGGCGGTGCACCCAAGCTTGTGTCCCATGTTAATGCTCTTGTCAAGGCTCAAGCCTTCAACAATTGCAAGTGAAACTGGAGACTTATTGGATCCATTTATATTCATGCCATTCGTCAGAAAGTGTTCAACACAAAGCAACCTTCGGGTTCGTGTTCTTGCTTCACGAGCTTTAATGGGCCTAATTTCCAATGAAAAACTTCAAGTCATCCTTATAAACATTGCCACCGAATTGCCTTCTGGAACAAACTTAGCTTCTTCAAATATGATTCATGGTTTACTATTACAGTTAATCTCTCTTCTAGATACCAACTGTAGAAACTTAACAGATTTTTCAAAGAAAGACCAGATTCTAGATGATTTGATCCAAATTCTTGTTACACGGTCTTGGATAGGAAATCCAAATTTGTGCCTGTGTCCCACACTCAACACCAGTTTCTTGAGGGTGCTTGATATTATGCTCAATATTTCAAGAACATGCCACACAAGCAAGAGTTTTGATGCCATTTATAACCTCCTGTGGGAGTTATCTTCAGAATGCTTAGATTCAGAAGCTTTTAGTGGGTTACCTTATTATGATCCAACAATAGCAGAATGTCGAAAACAGGCGGCAACTTCATATTTTAATTGTGTTTTCCAAACATCAAAAAACATCGATAAAGATGACACCTTTACCTCTATGTCAGGGAAACACAATCCCTCATTAAGTTTATTCCATGTACCCGAAACAAGTAACCGTTTTACCGGTTTCCAGGAAATGCTGATACAATGCATGTCAGATGCATCATATGAGGTTCGTATCGCAACATTTAAATGGCTTCTTTTGTTTCTTAAATCTGCAGAATTAAATGATCATATACAAGATCAAGGGACTAAGAGCGGTTTGATAAAGTGGGTCAATATTCATCTTCATACCAAGATGGAGGATCTTTTATCTCAAGAAAAGAATCACAGATGCATTTGCTTAATCTTAAAAGTTCTATTCACTTGGAATCTGCTTAATTTTCAGAAATTAAGCAGCAAAGAACACATGGAAACTAGCTTTGTTGGTAGCATAGATTCTGATTCTCTATTTCTTTTCTGGGATAAATTGGTCTCCTTATATAAAGTCACACGACATGTGAAAACACTGGAAGTTCTTTTATGCTGCATGGCAGTTTGTGTCAAGCAGTTTGCTATTATGTTCACTAGCCAATCCGATCAAGTAAATAGCAAAGTTTATGACTGCATCAGTTACTATGTTGACCTAGTGAAACAACATGCCAGTGCATCAGAGCCAGTTAACATACGCAAAGCAGCTGCCGAGTCAGTAGTCGCATCTGGTTTACTTCAAACAGTTGACTTTATTGGTCAACATGTGAGCGGTAATGCAATCCCATCAGCTAATCTATTAAGCAACATTGATAGGTATGCTTCTAGAACACTAGATATGTGGTCCACATGCATAAAACTTCTAGAAGACGAGGATGTTTCTCTTAGAAGCAAGCTTGCAGTTGATGTTCAAAAGTGTTTTACTTCAGAAATTTATGGAGTAATTCCTAGCCAAGTGGATAAAGTGATAATATCAAGTTTCCAGCATTTATCGTCGATATGCGGTCATTGGACTAACTACTTTGATTATCTTTCTAATTGGATATTAAGTGCATCAAACAGCGTCGGGTCAAGTGGGGATCTTGTGAGACGGGTTTTTGATAAGGAGATCGATAATCATCATGAAGAAAAGTTACTTCTTTGCCAAATTTGTTGCTTCCATCTTGAAAATATTCCAGTATCAGAATCTTTAGCTAAGGATGAAAAGGGTGGTTTGAATTTCCTACATCAATGGCGAAAGAGATTCTTCCTGCGGTTGATGTCGTTTGCCGTTGACCATGGTAGCAATAAAAAAGTTGACTGGGTTGGTGGTTTGGGTAACCATAAAGATGCTTTTTTGCCCGTTTATTCAAATCTTCTTGGTGTGTACACCATCACTAGGTGCATTCTTAAGGGAAGATCAATAATCAGTGGTTCCTTGGTGACAGAAATATCTGATCTTGGAGATGCCATTAAACCGTTTCTTGTAACCCGCTGATTCATAACTTGTTTTTATCAGTGGTGAGACTACATGAGGAATCAGCAGGTGAGCCTGCAGGCGGCAAAGTGGCGGTCTGGGATTGTTTTGATCCTTATTTCCTACTCCGGTAAGCCAATTTATATTCAACATGTTACATGCTAACAGTAATTCATGTTTCACATTTTGATCTTGAACTGCAAAGTAATACAGTAGAAATCTATTCTTTGCTTTACTGCCCCTTTCTAGTTCTAGTGTCAACCTAGAATCATCTTGTTACATAATCAATCAAGGATCAATACAGACCGAACAAGGAAGCAAATTTGTCGTCTCATTGTTAAGTACTATCTAAATACAACCTGGAAGTCTAATATTTTGGGTTAAGTAGGTCTGACTCTTGGCGCTTATGTGACGATTCATGGGCGCCATGGTACAACGGATCACACCCAGGAAATAGCTCGTCTTTTTTTGGAGTGACTGAAAAAAAACTAAAAAACTTAACAGATATCACTCTGATCCCATGAAAGAATAACATATAATCTTGCCGCTCATTGTCATTGGTAAGACTATATAATACAAAGTATACCTAACTATTTGAGGGATAAATACAACGTATAACCAATAAGCTAATCTTTAATCATAAGAATATTATATAGTTTAATTGTGACCAATGATCTTTAAGTAACAAATACCCATTGTAACTTGGGAGCGGGCATGAATGAGTTATTTTTATTCTAGTGGTCCCTTAAAAAACCTCTTAGTAATAAGATATTTAGACTTTTTGGTTGAAATGCTTATAGTTTGTAAAACGAGAAGTAAAAAGTTAATAGTGGGATCGCCCATGAACACAAAAAATGTATAGTGGCCTCCTTATGTTCACTTTTTGGTTTAGTTATCTTTACATCATTTTAAAATGATAGAGATCACCACCTTAATAAGAGTTTGAATAATATAGTAAATGAAACTAGCCCACATCTTTGGCTATCTTTGATCTTGAACTAATAAGATCACTCAACAATGTTTAAGAAATCTAAGAGTCTTGGTTTCAAGATGTTAGTTAGATTGTAGGTTAGGATGATTGTATAAATAGCAAGTTTTTTTTCTTTTGGATGGCAAATAGCATTATATATATAAATTAAAAGAAGGGGCTTAAAAGAAGCTAAGATTGCATATGCTCCAAAGTAGTTATCATGAAGATTGCATAAACCGTCTTTTTGAAGTCTCCATCTCCTCTTAGTGAATAAAATGCGTACACCGGTTGTATATTACACCATGAGCTAATTTTCGAGAATACCAATAATGATAAGCCACATGCTGTGAAAAAGTGTTCCATCTATTTATCTGATTACCCACAAAACCTACATGAAGTAGATTGCAGTGGGCTTCCCAATTAAGGGTATATACTTTTTGGGAACCCACCCATTCAAGGGAACTTATACTAATCAGCCACTATATTCTTGTTTTGTAATAGGATCTTTACGCACCTTGTAGAAAAGTCATGTTTTTATTCCGCATTGGATTTACCGACAGCAGCCTTGCAATTAAAAGAGTCTAAATCATTCTTTTCTTGGATTGTTAGTAAATCCCTTTTCCATCTCCAATCCTTACTAAATTTTGATTCTTCATTTTAAAACAATCACCGATCAAAACACTTTTGTCGATCCAAAACCTTAATGCATCTCCACTTCCTAAAACACAAAATAGTAAACAATTAATTTTATATACACGATCTTAAAATCATCCCCAATTTTGAATATATTCTTCTAAACTCCAGTTTAGGATAATCTAACCAAAATAAGTTTCAACTTAATGCAGTATGATGAATGGACCATATAACATTCCATCAAAGCAAATATTTTTCGTTACCATCATTTTGAGAGCATTGCATTGTGTAAATGTTTCATGTGAGTAATTCCCAAGCCACCCAAATCCTTCGGACCCACCCCACAAAAAAATCTTTCTTAATTTTTCTAAGGTGTTAATTACCTTGACTCGTGCTCTATACAACGAAAATGTGAGCATGTTCATTTGGAAGTATTTTAAACGCTTCATGTATAATTTAAAAATAAAAATGTTGGATTCTCGAATTGTTCACTCTTGAAGAATGTGGGCATGTTCTATTGACAAATACGAAGAAACCATTTTAATCTTAAACTATCTATTATGTTTTTAATATTTTAGAAAAAATATGACATATATAGTCTGTTTTTTTAAATGCATATATGCACATGTGGGTATTTTTTTACTTAAAGATCATTAGTCACTTTTAAAAAAAATGATATATAGACTTTTCTTATTATAAATCAAAGAAATAATGTGATGATAGAAATAAACCATTTTCTTTCAATTTTAGAAACTATAAGATGAGTTTTTTAAGGGGCCACTAAAATAGATTAATTTTGTTAGTTTTTACACATATTTAGATGTATAAAACCAAAAGATCATATTTTTTATACTTATTTATCTTAACTCGTTGAAACAGTTAGTATCTCAAGGATGACCATATTCTACATTTTTAAATTTATTTTTTTCATTAGAAAATGTTAAAATAATCATATGATTATGGTTTATTTAAATAATATGATATAATTTTCGTTTACAATTTATATAAATTATAATTTATGCTTAAATTTAAATAAGTCAACGAGCAAGCCTACAAGGCGAGCTAATCTTAGCTCGGGCTAGGCTTGTTTAAAAAAATTCAACTTTGTTGAAACATATGCATAACTTGGTTACCACTGTGTAAAATTTTCAAAATATATTGTACAAAATTATAGCTGATATTTCTATAAAGATATTTAAAGTGACATAATTTCGTGTTGAAATTCTACAAAACTTATCTTTGTTTGAAAAGCTTGTAACCGATATTTCTTTAAACCTTTTGATGAGTAGCATCACATGAAAATAGCCTTATTTTAACGCCGATAGTTTTTTTAATTGGTTAATTACATCAAAATACAACTCAACCCATCTTTGATTAAAAGTTATAAACCAAGTCGTTGTGAATTTAAGTTTTAACATAAAAAGCATGTGAGTAATATGTGAGTTTACCGCTAAGAAACTACATAAAATTGTTTGTCGTAACTTTGAGTTCGAAAAAAAAAAAGATTTTCGAGTTCGTTTAGACTTATGATTAGTATTTGTATTTTATTGATAAATTTATTTCGCGTATGTCTATATTTAATTAATTTCTAGTTGATTCGTATAAATAAAAGGGTCGACCCATGTATCAATTTATCATGTGTTTTAAATAAACAAGTAAACGGTTTCATAACCCTCATGTTCTGCTTGTTAATATCTTTCATATACCATAAAATCCATCAAAAATTGCAATATACCTTTATTTTTGTTCATATTGTATGTGTTTGTGTGTTTATTAATTTACTTATTTAATTATATCAAGTATTTTGGTGAAAAATAACTGTTTTCTAACCAGGAAATATATGCAGCAAACTTTTATTAAGACAATTGATTGACGTAAATCAAAAACCCACAATTTATTTCATATGCCAAACCATAGTACATATAACACCAAACTCTATATATATATATATATAACATATATATAAAAAAAACACATTTATTTATTTCCGGCGACGAGACACCACCTCCTATCATTATTTATTATCTCCGATAACTCATACTTCCACCTCAAGGAATGCTGCAACATGATTAATCAAACCATTATAATCACTAATTAATGAAAAATATCATTTCATCCAAACAATTAATTAAGTAGTATTGTTTTGTAGTATTGTACTCACGTGTTACAGTTGACGTTGGGGTTGATCGGAATAGTGGTGGAGATGCCACACTTTCCGGGCAGGCTATTGGCGGCATCCTGGCGGACCTTTAGCTGGGCTGCGGCAGCCTTAGCGCAGTTGCAGGCGGTTCGCCTGTCGGCTTGGCTGCGGGTGGCGCCTTGAAGCTTCTTGGCTCCATCGCAACACGCCTTGGTGGGCGAACCGCCCGCTTTCAAGTAGCCTATGCATGGTTGGAGCATGCTACTAAGGTCACCACAAGTGATGGCTTCACTTGGGTGCACCATCACTAGAACCATCACCATCAGTGCCAACATTGCTGCACCCATTGATCCTTTCATCTTGATTTGATTTGATTCGATTCGATTATTATTGTTGTTGTTGTTGTTTGTGGGTGTTGTTGATGAGGGTGGTGGGTTATTTATAGTGTGATTGGTGATCGGTGATGATGGTGACATTGGAAGTGATGTGTAAGGTGTTTTTGGGCACGTAACAAAGGTTGTATGACAAGTGTATGTTTGAACACCAGCACTTGATCATTTTGGTTTAGGGTTGCTAATAATAGTAAGTTTAGAACGACTAGTCGATATCTTTTTGACCACATTAGTCCACTTTCTTGCATCACGTCTCATAAACGTACCGCTTCGTCTTGGTGGTAGGTTTGGATATCATTAAAGCGGGTCGGGTTGGGTTGGGTTGGGTTGGGTGCCAGATCCAAACGGTGAAAATGAGATTGGGCCAAACATAGACACCAAAAGTAGATATACACAACTAATTACACATGTTTGGTTAAGCCCAGCCCGATGTCTCAGTGTAGAAATGTGATTACAACACAAAAGATTAACCCGAACCCAACAGGAAGAACCAAATAACAACATTAACGATGCTGAAAACATTGCCTAAATATATATTAAAAGAACATAAAACATGACAAAGGGTGACAACATTAGATCTAAAAGTTAGCAAGGAAAGAGCAAAAATGAGGGCTCTACATGAATCTTGGTGTTGTATAAACTAACATTACTTAGTTTATTATGACACCAGATTAGTTGATCACTAGTTAATCTAGACATTTGCAGCACCCTTGACACTAGTTTCAAATCCACTTGACAAAAGAAGTAAAGTACTGGATCTTCTGTCATATCTTCTCTGCACCTCAACTTCTTTAGTATTGAATTCCCACTTTTCAGTTGTTCTTTCAGCTTCTTTTCCTTCTGCATATTCATCAAACACGCGATAAAATCTCACCAAGATACCAAATTTCATTGTTCTAGATTCCTGTTTCATATGGGTGTGTGCTTTCACTAACAAAAATCTTTTAGATTCTTTAACACAAAACGTTCCCAGGGGTGGGAATTTCCGACACAACAATCAGATTTGGGTTGTAATTTCTAGCCCTTCAAATAAACAAGTCGTGTTCAAGTTTTGAATTGACCTGTTTAGCCTTTAAATAAAATGTCAAACCTTTAAACCGTTAAAAATTAGAATTTGTAAGATCAACCGACCAACTTGTTTATGACACGTTTAAACTTTAACATACTTATTACAACCTGACAACCCATTTATGACCCATTTAGCTTGTTACAACTTGTTTCAACTCATTTATAACCTGCTAATATGTTTGAAATTGAATACATAAATAGGGTCATGTTTCTGTTACATAGTGTGTACTCGCAGATAAAAGTATAATTAAGGTTATGCTTATTACTTTGTGTGGAAATCTGATGAACTAACCTTGTGTAAATCTTTTTGAAGCTCCATGAAGAGCTGTGAGTCCTCTGGTCTCTGGAATTCCACGGGTGTTTGCCGCTTATATTTATCAGCACGAACAAATCGCCAAAATATGCGTATTGATTCTTCTAAAATCTCAACTAGTGTGTCACTTGTGATATCATATACAACTTCACTTCTAGCCTTCTTGTTCTTCAAATGATCATCTGCAAATCATTCAAACATAAATTCAATGAAATCACAAATTCCAAAAGTTATCAACTGATTATATCCTCACCTCTAATCATGGGAACTTGTAACAGATTACGAAAAACACATCGACTCTTGACATAACTCTGGATTCTTGGACCTTGAAAAGGTTGATCCTCCATGAATCTTTGCATCAACACTTGAAACTGCTGAAACTCACCGGCTATATCATTAAATCTTCGAACCATATGTGTGTCCGATTCCCATATGTCCAACGCCTTTTCGTATTGCCAATGTAGGATTTCCCATGACAAACACATTTGACCAACATACACAACTTCCAAATCACTTTCTAGTTCTTTGATGAACTTCATTGTTGGGTCATTTTCATGCTTCTTGCCTTTGTTGGTCATGAAACTTTGGTCAAAAAGTGTTGTAATTTCAGAAACTGATGATCTTGAGCTTGAAGATGATTGAGGGGGATCTTTTAACTGTAAGAAACCTGTATATTACACGAGTAAAAGGAAAAAAAATTAAGCTTTTTAATTACCCAAAAACTGTTTGTGTTTATTTTGACTATCTCAGGTTGCTTTGGTATGTAAAGAATATTTCTTAAAGTCAAACAGAAGAAATTAGAGGGTTGTTTTGGATGTGTGTTTTCATAGTAATTATGGTGATTGAATACGACTAATTAGTTGCTTAAAGCCAAAGATAGTGGGGAGATTAACATTTATGTCAATAATTTGTTTTCTTCTAACAACTTGTTATAAGATCATCCAAATCTGATAATTTTGACACAGAATAATTAAAAAGTTCTTAATTCTTATAATAAATTTACCATTCATTAAAAGATGGTTACTGCAGCTACAAATGGCTATAATTTGCTTAAACACACTGACTTTATTAAACTACAGGTGTTCATGAGCCATTGAAACCGATCTAACAGCACAAAAGATGGTTACTACAGTTCGGTTCACGGTTTTATAATCCGGTGTTAACCGTTCAAAAGATGAATTAAAAAACCGATGTTAATGGTTTTGTTCATAGTTTGGAACTTGAAACTGTGTAACCAAACCAACCATTTTCCCTTGTTATAATTTTTAATTCATTTTGGGCATATGTATAATATTCTTGAATCATATTTTTCATTTTCAAAAAGTTAATACAAACAAATGAACCTGATAAACTCAGAAAATCGGTTCAGACCCAACCAACCCGGCCGGTTAGGTTGGTCATTTTGTAAAACCATAGCGGTTCGACTCAAAACTTCCATCAAAACCAACCAAATTAGACCGTGAACACCATGGTAAAAAAACTTTTTCTTTTACTTTTTACTGTGAATAGGTGGTCATTTTCGGTGGTTGTCACAGATTTATCCACACTACATAAAAGCATGACTGAAGTTCACTTAGGTAAACTGTCTCTCAACATAAACACTAATATGGGTACCAGACAAGATTTTGTGGGATCTGTAATGAGTGACATTAAAGAAACAATTATAATACTGGAAAGTTGCTAGATTGACGATAACAAGACCAAAAAGGAATCCTTTTATTATGATAACAATAATCATAACATGACCGAAAAGAAAATTAAGATTTGTAAAGGGTGTACAGGAGGGGGCATGACTTAGCTCCCGTTTTGCGTAGGGTCCGGGTATGACGCAGAAAAAAAAACTACGATCAAAACCAGTTTTAGCAAACATTGTTAACTGCGACGGCAAATTATATTAATTAGTTTAAGCGCACATCCCGAAAGCGCCTTAGATGGTGTTTTGAAGGATTAAGAAAAGATCTTGTGTGGTTGTTGGATTATTATGTTGGTAAGAATTTTAGTTATTATTAACTTTCACATGATTCTGGTCTCATTATAATAAACAAATAATAAATTTTCAAGAAAGAGGTTACAACATCCCTCCATGAGTGCAAATCCATTAGGATTGCAAGAACATGTTTAGGGCTTTTGATTGTGTACAGTCTTGTCCCCCACCTTATTAACCAAATTGGTGGAACATGCTTTTTATGAATTCATTTGAGGGTTCTGATCTATGAAAACTGAGATCTTTGAATAAAATAACAAATTTATATAAATTTTTACTAAATCTCTTTTGTCTTTTTTCTGTGGAACAGTTTTCTATACCATTTGATTCTTCTATTTCCATAAAGTTGATCACCCAAAGTTATTTACATCATATTGTGATGGAAAAGGACCCAAAACCCTCCTCTTGTCCCCCCACAATGCAAAAAGATAACTTTTTTCCATTTCACAAGTCATCATTCTTTAACCTGCAACCTGAAAAGTTTCATAGTTTTTGTGTTTCTTTTGAACCCACCTAACCAGATAAAATGAGCCCCTTTCCCTTCCCCTTTCGAATTTCATTTTCGTGTACTTATCATGAAAGATAAGATGCAACACATAACGCATTGCTAACACGCATGTTAATCTGTCAATTACTAGTTTGTTGTATTACAAGTTTTATGAGTGATATTTTTCTTGATTAAAAAAGAAAATAAGTCAAATACATACCTCCTTGTACCTAATTACGCGAACATGAGAATTAAAACTTCAATTTAAAGAAAACTCAGTTCACTTGACTTCTCATTAACATTAAGATTGCAGTAGTCAGTCTAAAAATTGAGTTGTAGTAATTAGTTTAAAGTGTTTAGCAAAATTAAGTTTATGATTATGATACTACAATCATTTAGGTTCTACACAATCAGAATTGAATATTCACTTAAGCAGTTGAATGCAAACATCTGATATTTGAGATAAAAGATGAAATTATCCAACTATCATTAACTTTAAACAAATGATTATATGATTCTAAATCATCAATTTGTAATAATCAATTTTAAAATGCATATCCATACAGTTTTACTAGTGTGCCTCAGAGATTATCGAGTTGCATAACAATGTCTAAGGCACACTATATTAGCAAGTAGTGGTGTGATAGAGAAGAAAATAGAAGAAAAAGATGGATTCGTGTACCTATGGTATACATTTTCTGGTAATTGAAAATGTCGAATTTGCGCATTCTTTCTCTGTAACTCTTGTAAATCTTGTGAACTTCACCCATCTTTCCTCCTCCATTTTGGTAAACATCCTCAATTTTCCAAGGCTTCAATTCCTCCATGATCTTTGGAGGCGATTCTGATTCTTCAAAAATTGTCGGTAGTCCGATGGCTTTTACCTTCTTGATCTCCATCTGTAACTGCTCAATCAACTCTTGATGTTCCCACAAAGATTCCAACTTGTTTGTTGTATCACCAGACAAATTCTTCCCATTCCCTGATTTTGCACCAAAATCATTCTCAGATAAGAAGTTGGATTGTGTCCACTTGTTCTGTTCTTTTTCATCAAACTCTACTTCAAAATCTGCATCTGACAAGAATCCATCTTCAGGGTGTAAATCAAACGTCGGTGAATGAAGATTATTTGATCCATATGAATCTGTGTTCGAATCAGGAGATGAACAAACACTTTCATTACGAACTTCTTGCAATTTCTCTTCACCAAAAGTATCATATTCTTCTTCTTCTTCCTCCATTTTTGTGATCTTATGCTCATCCGACACATCACTCGTTGGTGAATCAAGATTACACGAACCACTTGAATCCATATTTGGATGGGAGGATATATAAACAAATTCAGCATCATTCTTTTGCAGATTTTCTTCACTACAAGTATAAATTTCTTCTTTCTCCTCAACTTTCTCAATATTCTTCAAATATGAACCATCAACCATCAATCCTTCAAGAGCACATTCCTGATCTTGAAAACCGTCTTCCCTCTGATCATCATCTGACACATGAACAGACCTACATGGAAGCCAACTTTTCTTCAGCAAAAAGAATGACAAAAGAATCAATAACCAGTTATTCTAAAGGATTTAAAAAAGCATACCTTTCCAATTCAAAGGCCCTGCACTCATTTGTCATGAACCATCATTCGTATTCGTATCAACTTCAGCATCTTCCACCGAAACCTCAGATGAATCAGTGTGTTCAGTGAAATCAAGCAATTGAGATATTGTTTTTGGGTTTTTATTGAACTCCTCAAAAGTTGGAAACTTAAAGGTAAATGAAAACTCATGGGTCTCGTTTTCATCTCCTTTTTCATCAACCCTGTCATATTCTTCACTTGAAAACTCTAAAAACTCTTGTTTATCTTCCATGGCCTCTGTATATGAAGCCTGCAAATCACTCGATATCCCCTTTGAAGAAGCACCCTTTCTTGTCAATCTGAGCAACGTAATACCAAAAAGATAGATAAACATCAAGTTTTTATCATGCAAGAAGAAGGTAAAATCAATTATTTGAATACCTTGTGAAATAACGAAGCAGATGAAGCAAACAAGTGGAGACAGAAGACCAAAATCCCAACACAAAAAGAATCAATTTCGGGTATAAAAACTCAAGAACCGAATCCATAGCAGTAAAATCGAAATGGGTAATCCGAAATCGTCAAGAAAAACTGTCCCATTTAATCATGACCGATGAATTCAACCTGAAGCAAGAAAAACAGAGGAAACAAGGACATACGAGCAACAAAAGGGGTTCGTGAAATTCATCACACTTTTGACAAAAAAAACACACAAAATCATCAGCGAATTGACTAATCACCCGTAAACAAAGATAAATTACACAAGTGTGAAAACTTGAAAAGGGTTTAGAAGATCAAATCGCGATTGAAATCTGACCTAATCGGATGAAAAAGAAAGCAAAATTCGAAGGGTACGTGACAGCGAACTCAGGGGTTCGTGTGTTATTGTGTGAATTGGGGTTTCGGGTCGGGTCATGAAGAGAAACAACGGGTAAATGGTGGAATGAAGGAGGAGAGAATGTGTGGATATCGGGATTTGGGGTTTGACCAAGGAATGTTGAGGTGCAGATGGAGGCGCCAATCACAAGCTTTTGCTTTGGTCCATGCATTCAAACACATTTTATATCACATTTATTGCTAATTATTAATTCATGCTACTTTTCTTCAAACAATTAAAACAAAATTTTAATATCTTGTTTTAAACTTGTAAAATTATAATTTTTTCTAAAACATAATTTTTCAATGTATAATGTATAATGGTTTTCGAACATGATTTGAGAAAATATGTAATTTTATAAGTTTAGAGAGGGGTATATAAAATTTTCATTTTTCTTTGAATGATAACAATGTTTTTATTCATATAAGTGCAAGGAGGGAAGCTAGATCAAGTGATTATGTATATTGTATGTTGGAGTTTATGAAAAGCAAGGAACAAAAACTCCATAAAGATTCGTGTGGCGGCTGAAAACATGATCGAAGATATCAAGTGTGCGATGTTCTTACGGGTAAAAAACAAGACTACACTCAATAGTCTTGAATGTAGCGATGAATTAAGAAATTTATTTATATAGATTCACTATTGAAAAATGATCTAGTTTCATATAAACGAACATAAAATTTTTCAGTTCGGGTCAGGTTGGTCAAACAAATTAGTAAAAGTAATGATAAGTTTAGTCAACAAACCAATTGATAATCAATATCTTTTATTGTTTTCACTATTATTTTGGCAATATCACTTACTCATTAATCATTAATGTTGACAAACTTTGTATCGTTTTATTCGCAAAAACAATGTAGTTAATGACGAAACCAAAACTTTTTAAGTGAAGGTCATAGTTAAAACATACAAAATGATAAATGATGGTAATGAACTAAGACAGTTTTAAGCTAAATTAACTAAACAATAAAATTATAAGCTAAACAGAATAAATTAAATATTTATACTACTGTATAAAACAAAACCTTAAGATACAAATGTAGTTTTGTAAAAAAGTTAAGGCACCTAATACAACTTTTAGCATTAGGGCCAAGTGTTCTACACAATAAGTTATATTCTATACCTCATTTAATAAACTTTTATTTGAATCTTAACTATATGATTCCTAACTACTTTTATTATCATAAAAATAATAATAAATAATAATAATTAAATATATTAAATAAACAAGCAAAATAGATATTAATAAAAAATCTCACTTAAAAATTTAATTATAATTTAGTATTTCACTTGTTAAAAAATAAGTAAGTTTGAATAGAATAATGAAAAAAAAGACAAAAGCTTAATTAATGTAAAGGCAAATTTTTTTATTCTAATAAAAGAGTAAATGAGAATGCTATATGTAATCACTACAATTCTCATCACCAAAATTTTCTTGTCTCTCTCTCCTATTAAATAATTACTTTAATTACTAATAATATTATTTTAAATACTTTTTAATATTTAATAAATTAATAAATAATCTATTTATTAAGTTTATTTCTTAATAAATCAATACTTTTAAAAAGTCAAATTTTTAAAAATAAAATTAAGCAATTTGGAAGTTGTAATAAGAAATTTTTTTAAAAAATGTATTTTTTACGGTTTGTTTTAAAATAAAATGTTTATTTAGAAAAAATCAAAAACAATATTTTAAAAAGTCGATATCACTGTTTTATTATTTATAGTTATTTCTTATACGTAATTTAAGTATATCATATCTAATAATATTATTTTATATTTAATAATTTTATTATATTAATATTTTATTTGTTCAACTCGTGTAATACACGGTTTACTAAAGCTAGTACCAAATATTAATCTTATTTGGTAAAAAAGATAATTATGGTGGATATTAATTAGTTTTGTTATTCTTTTTTTAACTTCAATTTACGTTTATCTTTTTCATCAAAATCTAAAAACATATAATATTGTTGTTACTCGAACAACCCGTACATACATCTCTATATACTCGTTAAAGTTTACTGTATTCCAGTGTCACCAACATATATATGTTCTCCCCTGCTTGAATGGTCTGGTCTAATTTTCATATTAATCGTCTATAATATTTTTTATATATATCTTGGTGATGTTTGCATCTAACACCTTGTTAAATTTGGTGAAATAAATTATGTTGTTTATAAAAAGATTAAAAAAAATGCAAACGGGGAGCTGGCATGAAAACTCCATACAATACCAATGAATAGTGCCTATGCAACTATAATAACAACAAAGGATAATCAGTCCAATTATTTAAAACAAGCTGTTAGAAACACCTAGGTGCTGTTTGTTTTTTCTGTAGGAAAACGTCTGCAGTCTGCGGACCACATCTGTAGACATCTGCAGCAGAAGAGGTGGACCAAACGTCTACAGTCTGCAAAAAAAAGACTGTTTGTTTTTTTAACATCTGCAGAATGCTGAAATATTCTGTAATTAAACAAAACCTATTTTTTAAACTTTAAAAAGAACTTTAACATTAATATATAAATAAAAGTCATACAAATACATTAAAATAAAATAAAAGTAATACAAATACATTAAAAATATAAATAAAAGTCATACAAATAAATGTACTTTTACATTATTCGATATTCTGCATTAACTGCTCTGCAATTTCATCTCGTAAGTGAATCATATATTCCCGGTCTGATGCGGTACCATGTTCTTGAACATCATTTTCATCAGCATCAACATGACGATTTTCAAATGACACATTGGGTTGATCGTATTGTGTAAAAAGTCATCGCTGAGACCCTCTTTCCTTATAAAATTATGTAGCGCGAAACACGCAATGGTAATGTTCCTTTGTGTACCAACGGAAATGGTGTCATCCTCTTCAATATAGGGAATCGTGCTTTCAAGACACCAAACGAACGCTCAATAACGTTTCGTAGTTTTGCATGTGAATGGTTAAATTTTTCTTTATTGGTCAATGCACGATTCCGACGAAAATCTCCAAGCCAATACCTAACATTACGATATGGAGCCATAAATCCCCGTATGTGTGCATAAGCGGCATCACAAAGATAATATTATCTGTAAAGATATATAAATAATTAGAAAATTTAAGTAAAATACAAATATTTAAATACAATTAAAATACATGGTGGTGGTAACGGGAATGGAGCATTTGTATCTGACAACGCCTCTGATTATATTCTAGAATCATGTGCTACCCCTTCCCAGCCCGCCACAATAAATGTAAAAATCATGTTGAAATCACAAATTGCTAATACGTTTTGATAACAATCCCCTTTTCCTCTTCCTCTATATAAATCTTGTTTGCTAGCTGGGACAACAACATGTATCAAAGTTCCATCAAGTGCACCAACTGCTCCTTTGAAAATCCGTCGTAGCCTTTTGTTATGTCCCGGAATGTTTGGATTCGGATTGAAAGAAGTTGGTATTATCATATCTTTGGCAAAAAGCATCATTTTATCCAACACTTCATAAAAAAATTTATGAATTGTTTGCTTTGAGTGTTGAAATCTACGCTTGATAACCACGTAACGTTGATTATGACCGACTATCATCAAAAACATAGCCAATGTCATAAACAGTGTCATAAACTTAACATAAAACACATAAACAAACAAGATAAACATGAACAATGTCATAAACTTAAAACATAATCATTAAAGATCCAATGTCATAAACAGTGTCATAAACATAAAACACAACCATTAAGATCCAATGTTTTCAATGTCATAATCATGTGCTATATTAGGTTCAAACTTTTAGCCGTCATCTTGATCCACCCTTTTAAAACTTCTGGAATTTCTGGCAGGTCATCCATGCCTCTCTCATGGAATCCGACAATCCAAAGATATGAAAAGCAGCTAAGAATAAAGGATCTACTGGATCTAACCCAACCAACTTTAACCTCTCAGAACATTCAAGAACTGTTGGTCTTCTTTTCCTTTAATCAAATATTGAAGAGCCTTTTTCATATCAGATGCTAAATCATCATCAGTGATAGATGATTTTGAGGTTTTTGCCCTTTTTTTTGGAGTAGGGTTAGTGGTCGGTTCCAAGTTAGGCTCGGGGGTATCCTCAGGAGTAGGCTCGGAAGTGTGGTGTTCAAAATCATAAGAGCCAGCATCATCTTCTGTGTCATGAACAATTGTATTTGTAATCATAAGTGGTTTAACACGTTGAGCAAAAGATGACCCAACAACTGAAGTTGTTTGGGTTGAGGTCCACTTGCAATTTCCAGTGGCAGTATTAGCATCAAACAATTGTGCACAAAGTTCGGGAAATGGCAATGGAGTCGTTTTCAAAGATCCAGCCTTCGGATGCCCCTAAACCCAAAATATAAAATATTATAAGTTTATGTTTATAGGTAGCTGTTAAAAAATAGTATATATATACGTGAACATACCTTCTTAAATTCTTCCCACTCCTCGTTTGTTAGGGTAAAAGTATTTGTTTGAGCATTATATATATTGCCCGTTTTGTTTTTCAAATACACCCATCCGATGTATTTTGCTTTCAGATTATCATATGCGTTCTTCATTTGTTTTTGATTCAACTAAAGGCCAAACTTTTCTTTAAAAACTTTACCTAACCTATTCCAGAGTCTTTTTGCATACTCAAACTTTCCTACCAACCTTATTTATTTCTTCAATACAAGTCTCTAATAAGCATTGTATATGCTTATTTGACCATTGATGTTTTTCGCCCATTTCTATTAACCAACAAACAAACAACAAAAAACACAATCAAACATTATCAAACAACAACATTATCAAACAAAATCAAAAACTAAACATTATCAAACAAACCTAAACATTATCAAACAAATGTTTAACACAAAATTTGTTACTTATTAATGAAACTCTTCCCAAACAGGATGCCACAAAAGGACAACAATATTCATCGAAGAATAACATTCAAACAATATTCATGAACAACAACAATAATCAATAAGGCCATTGAAATTCTAACAACCAAACAATATTCATGAACAACACCACAATATTCAAATCAAAAAACATCAACAAACAACTTCATGACCACACAACATTCAAACTAAAGAAGAACAACAAACAAAACAAACTCATGACCAACATTCAAACAAAATCAAAGAACAGTCCTCACTTTCGTAGACACACAAACAATAATCTCAAGCACATTGAAGATTATATCAAAAAAACAACCAAATACAATAAACTTATGCATTTATACAAATGAAGGTACCTTTAATTGAAGAATAGAAGAGCCGATTCGAACAGATCGAGCACCGGCGGAGGCAGATTGTGCGACCGGAGAAGGCTGCGAGAAAGGAGGCTTCGAACAGGGGCTGCGAGAAAGGGGGCTGCGACCGGAGATGCGCGACCGGAGGGCTGCGAGAAAGGGGGCTGCGAACAGATCCGTGACCGGAGAGGCGCGACCTGAGATCAGCGACCGAGATCCGCGACCGAGAAGGCACAGGCGACCGGAGAAGGCACAGGCGACCGGAGAGGCGGCGTCGACCGGGGAAGGCACAGGCGACCAGAGGGCGGTTGGCTGTTGGGGGCTGTGGAGTGGTGAGTGTTGTGGGGTTCTGGAGAAATGATATGGGATTAGATGGAGGTTGAAAGAGTTACGAAGATGTGTGTTTGGGTCTTCTCCAAGAAGAGGACGGGAAGACATTTTTTAATGAAATGTCTTCCGAAAAACAAACAGTCTGAAAGTTCAAATGTCTGCGCATCCTCTTCTTGTGAAGACAAAAGAGGCTGAGAAGATCTTTTGTAAAAAAACAAACAGCCCCCTACACTACTTGTCCCAACTTAGCCAAAACAAATAGAATTTCTTGTTTTAATGCTTACACAAACGGGTTATGTGATTTTAAATAAAATTTAGATTGGCACGCAAGAAAAATAAGTGTGTTGTAATGTTATATCAAGAATTTTATGAATTCAAAATTTGACTCAACATAGTTTTAAAATAAAATTTATATACATTTGTAGATAAACATAAGAAAGTATGACCTTTTTAAATAACTTCTTAAACAAGAAACTTAATAAAATAAATAAACAAAGAAAAATAAAATAATATTGCAATCGTAGGTTGAAATAAGAAGAAATTCCAGTGAATATTTTGTTTCACTTTTCTGTTTTTAGTTCAACTATTTTGTATATTTTATCTAAATCAAAATAATATGAAGTCACAACCCAAATGACATTTTTGTTACTCGAAAAATCATATATACATCTCTATATACATACACGTGAAAATTCACTTTGATGCGACATACATAGGTCCGCTCCTGGTTATGTCAATGAGACCATTTCAAAGCCTGTAATTTGATTATAATTTTTACTCATAAAAACCCAATGGATTTGATCTCTTTGAACAATCTTGAGACTGAATCATTCTTGTTGGTGAAAACCAATTTTCGTTATAAGTGTCAAATTGCAAAAACATAAATACTTAAAGATTAGAATACCTTTTAAAAAAAAGTTGATCAAAATTCTTTATTAAAATTTAAAAACAAGTAAATATATCCCCTTCTATGACCAAAATGTTTCTAGAAACTGAAATTAACAACCTAATATTAAATTTAGATAACTAAACAATGAGTTAATAACATTCATGATACATGTGCTTTACCAAATTAAATACAATTGTAAAATTATTAAAAAAATCGTTATAGTCAAAATCCAGAGGCCACAAACGAACGAATTCGGTATGAGTCAACAACATGTTATTAACTATGTTGACTTTGTTTGCGGTAAGTTGCTGAAGTATGGGAACCTAAGTTGACAATTCGGTCAAGTTAGTTAAATATTAAAATTTAGTTTATTCTATCTGTTTGATTAGACAAATATTATTTGTTATTCTGGATAAAATTCAAATTATATTAGAAGTTATAGATAGTTAAGAATAAACTAGATTATATAAACCCATATTAAGATGAGTTGTAACTAAGTTTTTTTAAGTGAGTTTTTTTGGTTAAAATAAAAAGTTTGAGAGTTATCCTCTAACGTCTTTTTATATTATCGATCTGGGACTTGAGATTCACTGGTACATAAATTGAGTTTTCTGAATTTCTATGTATGGGTGCACTACGAGTGTCTTGAAATTCGTCATATAAAACTCGAAATGAACATTTGACATGTTTTCTTTTTAATTACAAACTGATAGCAGCACAAAGAACGTGGAAACCGTAATTTTAATTTCTTTATAAGTAGAAAAATCAATAAAAACAATATTTTTGTTTGAAAGAGCATAACTTGTAAGAGGAAGCTTTCGAAATCGGACGATGATGAATATTACACAAAATAGAAATAAAATAATGAAAATGAAAACATGATGATGGAGACATAATCCACGCTTCCCAATAATATTTAATATAGTTATTTATTTTTTTGAATGACTAATGAATAAATTTTAAGCCCGGCCACCGGGGTATACCCATTTGCGAAATATCACCCTTGGCTCACTTATAACATATTGCACCTAGTGATACTTTAATCCATGATCTCTATTTTGGAAAGTCATGAAATGCTTCTTTCTAAACCACTTGATCTGGGACTTATTAACAATATAGTATTTATTGTTTGCGGCTTTGTGTGTTTTTGTATGTTTCTTTGACTATTCGACACTTATTGTCGTGGTCAAACCGTCAGCCTACAAGGTTCGAAGTTTCAACTGCTATTAGAAACTAGACATCATAATAACCTCAAGTTTATTTAAAAATACAAAATATCAAATACTAAACATTTGAGGTGTTGTTAACCACCAGGGTTGGCGGCTAGTGTCCGGTATAGGCATAGGCGAAACCTCTTTAAAATTTATTATTTAAATGCCACCGGTTAAGTTTTATTGAGTAAAAAATTCTATTGTTATAATTTTGTTTCATACTAAATGAGATTAATAATATAATTTGTTTTTTTTGTTATTTTATTCAAACTAATAAACCAAATGAGTGAATAACCGACTACTTAAATTTAGGATGTCTGTTCATCAAAACATATAAATAATAAAAACAAGTATAAAAGAAAATATAATTAAATTATGTTTGTACATAATATATAAAAGAAAAATACAGCTAAGCTGAGAAAGGGTGAAAGAGTATGTGCCAGTCCTATAAGTGGTATCGGTTATGAGTACTGTCTGCTCATCAATTCATCCATGGTCACTTGAAGCAACTTCGTCATCATACGATATCCTCCGTCCCCTTATATAGCCTCTTCACCTACCGCATTGATTCCCATGCACACATTTCTTCCAAATTTCTTTTTAGACGTCAACAAATGTTAGTAACTTGTTGACGATATAATAGTTATATTATCTAAAGATAATTGCATACCCCTTATGAGGATGAGAAACATGAGATCTCTTGGTGCCAAAAAAAGTGGACTCACAGGGTAATAGGACCCGTAGTGAAGAACTAGCATAGATAAAAACAAAGAATCGACAAGAAAATAAAAATAAAGATCACTTGATATTGATATTAAAAACCACACAAAATAATAACCTATAGCTTTCTATTTATACCAGATATGATCTACTCATAACTCAAACACAATTAAATAACAAAACTCAATACTAGTCTATTTCAAACTCTACCAAAAGTCTATTTCAAACTTTGAAGGTGGTTTCTAAAAAAACCATGATTTATTAGAAAACTATGTAAATCAAATCTAAACCATTGATCTATTTGATCAATGGTTGATATACATAATGACATTTTAATAATAATTTAAAATTTAAGTATATTATATTAATGATATAAATGCAAATCTGGAACAATATTTTTAAGTTCTAATAACATTCATCAAAACTTCTACATTTACTCTTCTCTCTCCTCTTTACTCTCTCATAAATTACATTTAAAAAAATCCAAGAGTTGACTTCATTTTTGCTATCTTCATATGCATCAACAATTGATTTTGTAACATCTTGTAATTTTGGTTAACTAATAGTTAACCTCGTTTATTTTTGTAAGGATTATTAATGTTTTTCATGAAACCTTTAGGCTATTTGTGTTTATCTCTTAGTTAGTCTCTAATTCTTTAATGCAAAAAGATTATAGTTTATCTATTAAATTGAATATTATAATAATCATAAAAATAATAACAATAATAACTTTTATAAGAGTAATAATTATGTTATTATTAATACTCATAATAATAGCAAGTTATAATAATAATAATTATAATAATAATAATAGTAATTGTAACAATAACATAATAATTTTGTAAAAGTTATTTAAGCTAAAAGATGTTTATAACTTGGGTTTAAAAAGTCAAGGAGGCCTTATTGTCAATTTAGAAACTATAAAAACAAAGTTCCAACATAAAATAATAAAAACGAAAACTATAGGGACCAAAGTTGCAAATAATGAAACTTAATCCCTCTTTCGCCCTTTAGGCCGTTTCTCCGGCCATGAAGTCGCCGAGCTCCGACCGAGCTCCGGCGAGGCCAAGAAAATGTGGAACCCTTAGCATTTAACTCGAAATATCGGTTTCTAACCGTTTGGGAGACGAATTCGAACCTTAAGGGTTGTTTGAATTACGTTAAGCACCGGTTACAAGAGCTATCGAGCTCGAGTAACCGACGGGTATCAAACACCCAATGTTCGGGCATTAAACACCAATAATAAATCAATTAAATAAACCAAATTGAACGGCTATATAATTCTAATTGGTTGCGACACTCAATTGCATCTGAAAAACACAAAATTTAACTAATTCAATCCTGCTCTATATCGCGACCCGCACCCCACTCGAACACCACCATACGCGCCTGATAACCACGAATTGTTAGAGGGCTTTGCATCTTGAACATTGTTTAAAGCTACCCAAGAAGTTAATTAGATTATCTTCAACGTTTTGACGCCCATTGATTTGTTATAAGTCGCGACCTGCTCCCCTACTTGTTCACCATCGAATCCATCTCTAATCAGGTAATTTAAGGCATGAATATACTCGGTTTGGGGGGGGGGGGGATAAAAGCCCTAACAATGGTTTGTTTAAAAATATCAGTTGATGCTTCAATTTGGGGGACGATTGAACCTAGGGCTCATGCGTTTTGGGGGGGATTTGGTGCTTGGTGTTTTAGTTTTTAAAACAGACTTTTAACCGCGGCTGAGAGCCTTGGTTCACTGGTTCCCCACTCACATTCTGAATTAGAGGTCCCGGTTCGAACCCGACGACCTCCAACATATTTTTTTGTGGCTTTTCAGCCTTTAAAAAGTTATATAAAATCTTCTGAAAATTATAAAAAAAATGTTTGGTAAACTTTGGTTACTTTTAAAGCTATCCTATTATATATATATATATATATATATATATATAATATATATATATATATATATATTATAAATTTATTTTCATAATTACCTTAACAATTTTCTTATAAAATAAAAATTTACAAATATTTTGCCTAGTTTAATCATAAAAATAGACTTTATATAATATTTTCTTTTGAATCATTTAATGATTATTTGGACACTAAACATTTTATATTTTTGGATTAATTATGGTTACTATGGAAATTATATATTTTATAAGTTAATTTATAAAATAGTTATAAAGGCTTTTATTTCTTTAAAAGTTCCTTACATGATATTGTTCTTGGACTAAAATATATATAAGATCTCACTAACTAGCGTTAACTAAATCTTAAAACCCCAAATTCCCATCGAAACCCTCATGTTAAACTATTAATCTGAATCTTGTAAATATATTCACACTTAGGTACCTTATGAAGAACTTCGTTGGAATTATTACTTATTATTCATATTAATCGTCATTTATATACATTTGATCAAGTGAGTATTTCTATACCCCTTTTTCATATTTTATACTTTGGGGTGAAACATGTTACTTTATAAACTTTGCACTTGTAAACGTTTGATTCTTGTAAACTTATGGCTTTTCACTTATATGTTATAGTTAGTTGAACTTGTAGCTACCATGTAATATCGAATCTATGTACAATCATTAACTATTGCTAGCCTAGCGAAGTCATAGATCTATGGGCCAGACAAGCCTGCTTGGTTGATCCAAGTACACTTAGCTAATCGTATATACTTTTAAATGTTTGAGACTTGTAAAACTTTGTCGAGGTTTGATTGTGCATTCTGTCTTACATCCCTAGCTTACTTTGTTCTCTAATTTACAACATGAATTGCCATCTTTTATATACTTATGTAATTCAAACTATGGAAATCTCACCAACATTATTGTTGACCTTTTATTTTTAACATGTTTCAGAAAATACTCAAGCTTGATTGCTACTCATTGAAGCATACACATCTAGAAATGGACCTAGATAAATAAGTGAAATTAAATGACTTGTTACATTTTATGTTATGTTTTTATTTCTTTGTGACTTATGATTGTATTAGTGCAATTAGAACTTATGTTTAATATAAATTTGGGTTATTAATAGCGTTATGTGGTTGTGAACGATCTTAACTCTCACTCCTCGACGTTTCCGCCGTCAAGGTTGGGGTGTGACAGATTGGTATCAGAGCCCATAACTATAGGGATCTTGGTTATTAGAAATGGTGACCTAGACTATAGTATGCATGAACCTTATAGAATTATGATTCTATCTTGTAAAATTATATAGTTTGTATGCTACATAATGTTATGCCCACTTATGTGCAATTTGATGCCTTAGCATAGGATTGCCTAAACCTTGTTACTTGTCTCCCTAAACTTAGCTTTGACTCTTTAACTCTCCCCGAACATGAAATCTCTTAATCTTATTCTCGTCAACACGTGGGAACTTATGCTTATACTTATGATCTTTAGACGTTATGTCTAATCTATATAAATCTCATCAAGGTTTTGATTTCATGAACCTAAGAAGTTTGTGTGACACATAGACACCTGTATTCTGGATTTCCTGGCAAAAGGCCCTCGGGCTAAGGCAAGCATATCACATAAATCCTACGGGACTACTTATGTTTACCTGGGGATTTTTGGGATGAGTGATAAACTATGGTCAACATGCACAAACTTCTAAGGCGAATGGGTCAACTTACTTTGACATGTCAACGTTTCCAAACAGTAATGCGTTACCAAATGGAACCATTCCAAGTTTCTTACAACGCTTGACTTATCCTTGTTGAATTATAATCCTTGTTATTCTATTTCTCGTGCCTAACTCATTTTGCATATTCCAGCATGTCTCGTCATAATGGAAAGCATGGAAGTTCCGATCGTAAACTAGCCGTCATGATCGCCGACAAATGGCTGCTGTCATCCCGACGATGGTTGCTGAACTTAATAGCACCCTAATGGCTAATAGCAACAACACCAATAGGAACAATAGTGGTGCTCATGGAGAGAATAGCAATAACCAAAACGGGAACAATCGTACTTAAACATTTCAACTCGTGCAAGCCCACTAGCTTTAGTGGAAAAGAAGGAGCCACTGGACTTCTCGATTGGTTTGAAAGTATGGAGAACACATTCATTATTAGTGAGTGCCCCGACGAGTTCAAAGTTCGCTATGCCACAAGTGTTCTTCAACAACGAGCACTAACATGGTGGAATAGTGAAAAGAGAAACCGTGGAACTGAGGTTGCAATGGCGTTGCCCTGGGAGGAATTCAAGGATATTATGATCCAAAAGTTCTGCCCAAGGAGCGAGTTGCAAAAGCTAGAGGAGGAGTTTTGGAACCTCAAACAAGATGGTGGAAACCACTTGGCTTATTTCACCCGACATCATGAGTTGAGTATGCTCCTACCACACATGGTGGACACCGTGCCCCGTAACATTGAAAAATTTATCAAGGAGGTGCCACCTCAAATTCAAGATGCCGCGGTGGGTAGTAGGCCCACAACTTTGGAGGAGGCGATTACTATTACTGCACAGCTCATCGAGAATCATATAAGAGCTGGCACGATGTCGGCAAAGGGTTCCAAGTCTATGGCGAAGGTGACACCCGAGGCAACAAAAGAGGTAAAGGCCGAGTCATCTTCTCAAAACAAGAAGCGTAAGTTCACCCCGACACGCAACTACGATGTGACTGCCCCAAATGCTTCTCAAAAACCAATGGCGGTTGCAAATCAAGCTCCCATGGCTAAAGCTTATACTGGTCCACATCCTATGTGTAACACGTGCAAGTACCATCATCCAAGCAACTTTTCATGCCGAGTTTGCTCATTATGTGGGATGTATGGACACTTGGTAACTACTTGCCTTCGTGCGCCAAACAACACTGCCATGCTTACCAACCGAACCTGCTATAACTGTGGCGATCCTGGTCATATTCGTCCGCAATGTCCTCGCAATGCGGGAACTGTGCCACCGGCTCGTGGAAGGGCTTTCAACATCAATGCCAACCAAGCTCAAGCCAACAACGACGTGATGAATGGTACGTCGTTGGACTCTTTTTAAATCATTTCTTGTCTCATAAAATTTTCTATCTGTGTTCATCATACCAATAATGGATTATTACCAAACAGGTATGTATCTTGTAAATAGTCATTATGCTTCTGTACTGTTTGATTCGGGTGCCGATAGGAGTTTCGTGTCCCTAGAATTCGAGCCTATACTTTCTAAACCGCGTGTTAATCTGGAGAGATCTTTCACGGTCGAGGTCGCCGATGGAAAATCTATTGTCGTTGATGTCGTAATACGTGACTGCACCTTGAGCCTTAACGAACACGAGTTCTTCGTCGACCTTATTCCTATGCATCTGGGAAGCTTTGATGTTATCATTGGTATGGATTGGTTAGCCAAGCAACGTGCAGAAATTCTATGCTTTAAGAAGTGTATCCGAATTCCTTTATCGACTGGTGATACTTTAAGGGTCTTTGGAGAGAAATCATCTCAAAGACTCAAACTCATGTCTTGCATCAAGGCCCGCAAGTGCTTAAGTAAAAACTACATGGCTTTCATGGCATATGTATTTAATACGAAAGCCAAGAGTAAGAAGTTGAAAGACATTCTCGTTGTGCGGGACTTTCCCGAAGTTTTTCCCGAGGATCTTAAAGGGTTTCCTCCCGTGCGAGAAGTTGAGTTCAAGATTGATTTAATCCCTGGTGCAAACCCTGTGGCTAAATCTCCTTATCGTCTTGCACCTTCTGAAATGCAAGAACTCGCTAGTCAACTGCAAGAGTTGACCGATAAGGTTTTCATTCGCCCTAGTTCATCACCGTGGGGTGCACCTGTACTATTTGTGAAGAAGAAGGATGGTTCATTTCGTATGTGCATCGATTACCGAGAACTCAACAAGCTTACTATCAAAAACCGATACCCTCTTCCTCGAATCGATGATATCTTCGACCAACTTCAAGGAGCAACTCAATTCTCAAAGATCGATCTACGTTCTGGGTATCATCAACTACGTGTTCATGATGATGACATTCCAAAGACCGCTTTCCGTACTCGATATGGACACTACGAGTTCATGGTCATGCCTTTTGGCTTGACCAATGTGCCTGTTGTGTTCATGGATCTCATGAATCGAGTATGTAAACCGTATTGGATAAGTTCGTGATCGTGTTTATTGATGACATTCTTATTTATTCCAAGACAAAAATCTATCATGAGACGCACTTGCGACAAGTTCTTGGACTTTTGAAGAAGGAGCAATTATACGCCAAGCTTTCCAAGTGTGAATTTTGGTTGGAGGAGGTTCAATTCTTAGGGAATGTGGTGAATAGCCAAGGAATTCACGTGGATCCTGCTAAAATTGAAGCTGTGAAGAATTGGTGTGTTCCCACAACCCCAACTGAGGTTCGTTCTTTTCTGGGTTTAGCGGGATATTACCGTAGGTTCATAACTAATTTCTCGAAGATTTCTAAACCGTTAACGGCATTACCCAAAAGAATCGACTCTTTGAATGGGGACCCGAGCAAGAAGAGGCTTTCGAGACATTAAAACGCAAGTTGTGTAACGCTCCTATTCTCACACTTCCCGATGGAAACGATGACTTTACCGTATATTGCGATGCTTCTAATCAAGGTCTTGGTTGTGTTCTCATACAACGAGGCAAGGTTATAGCATACGCGTCGAGGCAATTGAAGGTACATGAAGTGAACTATACGACTCACGATCTTGAACTTGGTGCTGTAGTTTTTGCATTGAAGATTTGGCGACACTACCTATATGGGACGCAATGCATAGTCTACACAGATCATAAGAGTCTCCAACATGTGTTCAACCAAAAGGATCTCAATATGAGACAAAGACGTTGGATCGAGTTGATTAGCGACTACGATTGCGACATTCGCTACCATCCTGGAAAGGCGAATGTTGTAGCCGACACGCTAAGTCGCAAAGTCCACAACAAGACTGTCTCGCTCCAAGAAATTCGAGATCGAAGGCAATGGTTTGATACGCTAGAAGAATTTGATACCGAGATTCATGTGGATGTTAACGAGGCTACTATTATGCTTCAAAACATAAGGATCGATAGTGACCTTGAGTTATGCATCCGCGAGGCTCAACGAGCGGCACTAACCGATGAAGGGAAAGATGAAGATTTGATGCCTAACGTTCGGTCACAACTGGAGACGAAACCGAATGGCATGTGGTATTTCTTGAATCGACTTTGGATCCCGAATCGAGATAACCTTCGACACTTCATTATGAACGTAGCTCATCAAACTCGATATTCCATTCATCCTGGCGCCGATAAGATGTACATGGATCTCCGTGGTCAATATTGGTGGCCTGGAATGAAGAAAGACATCGCGTCATATGTTTCCAAGTGTCTCACGTGTGCAAGAGTCAAGGCCGAGCATCAACGACCAAGTGGTTTACTTGAGCAACCTAAAATCCCTATGTGGAAGTGGGAACATATATCCATGGATTTCATAACTAAGTTACCTCGTACACCTCGTGGTCATGATAGTATATGGGTCATTGTTGACCGCTTGACCAAGGCAGCACATTTCATACCCATACGAGATA
Source organism: Flaveria trinervia (assembly GCA_025506515.1). NCBI lineage: Eukaryota > Viridiplantae > Streptophyta > Magnoliopsida > Asterales > Asteraceae > Flaveria > Flaveria trinervia. Next base: position 87,961,570 of record CM046452.1, on the reverse strand, counting down.
CATACAAGGTTTCAAGGCTTACCGAATCTACATTGACGGAATTGTGAGTCGTCATGGCGTGCCTTTACATATTATTTCCGATCGAGATGCTCGTTTCACTTCACACTTTTGGTCTTCGATGCAAGAACTCTTGGGTACTCAATTGGATCTAAGTACGGCTTACCATCCTCAAACCGATGGTCAAACCAAACGAACAATTCAAACCCTCGAGGATCTGCTGCGTCTTTGTGTTCTTGACTTTGGTGGTGAATGGGATACACATCTACCGCTCACGGAATTTTCGTATAACAATAGTTATCACTCAAGTATCAAGATGGCACCATTCGAGGCTTTGTATGGTCGTAAATGCCGATCACCGATCTGCTGGACCGACGTTGGTGAAAATTTCATCACTGGTCCTGAACTTATACATGAAACGACCGATAAAGTCTCCACAATCCACAAGAACCTTGAAGTGGCAAGAAGTCGACAAAAGAGTTACGCCGATAAGCGTCGTAAACCGTTGGAGTTCCAAGTTGGCGATATGGTTCTTCTTAAGGTTTCACCGTGGAAAGGTGTTGTTCGCTTTGGAAAGAAGGGTAAACTAGCTCTAAGATTTGTAGGACCTTTCAAAATCTTGAAAAGGATTGGGAAAGTGGCTTATGAACTGGAGCTACCTTTCGACCTTAGTGGAGTTCACCCTGTCTTCCATATCTCAAACTTGAGGAAGTGCTTGGCTGATGAAAATTTGCATGTTCCCCTAGAGGAAATTTAAATAGATGAGTCAATGCATTTCGTTGAGAAGCCTGTTGAGATTATGGATCGAACCCTGAAGAAGACCCGAACAACTACTACACCTATCGTCAAAGTCCGTTGGGAAAACAAACGTGGAGCTGAGTTCACTTGGGAGCGTGAGAATCTTATGAAGGAGAGATACCCGCATCTGTTCTCTTAGTTTTATTCTTAATTTCGGGACGAAATTCTTTTAAGTTGGGGAGACTGTAACATCTTGTAATTTTGGTTAACTAATAGTTAACCTCGTTTATACTTGTAAGGACTATTAATGCTTTTCATGAAACCTGTGGGCTATTTGTGTTATCTCTTAGTTAGTCTCTAATTCTTTAATGCAAAAAGATTATAGTTTATCTATTAAATATTATAATAATCTAAAAATAATAACAATAATAACTTTTATAAGAGTAATAATTATGTTATTATTAATACTAATAATAATAGCAAGTTATAATAATAATAATTATAATAACAATAATAGTAATTGTAACAATAACAATAATAATTTTGTAGAAGTTATTTGAGCTAAAAGATGTTTATAACTTGGGTTTAAAAAGTCAAGGGGGTCTTGTTGTCAATTTAGAAACTATAAAAACAAAGTTCCAACATAAAATAATAAAAACGAAAACTATAGGGACCAAAGTTCCAAATAATTGAAACTTAATCCCTCTTTCGCCCTTAGGCCGTTTCTCCGGCCATGAAGTCGCCGAGCTCCGACCGAGCTCCGGCGAGGCCAAGAAAACGTGGAACCCTTAGCATTTAACTCGAAATATCGGTTTCTAACCGTTTGGGAGACGAATTCGAACCTTAAGGGTTGTTTGAATTACGTTAAGCACCGGTTACGAGAGCTATCGAGCTCGAGTAACCGACGGGTATCAAAGACCCAACGTTCGGGCATTAAACACCAATAATAACTCAATTAAATAAACCAAATTGAACGTCTATCTAATTCTAATTGGTTGCGACACTCAATTGCATCTGAAAACACAAAATTTAACTAATTCAATCCTGCTCTATATCGCGACCCGCACCCCACTCGAACACCACCATACGCTCCTGATAACCACGAATTGTTAGAGGGCTTTGAATCTTGAACATTGTTTAAAGCTACCCGAGAAGTTATTAGATTATCTTCAATGTTTTGACGCCCATTGATTTGTTATAAGTCTCGACCTGTTCCCCTACTTGTTCACCATCGAATCCATCTCTAATCAGGTAATTTAAGGCATGAATATACTCGGTTTTGGGAGGGGAATAAAAGCCCTAACAATGGTTTGTTTAAAGACATCAGTTGATGCTTTAATTTGGGGGACGATTGAACCTAGGGTTCATGCGTTTTGGGGGGGGGGGGGGGGGATTTGGTGCTTGATGTTTTAGTTTTTAAAACAGACTTTTAACCGCGGCTGAGAGCCTTGGTTCACTGGTTCCCCACTCACATTCTGAATTAGAGGTCCCGGGTTCGAACCCGACGACCTCCAACATATTTTTTGTGGCTTTTCAGCCTTTAAAAAGTTATATAAAATCTTCTGAAAATTATAAAAGAATGTTTGGTAAACTTTGGTTATTTTTAAGCTATCCTATTATATATATATATATATATATATATATATATATATATATATATTTTATAAATTTATTTCCATAATTACCTTAACAATTTTTTTATAAAATAAAAATTACAAATATTTTGCCTAGTTTAATCAAAACATTTTATATTTTTGGATTAATTATGGTTACTATAGAAATTATATATTTTATAAGTTAAATTTATAAAATTGTTATAAAGACTTTTATTTCTTTAAAAGTTCCTTACATGATATTGTTCTTGGACTAAAATATATATAAGATCTCACTAACTAGCGTTAACTAAATCTTAAAACCCCAAATTCCCATCGAAACCCTAAATCATGTTAAACCATTAATCTGAATCTTGTAAATATATTCACACTTAGGTACCTTGTGAAGAACTTCGTTGGAATTATTACTTATTATTCATATTAATCGTCATTTATATACATTTGATCAAGTAAGTATTTCTATACCCCTTTTTTATATTTTCACACTTTGGGGTGAAACATGTTACTTTATAAACTTTGCACTTGTAAACGTTTGATTCTTGTAAACTTATGGCTTTTAACTTATATGTTGTAGTAGTTGAACTTGTAGCTACCATGTAATGTCGAATATGTGTACAATCATTAACTATTGCTAGCTTAGCGAAGTCATAGATCTATGGGCCTCCAAGTACACTTAGCTAATCGTATATACTTTTAAACGTTTGAGACTTGTAAAACTTTATCGAGGTTTGATTGTGCATTCTGTCTTACATCCATAGCTTACTGTGTTCTCTAATTTACAACATGAATTGCCATCTTTTATATACTTATGTAATTCAAACTATGGAAATCTCACCAACATTATTGTTGACCTTTTATTTTTAACATGTTTCAGGAAATACTCAAGCTTGATTGCTACTCATTGAAGCATACACATCTAGGAATGGACTAGATAAATAAGTGAAATAAAATGACTTGTTACATTTTATGTTATGTTTTTATTTCTTTGTGACTTATGATTGTATTAGTACAATTAGAACTTATGTTTAATATAAATTTGGGTTATTAATAGCGTTATGTGGCTGTGAACGATCTTAACTCTCACTCCTCGACGTTTCCGCCGTCAAGGTTGAGGTGTGACAGATTTCATCCATATTGATTTTTTAAATAATCCAACAATAAGCTGATGTAACCATATATTAACCTGATTACGTATATGTAAACATATAAGTAGTTTGCTTAATCCAATCTAATCTCCAATCCTCAGACAAAATAAACCATGTTGATACATTTTGTTACATATATACAACAATTCTAAATTAAGTACATGTAACTATAATACGTTAGTAGTACAAAATAATTTATTAAACTCATTAGTTTACATATATGTAGACGTGGTTTCGTATATGTAACCTGACTACATATACGTAAGAATCACAAAAACCTAGAACTTAAGCTCTATAAAAATTATCAATAGATACACTGTAACATCTTGTATTTTTAGTTAATTAAAAGTTAACTTGTTAACTTCTTGTAAGGATCATGTTTGCCTAATATGAAACTCATGGGTTACTTTTGCATATGACTTTAGTTGTCTTTAACTTGAAAGCTTATAATGATAATTATTATATAATAACAATAATAATAACTATAATAATAATAATAATAATAATAATAACAATATAATAATATTGTTATTAATAAATTGTTGAATTATTAAAAATTAAACATGTATAAAACTTGGATTTAAAATCTAGGGAGTTATAATGCAAAATTTTAAAACTTCAAAAGAAACTTTCAACATGAAATAACAAAAAGAAAACCACAGGGATTAAATATGTAATTTTTGAATCCTAAACCCCCCCCCCATTTCCTTTCACGCAAACCCGGCCAAATTCCGGCCAACTCACCGACGACTCCCCGGCGAGTCCCAAAGTCACTAAAAACGAATGTTTCATAACTCAAAACCGACCCAAATCGATTCATACGTTTCGAACTTAAATGCATGGTTTAATTGGGTTTAAATCATCGGTATTTACTTGAATCATCAAGTAACCGAAACCATTAAACACAATAGTTGTTCGAAGGGTTAAGGCTAATAAATTGAATTAACTAGTCTTAATCAAACGTTTATGTGATAACTAAATCATTACAACTTCCAATTTCATCTGAAACAAGTTCCAACATCGAATTTAATCTCTCCTTCATCGCGTTTCTCCAACTCTATCGAAACCCAATCTCCAAACAAGTTTAACTTAAATTGACAAGGGGCTTCGCATCTGGATCATCGTTCGAAGCTTCCCTCGAGTTTAATATGATTATCATTGTCGTTTGGGTAGCAAACAAGTGATACGTGGTCGCAATCGGCTCGTGTACTCGTTCTCCAAAAATTACACCAATTCGGGTAATTAGACACATCCTCACACTCGGTTTCACATAGGAAATGAAAGCTCTAAGTTTAATTCCATTAACAACATCGATTTGATGTTCAATTTGATTCAAGAACAATCTAGGGTTCTTGATTTGGGGAAATGCATTGGGGTTGTGATTATAAGTTTATAAAACAGGTTTTCTAATGCAGCTTAGGCCACTAGTTCACTGGTTAAGACTTCTCCCCACATCCATGAGGTCCATGAGGTCCCGGGTTCGAACCCGGGCAGCCTCATCTATTTTTTAAAGGTTTTCCGGCCTTAAAATATTTTTGGAAAATTTATAATAATTATAAAAATGACTTTTACAAACTTTAAATATTTTTAAAATCATCTAACTAATTTCTGGAAATTTATTTCTTATAATATTTTAATATTATTATCAATTATTTTAAACAAATGATATAATTAGTTCAATTTCTTATAAAATAGATTTTAAATATTGTTTTAACTTATTAAATCATTATTTGTTCAAATAATATATTTAGATTATTTCTTATAAGTTAAACTTAAAATATTGTTTTAACTTACTAAATAGTTATTTGCTCAAATAATATATTTAAATTATTTTTCTTATAAAATAGACATTGAATATCGTTATAACTCACTAAATCATTATTTGTTCAAATAACAAGTATATATTATTGTTTAAAATGAGAGTTATTTTAAAAGTTTGTTTAAACTATATTTAGACTTTGTTACAAATGGTTTCTTTTATTTCTTAGTATTAAAATGATTAAATAGTATATTGACTCAAAACATAATCAAAATTTACCATGTTAGTTGGATTTAATTATTAACATCCCAAAGTTCACTTAAAACCCTAGTTCTTGTTAAAATGTTAAACTTATTATAATTAAACTTTAACCTTGTAAATATATATATATATATATATATATATATATATATATATATATAATATATATATATATATATATATAATTTTAGGTGCCTTATGAAGAACTACATTGGATCACTGCTTATTACATTTCTTATTTAATCGCCATTCTATACTTATTTGATCATGTGAGTATTTCTATACCCCTTTTTATATTTTACACTTTTAGGGTGAAACATGTTACCTTATAAACTTTGCACTTGTAAACACGTTTGATTCTTGTAAACTTATGGCAATTTACTTGTATGTTGTGGTTAGTTGAACTTTGTGACTTCCATGTAATGTCGAATATATGTACAATCATTAACTATTGCTAGCCTAGCGAAGTCATAGATCTATGGGCCAAACAAGTCTGCTTGGTTGATCCAGGTACACTTAGCTAATCGTATATACTTGTAAACGTTTGAGACTTGTAAAACTTTGTCGAGGTTTGATTGTGCATTCTGTCTTACATCCCAAGTTACCTTGTTCTCTAACTTACAACATGAATTGCCATCCTTTATATACTTATGTATCGAAAACTACGGAAATTTCACCAACATTATTGTTGACCTTTTATTTTTAACATGTTTCAGGAAATACTCAAGCTTGATCGTCATTTTTGAAGTTGTTCACACGTAGGAATGGACCTAGTTAATTTAATGAATGAGCTTGTTGTATTTCTTATTATGTTTTCTTATTTGAGACTTATGCTTGTAATGTACCTTTCAAACTTTGAATAATATATTTGAATTTAATAATAGCGTTATGTGGCTGTGCACGATCTTAACTCCCACTCTTCGACATTTCTGCCGTCAAGGTTGGGGTGTGACATACACAGAAGTTGAGGTATATATAAGTAGCATTATATGTTACATATACGTAAGTTGATGGAACTCTGATAAGTTACAAACAGGTAACCCATAGTATTACATATGTAACTCTTACTTACATATACGTAACCAAACATAAGATGAAATCATCTTCTGTCATAATCATCGATGTTTATAGAAGACAACTCCTGCTTTAATTATGTAGTTATGTATACATAACAATATACATAACTCATCCTCTTAATTTCTTGTACTAAAAGCGAACACCTTTTCAATAATATTGAATAATAGATGATATCGTACACCTCTTGATTCTACCTTTTGTAATCTATTGAATGAGATGCAATTACATACTCTAGGAATGAGTCATGATCGTTTCCATTCTCCAATTCTCTAGAGGTGGTTGCAAGTGAGGGTTCCATCAAACATAAGACTCTGACCGGTTATCACCTCTTCCTCCTTTAATTGATTGCTTTTGATACGTGTTTTCTACTGTCCTTGTTGTGCTCATTGAGAGGTTGTTATCTGCAAGTTAAAAGTTAGGGTTACAATGGAAGTAAAGAAAGAAGTAGTCAAGAGAGAGATTAAGGTTAGTCAAGAGTGAAATAAGGAATTTAAAATTAAAATGTATAATTGCCTAAAATAATGTATTGGAATTTTACATTAATACCCTTTTAATAAATAAAATAAAAAAATTATTAGAAATTATGTAATTGGTTATAATTGGTTCTCTCATAATTTAATGGTTTTCTTAGAATCCCTTCTTTTTCTCTCTCTTTCTCTCTCTCTCTCTCTCTATATATATATATATATATACACATACATACACACACACACACACACACACACACACACACACATATATATATATATATATATATATATATATATATCATTGTAGATATTTTGTTAGTATTATGAATTTATTTTTCTACCAACTCTAATTCACAACATTACATTTAAACGGTAAATTTTTTTTAAAATTTTTTTGCTTCAATCAAATTTTTTCTCTATAAGAAACGGCTTCTTAACTATAACTTATTTAAAGAGTTGCTAATATATAAAAGAAAATTAGAGAAGACAAGTATGAGAGAAAATGTCGTGTGTTCTAAGACATTTTTTAAATATATGACCGAGTCATTGTTCATACGTGGACTATTAATTTAAAAAATATATATATAAACAAAGATGTTAACTTATATCAATAGTAGCTCTCATACGTAACCTATTCGTTGAAATTGACGAGCTCAAATTGTACTTCACCTTTCTATATTATTAATTAAACTTCATTTAGAAGTTAAAGTTATATTCGGGTCGAATATTTCCTTAAACAGAAATATATTAAAGGCATATTAATTTGATCATAGTGACATTAATGTGTAAGCATACACGAGACAATCACATGAGAGTTGTACAATTCCGATATACATTCTTTTAATCTTTCTTATAGTCATTTTCATTTTCTAGAAAGGTGAGATTACCATTACCCGTTAATTTGTCATCAATCAATGAAAATAAAACTATACCTAATTAACACCATCATTATTTGATACTTTGAATTTTTCAATCCCTCAATCTTTATAATAAACCAATCATTTCCATTATAAGTTTGCAAGAACAAAAGTGATAACTCTTTCTCTCAAGATGTATATCTTAATATAACATTAACCCAATTAGAATTATGGCATGGGTCATGTAGATGGATATCATGAATTTCAATCACTTAAACAAGCCAGAATGATGCAATGATATCATATTTGATACACTGAATTAATTAATCCTTCCACTAATATATACTAAGGATAATTTTTTTTTCATCTCACTCCTACAAGTTTGTTGAAGCATATAAGAAAAATATTTTAAGATACCATAAAATTATGAAGAATTACTTTACTCAATGTATAAGATACAATCATTTTTTAGGGTAAATAGTAATTTTTTTTACATTATGTACATATTACCCTTTACATTTGGTTACATAATAGCCTTACACTTACTGTAACTTACATAAAATTTTATATCAGTTACCCATAAACCAAAAAAACTTAATTTTTTTAAAATTTCAGTTATATCTTTTAATCTATCATGTTAAAATTTTTTTAAGACTATAATTATAACCTGTGTAATTTTTTAAATGTTTTTGTGTAAATTTTTTTGCTGAACCGATCCGTATTTTGTGTGATACAATAAGTTAATGCGTAAATGTACAAGTCGTCATACAACCCATTTATTTGATGTTTTAAAATTTAGCTTATAAAAAATATAATAAAATTTTGTAAAATACTACAAGAATAAAAAAAATAGAAACATATATCGTATGTAAAATGTCGATCTGTCGCATTACGCGGACACTCTTTTAGTATATACACATATGTGAGTTGCTTAAAAAAAAGAAGTTTTTTTATTACGAAATTTATCTTTGTCAAATAATTAATTAGATTCGAAGATAGATAATAAGTAGAAGCCTAGATGGGATGTTGGCACTTTTCTTATTTCGAAACCACTTTGCATGTTTCATAGTATTCTTTTTTTTCTGAGTTTAGTGCCATCATGAAAACTACTATCTTTTATTCTATTTTATAAATAATATAATTAATGAAGGATTTCGTATATAACTAAAATAATATATTTATAAAGGTTTATAAAAGATAACTATTTATATGTATTAAATCATGAGTACGTTTGAATTCACGTCTACATTCATGTCGAATCTAAACGTAGATTTTATAGTATTTCATAATGACAAATCTAGAACTTTATAAAACATTAATATTAAAGTAATGAAACCGTGTGACATGCTTATTTTAATTAACGCTTCGACGTAAACTTTGTTTGCAGATTAAATGCTAATGTACGAGTCTTTGAAATCAAGCCTTAAATCAAGCCTTACAACGCTCACATTTCGTTTACTGGTTATTGTCATATTATTGTTTAAGCCGAATGACTAGACACACACTATTAGGGTTTTTGGTCATTTCTATAAGTAAATGAAGTGAAACGTGTATTAAGACTTATTTATACCATACCATCCCTTGGATAGTGCTTGAATTTGCCGACATGAAATTCTATAAGCCTATGTTCTTAGGGCGTAATTTTTTATTTCTACTCTTTTACAATTTAAAATATTAATAATATTGATCTTATAATATGTTTTCTGAATGATTTTTTTATTTTATTTTGGGTGAAGTTAGAACCCACAACCTTTCGGGTTGTGAGACTCACACTAATGGAATCTAAAAGTAGGGATCTAAAAGTCCTTAATGTTTTCAAGGGAGTACCTACCAAAATCAACTAACCTCTTTTGTATATAAAAAATCTTGTTAGATGCATGTGCTCAAATAGATAGCTACGATGACATACATGTGGAATTACACATGCATACTTCTTCTAGTTCTAGCCATAACTTAAAATGCAATATTGCCATAGAATTACATTTAAATAATCTTAAAGGTCTAATTTTGATTAATTTAAAAAGCAAGGCTAAGATGGAAATAGAATCAAAGAACAAGGGTGAAAAGTGGAACTAAACCAAATGATTCTTAGGGTTAGTGATCAAAAGCTTTACACCCTATAAATAATCCCTTTTAGGGTGAAGTTTTGTTAAGAACCAAAGAAGACATATTTTCATCGGAGAAATGACTAAAAGAAGAGTGGTGTTGAGAAGGGAAGAACCAGCACCATCATCAATGGATTCCGCGAATTCATCGAACACGATGAGGCTTCGTGTGAGATACGGGGAGTGTCAAAGAAACCATGCAGCTAGAGTTGGTGGTTATGCTGTTGATGGATGTCGGGAATTCATCGCGATGAACGAGGAGGAGGGAGCGGAGGCTTCACTCACCTGTGCCGCCTGCGGCTGCCATCGTAACTTCCATAGAAGGGTGGTGGAAACTGAAGAAGCAGATTGCTGCAGTGATTGTGAGTGAAAATAATAGCCTCAAGCACAAGTCTCCTTATGAAACACACCATCTATTTATACTAAAATGAATGTTATGTTTGTGTGGTTTGTTTGTCTTCTTGTGTATGTTTATGGTTTTGTCTTTTAGCGTGTGTAAATGAACGTTGGGTGAGTATGAGTTATTGTGAAATTAGGTTAGTCTGTCCTTATTTTCTACATGCATCTTTCTTGTTTTAACTTTATGATCAATTTTAGCTTGTATATATGATGCTTTCTAAGCAAAATATTGTTTTTAATCGATCATATGTTTACGGATCATCATGATAACCAAATGTTTTTGAGTTTCTAGCTTCTAAATTAAGCTGATTGCAAGTTTCATAAACAAACACCAAATGATAATGTTTCAACCATGGTACTAGAGTTTTCTTTTTTTTCATTATGGATCAAATAATCAACTGACTTTAAAATTTTTCAATAACTTGATACTTACAGATGTTAAAACTTTATGCACGAAATAAGGACTGATAAAATAAGATAGCGCAAACTTTGCATGCTTATCTTTCCTTTATCAGTAAGGAGGAGACTGAAGACAATTGCATATACCTAACTGAAAGAGATGTTACAGGCTTATCTAAATGAACGTGGATCATGCCCAAAAGGCCAAATTCAGTATGTATGGACCCTTTTAATCTACACTCGAGAACCATTTAATCTAAGTCATGTTTTTCTTAAAATTATATTTAGCTTTTATATATAAAAAACCGACAAATCCTATGGGCGTAAGTCAACATTATTGTTGACTATTTCTTGTTTCTGATACTGCTTAGATGTTTTTTTAACATTTACCACTAAACCAAAACTAACATAATGAACTAATAAGGGTTTGTTTTCTTGAAAATCAAGAAATTTGTGGATTAACATGTTGCTTACTAGATTTGGATAAATTCTTCAATTTGTTCGGGATTAATTAAACTACAATTATTTAAATGGAAAAAAAGCAGTAATCTTGCATGTGGTTAGATATGTGTCGAATATGTAGGAGTGAAGTTAGGTATGAAACATATGAATGAGGGAACAAAGTTTCTGGTATATTTGAACGAGAATTGGGTATATGTCACTTCTAATTTTTCTCACAAAGTACATGTTCTAACAAGAACGTCCTTTCAAAAATGATGGAATAAAACATGTTGTTATTGGTCATATAACTGTGTTTTTTTTTCAAAACAAAATATGGTTTAATTACGTACATTATTTGGGTACGGACATTACATTAACAAACACCAAACATAACATTGTAACTAGATAATTTTGGGTGTTTGCCCTCGTGTATCTTGGAGCGCCTCGACAAGTAGTTATACCATTTCAATACGACATGGAAGAAGAACGTGATCAATGCTAAAAGCTAAGAAAGAAAAATTACATTTTTGGTCCCTATGGTTTAGATAATTATAATTTTAATCCTCAGGTCCTGACTATTACGACTTTATGAGGGCGGGAGTGGGTGTAAGATTGCGATGGGAGAGGTGATGAGGCGTTTTGGTCATTTGCGGGAGAACAGAGAAAAACGTCTTAGTTCCTTGAATGACGACAAGGCAAGGAGATATAGGTGAAACTAGTCATTCATGAGTCGGTTTCACATAGTCTGTCTGATCCGTACTTTTAGGTCTTAAGAAATTATATGTAGTACTTTTATTACTAGTAAACATGCAATGCAAAATATAGAAAATTATGCCGATATACGAATTCCACCATTTTAGGTCAAAATTGGGACATGCCTATTAAGTTCTAATTGGAGAAAAATGTTTAAAAGCACGTTATGTCAAAGAGGAACTTTACAAATGTTTCATAATGGTATTGCCTCTAAGGTTCGGGTTGTAAGCTTTCTTAACAAAAGCTATGATGTTATTAAATAACTAACCGAATTAGTTAAAGTTTTAAAAAGACAACTACATATTCATCGAAAGTTTATTATCCCACGATTTGTTTGGTATACATCACCAATTATATTTACGTATCAAATTAACCAATTTTGAATATGAAGGTAATATTTTCTAAATAAATGTTAGTATAATAACACCCCTTTATTAATTGTGCGGCCTATTAGATCATTCCTTAAATGATTTGAATTTAAATGATGAAAAGTATCGTTTGCAAATAAAACAAAATAATATGTTCACAGTTGTCAAAACATGTTTCACATATATAACTAAAATATGATTCCACGGCACAAAATGCAAGATGCAATGGGTTTGGCGTCAACTTGATGGGTGTAATGCTCGAGTTTTCACATATCTTTTATGTTTTGAAGTTGGGTAAAATAAAAGCACAAGGATTCAAAAGGATAATTATCCAAAGATCCTGAAAATTAATTCAAAGGGGCTTATTGTAAGATTGTAACCCACCCCCTTTTCTTTAAAAACCCTACATATCAGCCTTCAAAGGAACCACTTAGTTTGCATGTTTGATGCATGATTAGATCGTTGACGCACTAAGAACCGCTTGGCATGGATTAGCAAGCTACTCGATATCAAAACTTGGCATTTCCACTTTAGATGTTCACTGAAATTGGGTTGTATGACTATGATTTAGGTTCACTTGGAATTGTGGTTTAGTTATATATGTTGTATTTGATTTATGGATTTTGATTTATTGAACTATGTTGTCATGTTTGAAATCAACCGAGAGGTTTTTTGGTTTGGGGACTTTTAATGGATTAGTGATTCTCATGTGTGTATAGTGGTTGATTAGTCCTTTTTGCTAGTTTAATTATGTAGAACAACTTTACATCATGATTATTGATAGAATCATGTGATAACGTAGAAATATGCAAATAGGAGCGTTATATATGAATGCAAATGTGAAGGTTGTGAAAGAACTAAAAGTGCAACAAAAGTGAAAAAGAAGAAAGTGGCCAGACCAACGTAGCTTACGCTAGGCCTGGTAGGTAATTTTGAGCAAATTAGTAAGTTGCAGTATAACATAGTTACTTGGTGGTGTACCTTTAGGAGGTGGAGCTTACGGCATAATTGGTGTAGCTTATCCCTGGTATGTGTGTGTTTTAGGGTTTTTGTCGTTTTATGACATCTATTTATGCCCCGAATCCTAGGTTACAAGAGGAGTTCCAATATTAGTTTTTATGTGATTTTGGATAATTCTAAGCATGGGGAGAGTCCCTAGTTAGAATTCCCTTCAAGAAATCATTCCCTAATCAAGGTTTTAGGATCGTTATTTGAATATACAAGGCTTGACATCCGTTCATCACTCGTAGGTGTATGGTTTTTGTTAACACTCATATTTAACTTTGGTTTTACATTCTTTTAGATAACGATCTGGTGTAGTCTTTTAGTTAATCAGATTAATATGTTAATAACTTGTTTGATTTGAGAGATTTAAGTTCACTATATTAATTAATAAGCGAACAGTTATTGGTCTTGAGTTATTAGCAAGCAGTATTTGGTTGATTGTATTAATTAGAGCTAAGGATTGTTAGTCAACATATACTTAATTTTCTAATTATCCGGTTGAACAAGTAAATTAACAAGATGATGTATGTTTGACGTCCCAAATTGGTAGCAACAAGGTTAAATGATCTGCATTTAAACCTGAAACGTGAGTGTATGATTCAAGTTTTTAAAATGATTCAAGTTGTTTCTTAAAATTAATCATCATAAACTCATAGTATCAATCTAGTAAATTTTGAAAATTTATGTTATTTAGGTGAATAAGCAACTTTAATCCAATACTATCTTCTAAGTCATGAATTTAACACCCTACTTGTCATAACTAGTTTAAAGTGATAAGGACATATATTCTTATCTTATTTAACAAGTATTTCGACATTGGATTAACGTCACGTGGGAACCCGAACCAAAATAGCTAAAAAACTATAAGAAACAAAAATACTAAAGAGTTAAGTAGTACAAGTAGCGAGCACGAGAGGTATACTAGAACTTATTTTTTTAATCCATTATGTGGGCCAATGTGTTTAAAAACTAACATTTTAGGTTGGTGAAAAAAAGAGAATTTAAATATCACGTTACTGCTGCCATGGCCCGTGATCTACGATAGCTTTAAAATCAACGTCTTCTTTAAGAGGTGGGGTGTTATCCATCCGAAGAACAAGGCTCACACCAAGGTTGATAGACGTTTGTATTGTATTGAAAGACTACTTGAACTTGATGGAACATAGACAACATGAAACAAGTCTCTCGAGAGAACTCATCATGAAAGAGAATTACACAAATATGAGAAGTGTGTGTGCGTTGAGGGGGGACCCTTTCACTTCCAATATAGTCTATTGATCCCGGATTCAAAGCTTAAACATTAAAAGAATAAGACAACCATACGTTGAATCGGCTATTTTCTAGATCTTTTGTTTGTTGTAACGAACATGTTTTCAAAAATTATGGCAAACATGCTTTATAATTTCAAAAATAAAATAACAAAGGAATTCTTGAATTAATTTTATACATTTATTATTTATTATTTTAATAATTATTTTTTATATTTAGTATTTAATTAGTTTATTATTTAAAAATTGTTTGTTAAACAAATCGGTTACACCATTTAACTAGTTCAATTTTTAACCTAACCGATTATTAACTATTAAGTAGGGCTTTGCAACATCATAACCCTCACACCGGTTTATTTAACCATTGTTGCCACCTTTTAAAAAAACCGACGTATGATAATATGAACCCTCCAATTCGGTTTATGATCCCATCTGCCCATTGTCTAGCAAATGGGCTACTAGCAATTCTTGTTACATTGTATGGGCCTACTACAATCCAAAAATTTTCTCCTAAGTTTCAATTATAAAGCATGAGTATTCACAATTCATTTTTCATTCTCGTTCTTATAATTACACTAATAATTATTTTTTCTAATTAAATAATAAGTTTTCATGTTTTTATTATTAAATTTTCTCTCATCCACTCACAACCACTTTAAAAATATTAAAAAAATTATATAGGTTATACTGTGTTTCCTCAAATAAAGACAACACAGTACAATCTCCATAAAATTTCTATATCTTTCACTTACAATTACTCACAACCATCCTCCGTATACAAAACAGCATTCACACACACACACACACACACATATATATATATATATATATATATATGTAAGAAACAAACTATGAATGTTCTAACAATACCTAACCTAAAAAAATAATATTATCAATGTAATAGAAACTAGCCTATAGGCGCATATTACCGTCTGCCGTCTGGTGTCTAGACAATTTCTTTTTTTAAATGTATTTTGATAATTTGACCTAATTAATGATTTAAATAAATAAAAAAAGTACTAAAAAAAGGAGTTAATAGTAACAACGATTCCTTCATCTCAAAGTTGAATTGTGGGTTACCAGGTTTGGTTAGACACCCTCCACTTTCTTTTTCTTTTGAGCACATGGTGAAGTTGGTTTCTTTTGTTACCATTATAATAATCTTGAGCTATTACTCTTTATATTAAAACACAACAAGAATGAATAGTAAAATAATAATTTGATATACATATTTTTTTTGTTATGTTTTAAGTGTAGAGTTTTCAAATAAGACAAGAATACCTATTTATAAGTGTTGTCGCATATCTTATAGCTCTTTAATACATAGGTTTAATCCATGGAGTTAATAATGTCACACCATCAAAATCCACTTGCGGAGTTTTACCGTGAGGCGTGTGAACAAACCAAGATCACAGTCAACAGTTATTCAGAACGACTCTATATGCCATAATTTAAATAAAATCGACCAAAGTACAACCTTTAAACTGTGCGGAAGCATTTTGAAAACAACCCAAAGAAATAAAAGTATAACTATGGCAAAACATGTGCCAACCCAAAAGAGTAAACAATAATCATTAAAATACTAAAAATGTCTTGAGAACCGAGTCTTAGAATGCAAGTGAACCATGCAGTGCTCCTATGGCAAGCAAGCTAATGACCTGAAAATAACATACTAAAATGTCAACACAATGGTTGGTGAGTTCAAGAGATATTCAAACATAAACAGTTTAATAATAGAGATATAAAAGTAGTGCATTGTAACAGATAGCTAGTTCATTAACAATAAATATTATTTCATAGTGATTTCGCAATTAAAGCTGATTGTGTTACGTTGTTGCCTCCTGTCACGACTTAACAGGTCGTGACAATGTTTATTAGGACAAATTGCACCCGGTTGACCTCGAGTCACACAGGTGGGGCTCTTCAGACCCAGTAGTACTACCCAAATTTCCCCGCTATTCAATATTAACAATTCGAAAGTGTGAGGACTTTTCCATGATATCAACACTATATAATATTATACATAACTTGAATATATAAAGCGTTTGTGATTTACCAGTATGCTATCTCCCCCAAAAGAGATTAAATAAAGAGTGGGGCATGAACTCACCTGATATGCGTATAGATACTTAGGGTTTGACTTGTCAAACAGAATAGACAGACAACCTTCAGAGGTTACCTAGATCATATAAGTACATGAGTACGTGTAATCAAAGAACATGTGAAACCCTAAGTACACTACAACCAAGGACTCAAGATTTCAAACAAAACAGACAGGTTTGACCTAGTTGACCCGTTTGACCCGTTGGTGAATTCATGTGTTGTAAAACCATTCCAGCAATTCAAACACATATATCATACATGGTTAACATTTCAATGGATCATATGTATGCTATACTATCCAGGTGTATCACTCAAATCATTATACAACCAAGTATCATACAAGTCATGCGAATCTAGAACATTAACATGTCTACTAGTCATAACATAACTAACATGCCACACAAAGATCAAATCACGCACCACATGCCATGTGAAGCCACTCACGACTTCACATCCTAAACCCTACCAATCCTACTAAGTAGGGGCCTCAGATTCGCACGCGTGTATGATGATCACAATCATATTCATTACATCCAGCATACACCACAATAATCAATTTTCAGTCCCAAACATGATGTCCTACTACTAATCAACATCCAAATCATACATGATCATAAATGTCCAAATATCATTCATGATTACCCCAACATCACATACAACCAAATTACCATGTTTTACCACATTAGAATTCATCCATGATCATACTAACATGCTCCTAAAATCCCAAACATGTTCAAACTATCATTTTTCAGACTTTATGCAATTAAAGTTTCCCTTTTTAGAAAGTACATCCCAACATCTATCAACCACCCAATGTATTCATGAATTCATCATAATTATACCATCTCAAGCTCATAGCAATATCTAGACATGATCAACAATACCTAATCACCATAATCTAACAATCTTCATGAACAAAAGTTTCTACTTTTGGCAAGCTATGAACAACAACATCCATTCAAAGATTTCTAGCATTCATAACAACAATCTAGCATCTAATCATCATCATGAACACATCAATAACATCAATCCAACACTAGATCATCATGTCATGAAAAAAAGTTACTATTATTAGTAACCTATGAACACCAACTTCAATTCATCAATTTCTTGCAAAATCAATATAACCTATTAATCATCAAACATTCATCAAACAATCACCATTCATCCATAATCCTACCAATTTTCGAATTAGGGTTTGCCTATAACCAAAGTTCATGATCAATCCACTAAAAACATACAATTCATACACAATCGACGTTAAACAACATGTAATCAATCCAACTAACATACTAACACCAATAACTAACATCAATTTCGACTCCATGAAGACCCAAAGTCGCATTAGGGTTTGGCCCTCAACAAAAACCCACAAAAACATGAAAAATCTAACTTTTAAACGTGTTATAGCTTGTAATTGATGATTCCAACAAGTTGTATGCCTTGAAATCGATCCAATTTCGAGTTCTCTTGCTTGTTCTTGGCTGATTAGGGTTAGTGTGTGTGTGGGTGTTTGCGGCCGATGGGGGGGTGGGGATTAGGGTTAGTGTGTTTTGTTTAATTTTAATTTACATATTTACCCTTTTAACCCTTGTAATTTGTATTTTATAAAAACTAGGCTTTAAACTCTTTGTAAAGTGTTTTTAACTTAATAATATAAAGATATAAACTAATAAAAATCATTATATATCTTATCTTTATAAAAACACAAGACATACGAATAAATAGGCACGTTTCCGCGTTACGTGATAAATTTTCTAATTAGCATTTTAAAAACATGTAAACACATAAACATAACACAATAATCACATAATCAATTAGATTCTCATTAATTTAACATTATTCATTATTATTAGGTCACCAACGTTAAACGACAACTAGTGTGTGTTTACGACACGTGTATGCAAGACTTAACGGAACTAACGGAGTTTGGTAACGGAAATTTACCGGATGTCACAAATAATCACATATTATTTTATCGAGTTTGCCTACAAAATTTTAATTTTTAAAGTTTGGTTGCCAATTTGTTTTATGGAATGTGATCACTAACTTGAATCTCATAGTTGGTTATGAAAATATTAATAGTGAAAGTTGTAATTTAGTTATTTCTTGAATTTTGACCACTAAAATTTAAGATATTAAAGTTTTGAAAGCAAGTTATTTTTAGTGAACTTTTATATCTCTGACTTCAGCCACTGAAGTTTAGTATTTTAGAGTCTTGCCACCAAAGTTTGTTTTTATGGTTTCTAACAAGTCAGAACGACAACGACCAAAACAAAATACGGTATTGCATGTGGGAAGAACGACCGGCCTCTCGCCATGTATTTTTTGAGTCTGACCACTAATGTTTACTATTTTAAAATTTGTCCACAAGACTACAATTTTATAGTTTCCGACGAGCTAGCCCGATAACAATAACAATAACACAACGTTACGTTTAGGAAAAAAATTGGACTTCCACCGCGTAGCGCGGTGGAAAACAACTACTTAATATAGTTATAGTGAATATCAAGTGAAAAAAAATCTTAATACGTAAACATAATGACTGAATATGAACATATATATATATATATATATATTAATTGAGAAAAGAATAAATAAACATGAGCTTTTTAATGAAAGATGGTTCAAGCATTATTGATGTATTGGTTTGTTACTAAAATAAGTATGTTTAAAGTAGTTTATTTAAGACGCTAAAACAACTCATACCAACAAACATAGATAGTTATATTATGGTCCATAAAAGGATTTATAGCTTAAAGGATATATACATCATATTTTTTCCTATGTATATACTTAGAGATAAACTTAACGGATGTGAATTTTGTATTTGTTTTTTTAGATAAACAAATATATTACTTTATTTATATCTGATTATGTGATATATATAGACGTATACAAAATTAATTAATAAGTTAATTCTAATGATATAGTTAGATACATAATTTTTAAGAAAAAAGTTATATAATTGTTTTTTTGACTTGGGAGTTGGGGATATGTAACTAATGGTCTTAAAAATAATATGTAAAAATCTAACAGAATACTATATGCTTATTTTCAAATTTTAATAATAGTTTTAAATCAAAATTATTTTCACTTTTAAGATAAGGTCACGTCATTCTTTATTTTCTGTTATGAGGAAAATATAACTTTAAAAGGAACCTTGAATAAAAGTAAATTAATACCAAGCACGAGAATAAAATGTAGTAGCCATTTAATTTTGGAATATATGCGTTAGATCACGACAAATTAGAAAAAAAAAGTTTAGATTAACACAAGTTATTTGGAATAAATAATTAAATTTGACGAACAACAATATAACTATTCACCATAATACAATTTTAAAAGTTAAAAAAGTGTCATAAATGTAGTAAAGTTGTTTCTACAAATAGCGATTCATGGGTTGTACTACTCGCATTGATTTAAGTACAGTGAGTGTGTGTGTTTGAATATTATTTTATAAGAAGATTTATAAGAAGTTTAAATTTTAAAGAAAGAGGAGAATAAATTCGTGAAATAATTAAGAAGTGGTTGAACATGGGAAAAATAAAGGACCACAGTAAAAGAAAAACAAGATACAATTCCAATTGGTATTTGCAAAGATGATAACGATATGGTGGTCCTGTAGCACTCTGCATCTCTCTCTATTATCTTTGCAAATTACTTTTTTTAGTTTACAAGGTAAAATAACATTTATATCAATCATGTTAATAAGAAATAGTTTTGTATAATTAACTCCTCACAACTTGATTTGAGTATCATATATTTGATAAGAACTATAGCATCAAATAAATCCCTTTGTGATTTTATATTACTTACACCCTTTGTTTTGGTATCACAACAAGAGAAGATAGATACAGAATGTAAAGTGTAAGGATAAAAATAAAAATAAAAGGAATATATTATAAAGTGTATATAACTAAATTTACAAATATGAAATTTAAAGTATCGATTGTATATATAATATTATAAAAATGGTTATATATGAAATAGTTTTTTAATAAAACCCTAGTGTCTCTTTCCTAACTCATCGTTCTTCCTCATATAACATGAGTTTATGAGGCAATTCTTGACATTAGATGAAAACACGCTAGCATGATTTATATGACACAAATCTAACATAAAATTTAAGCAAACTAAAATGAAAACAACACTAAAATATTATTCAATGACACCTAAATTGTATACCCTCATGGCATTTAACATATTAAAAGAATACCTAAAGGCAATAAAATGAAAAAGATTGTTTCTTCAAATGAAGGCATGAGTTAGCTTGGGATCATAATACCCAAAAAAACATATATAGCCCATCTGTTAATTTCCTTACAGGTTGAGAGTGACATGAGAGCAATTGTGTCTTCATCTAACCTTAAAAATAATGTTCTATAGTTAAATATAGATGCATAAAT
Organism: Flaveria trinervia; assembly: GCA_025506515.1. Classification (NCBI taxonomy): domain Eukaryota; kingdom Viridiplantae; phylum Streptophyta; class Magnoliopsida; order Asterales; family Asteraceae; genus Flaveria; species Flaveria trinervia. Next base: position 87,940,403 of record CM046452.1, on the reverse strand, counting down.
GTGTATTTTTTTAATTTATATGAAATGGTTTAATACAGTCTCTCTCATGTAAACACTTTCATGTCGTTTTCAAGCACACAATATATCCTGAGAGACAACGCACTAAAACTATTTAAAGGCATCACGAAAGATACGTGTAGCTTGTAACTTTGAATTATAAATAGGACATAACTAGTGTTTGATTTAGCTCTCACTTGACGAAAGGTCTGGAGAAGATGTAAAATGGAAAAAAGCCCGAGCGGGGTGAGAAGTACTGTTAAAATATCTAATATCTTTTCTCAATTTATTTAGCTATTTACTTTCTCATCTTATTTCTTTATTTTTCAGTTTCTCCAAAGTTAAAGGGTGTTTCTGTCATTTCTTATATGTTCAAGGGTGCTAGCTGTTCTGTTGTTGTGTATATACAGAAGTCGGGTTCTAGGGTTTCAGCAGGAAAAAGAAACACACGCAACCATCACAATCGCTGCTGCTCTCTCTCGATCATAGACGATCGTCTCTCTCTCACTTGCGATTGCTCTGTCTTGCTCTTGTGTGAATCTGCATAATCTTTATGCAGATTCATCAGTCGTATTCTTCTATTGTTTCTTCGTGTTATTACGATTTCATTACTTTAAGAAGTTGTAATCTGTTTTTGATTGTTATTCTGTATTTCTTGGCTGTGTTGAGGTTGGTTAATTCATACAGCTGATACCATTTTTACATGGTATCAGAGCCGTGGTCTTCCGCTGCTTGTCGCAACTTTTGATTTAGGGTTCTATTCTTCTCAAAAACCCTTGGTTGTGTCTTTTCCGATTCTTGGGCGACAAAAGATCTGTCTCTGATTTGAAGAATCTAGGGCAAAGAAACCCTAGTTTTGATTCTGGTGACTAGTGGTTCTCTGCTCAATTGGTTGTCTGTTCGTGGATGTCTGTCGAAGAATCTAGAGTTTGAACCCTAGACCTGGTTGCTGCTATTCTTTTCTGCCTTGGATTCTCAACCCTAAGTGAAGGTTGTTGAATCTCGGGCTCTTCTGGAGAACCCTAACGTGGGCAAATCTGGTGAGATCGTTCCATCTCTATCTTGTTCTTTTCTTTTTCTAGTCTAGGCTGTTATTGGCTGGGTTAGGGGGACCAGCATCTGTCGTGATTGTCTTTGTTTGTTCTTATCTGCTATACTTGTGCATCACTTGTGTGATTTATTTGTTCTTCTGTGCGTGTGCCTGTGTGTTGTTCATTCTTTACCTGGTTTTTAATTGTTTGTCTGTCTAAATGGATAAACCTGAATCATCTGTGTCTCTCACTTCTGGTGAGACTCTCATTAGTAAACTGGATATGAGTAACCCTCTTTATCTTCACGCTAATGATACTAATACTCTATCAATAATAACCATTAAACTGAAAGGGACAGAAAACTACACGGTGTGGAGTAACTCTATGAAACTTGCACTAGAAGTTAAAAATAAATCTGGTTTTATTGATAGTAAATGTACTAGACCGTCTGATGAGGTTATGGGGAGGCAATGGGATCGATGTAATTCTGTGGTTCTGTCTTGGATCTTAAATTCAATTAGTGAAGAGTTGTATGTTGGTCAAGTGTTTTCTAAACTTGCAAAAGATGTATGGGATGACCTTAAAGAAACTTACAATAAAATTGATGGGTCAGTTGTCTATAACTTGTATCAAAAAATTAACTCCCTTACCCAAAATGGAACCACTGTTGCTGAATATTATCATAAATTAAACACCATGTGGAAACAAATAGATGCCATTGTTCAACTCCCCTCGTGTACCTGTCAAGCCTCTAAGAAATACAATGATTTCAATCATTTGATAAAACTTATGCAGTTTCTTATGGGCCTTGATGAGGTATATCAACCTGTTAGAACAACCTTCTGACTAAGGATCCTCTTCCTACTGTTAAAGAAGCATTCTCTATAATATCAAGGGAAGAGTCACACCGTGGTAGTAGTAGCTCTTCTACAAAAACTCAATCAATGGGATTCTTTGCTAATAAACCCCAAAACCTTGACCAAAGAAAGAAAACTGGAAGAGGACCAAACCCAAATCTTAAATGTACTCACTGTAATATGATGGGTCACATGGTTGATAGATGCTATGAACTTGTAGGATATCCGGCTAACTATAAAAAGAAAAATGGTAACCAACCGGGTAAAATGGGAACATCTAATAACTCAACTGTAAATACATCTAAAACTGTTCCCTCCTCTAGTTCCTCAGGCTCGTTTCCTTTCACTCCTGAACAGATCTCACGATTAATCGGGTTAGTTAGTGACAATCAAGGCTCTGACTCTCAATGCTCAGGAGGTAAAACTGTTGATTTTTCCAGTAGTTTCAATTCTAAAACTAATTTCCTCACTGGCACTAGTTCCTTTTGTGACAACTTTAACATGGTTGGGTAATTGACTCGGGAGCAAACCAACACATGATAAAATCTGATAAACACATGTTTAACTGTGTTGATGTATCTAAACTCAACATGATGTAGGACATCCAAATGGTACCTATGCAAAAGTCTCTAAAATTGGAAACATTAATATCACAAAGGAAATTGTTCTAAAAGATGTTTTCTTTGTTCCTGACTACTGTGTCAACCTTCTGTCGGTGCATAAACTTGCACACGACAGTAATCTTGAAGTTATATTTAACTCCAAAAATTGTTATATTCAGGATTCCAAGTCAAAGAAAGTATTGGTGACTGGTAGTCAGTGTGATGGTCTGTACATGTTTGAAAACTTTGCTAAGGTGTGTGCTAGTAAATCCAATTCTGCTAACCTATGGCACTCTAGGTTAGGACATCCCTCAGACTCTGTCTTAAACATTCTAAAACAGTCCCTTAAAATTGACAACTTTAAGCCAAATGATTTGTGTGAAGTCTGCCATAAGGCAAAACAGTCTAGGGTGCCTTTCCCTTTAAGTGACCATGTGTCTAAAGACGTTGGCGACTTAGTCCATTTAGATGTGTGGGGGCCTTATAAAATAACAAGTAAAGAAGGTTTCAAATATTTTCTTACTATTGTTGATGATTTCTCTAGAGCCGTTTGGTGTTATCTCCTTAAATCCAAAGATGAAGTTTTTTCATGTCTAGTTACATTTTATGAACTCATAAAGAATCAGTTTCATAAATCAATAAAAACCTTTCGAAGCGATAATGGTATAGAATTTCTAAACAACCAAACCAAGAAGTTTTTTGAGTCAAAGGGAATTCTTCATCAAACTACATACACCTATACCCCTCAGCAAAATGGAATAGTCGAACGCAAACATAGACATCTTCTTAATGTTGCTAGGGCGTTGTTGTTTCAAGGGGGTGTCCCGTTAAGTTTCTGGTCTGAGTGCATTCTAACTGCTACTTACTTAATCAACAGGATTCCCTCATCTGTGTTACTTGGAAAAAGTCCCTTTGAAGTTATGTTTGGGTTCACACCCTCTCTTTCTCATTTGAAAAACTTTGGCTGTTTAGCATTTAGCACTGTTTTGAATAATTCAAATAAATTTTCAAGTAGATCCGACAAATGTGTTTTAATTGGTTATTCTCATGTTAAAAAAGGATATAAACTTTGGAATCTTGAAACAAAATCAGCTTTCTTTTCAAGAGATGTTCATTTTTATGAACATATCTACCCCTTTAAATCTGAATTCAAAGACTATATAACTGATGCTTTCAACTCTGAAGTTACAAACCTAAACCTTTTTGATTCATATGAGCCAAATGTTGTTTCAAATGAAAAAGTCCCCTATGATGAACAGAGGGAATTCACTCAAAAGTCTACTGGTTCTACTCAGCAACCTGTTGTTCCCAACAGGGCATCTGAGGAGGCTGTCCTATGTGATCAGCAGCCGGATGACGCTCCTGGCGAGGCTGAATTCAGTCATCAGCAGCCCGAGAGCGCTCCTGGTGGGGTTGGTTACAGTGATCAGCCACCAGATTGCACTGTTGGCCATAATAATGGCATGGATGAAAAAACCACAGACACTAATGATGAGTATAACCCTTCTGAGGGGCATTATAATAATGGTCCTGAACCCAGACGGTCCACAAGGACCTCTTCTATGCCTAGAAAATTTTCCGAGTACCTTGTTGAGGGAAAAGTCAAATACGGCATTGAAAAAGTTGTCAATTATTCTCACTTGTCTTATGATAACTTTTGTTTTTCAACTGTTCTTAATAAATCAGTTGAGCCTCGATCTTACAAAGAAGCTCTAACTGATAAAAATTGGATTGATGCTATGAATGCTGAAATGGAGGCATTGCATAGAAATAACACATGGGAAATTGTAGATCTTCCCCCAAACAGAAAACCTATTGGATGTAAATGGATCTACAAAATAAAATATAATTTCAATGGTGAAATTGAACGTTATAAGGCCAGGCTTGTTGCCAAAGGCTACAGCCAACAGGAGGGAATTGACTTCGACGAGACATCCTCTCCTGTTGTCAAAATGGTTACCATTCGTTGTATTGTTAGTCTTGCTGTCCAAAATAACTGGACTTTGTTTCAACTTGACATTAATAATGCCTTCTTATATGGCAACATTTCTAAGGATGTCTACATGACTCTACCCGAATGATATTACTCAAAATCTGATAACAAAGTCTGTAAATTAATTAAATCCTTATATGACCTTAAACAAGCCCCTAGAAAATAGAATGAGAAACTTACAAGTATCCTTTTTGAGATGGGTTTTACCCAAAGTCTTTGTGACCCTTCTCTGTATATTAAACAATGTGCTTCTGTGTTTATTGCTTTACTTGTCTATGTGGATGATATAATCATAACGGCAATAATCATGATGAGATAAAAAGTATCAAACAGGCCTTAGGATCTCATTTTATAATCAAAGACTTGGGTATTTTAAAGTATTTTTAGGGATTGAGGTTTTGTATTCTGAGAAAGGGGTCTGTTTATCACAACGAAAATATTGCATGGAATTATTGTCTGAATTTGGTTACCTTGGGTGTAAACCCGTTCAAACTCCAATTGAGCAAAGCTTTCTTGTTACATCTAAACTTAGGCATGAAGAACCACTTCTGTCTAATGTCTCTTTTTATCAAAAATTGATTGGTAAACTGATCTATTTGTCCCTAACTCGACCAGATATCTCATATGCTGTTCAAGTGTTGAGTCAATTTATGCATGCTCCTTCTAATGCTCATTTACAAATTGCCTTTCGGTTGTTAAGGTATTTAAAATCATCTCCTGGAAAGGGGCTGTCATTTTCAAAATCTGACTCGTTAAATGTAACAGCATATGTTGACTCTGATTGGGGGAAATGTTTGTCCTCCAGGAGATCTGTGACTGGATATTGTGTGTTCTTGGGGAACTCCTTGGTTTCCTGGAAAAGTAAGAAACAGGGAACCGTTTCTCGCTCGTCTGCTGAAGCAGAGTATCGAGCTATGTGCTCGGCTACCTGCGAAATTTTATGGCTTTTAAATTTACTAAAAGAGCTTCGTGTTTCCTATTCTCTTCCCATAAACCTGCATTGTGATAACACAGCAGTAATTTCTATTACTGCTAATCCAGTGTTTCATGAGCGCACCAAACATTTTGAACTTGACCTTCATTTTCTTCGTGAAAAAGTTACTGCTGGGGTTATAAAACCAATTCAAATTGGGTCAAAATTTCAAAAGGCAGATATTTTCACTAAGGGTCTTCCTATTACACAACATACATTGCTGTGTGATCAACTTGGGTTAGTTGACATGTTTGCTAATTAAATTGAGGGGGGGTGTTAAAATATCTAATATCGTTTCTCAATTTATTTAGCTATTTACTTTCTCATCTTATTTCTTTATTTTTCAGTTTCTCTAAAGTTAAAGGGGGTTTCTGTCATTTCTTATATGTTCAAGGGTGCTAGCTGTTCTGTTGTTGTGTATATACAGAAGTCGGGTTCTAGGGTTTCAGCAGGAAAAAGAAACACACGCAACCATCACAATCGCTGCTGCTGCTCTCTCGATCATAGACGATCGTCTCTCTCTCACTTGCGATTGCTCTGTCTTGCTCTTGTGTGAATCTGCATAATCTTTATGCAGATTCATCAGTCGTATTCTTCTATTGTTTCTTCGTGTTATTACGATTTCATTACTTTAAGAAGTTGTAATCTGTTTTTTATTGTTATTCTGTATTTCTTGGCTGTGTTGAGGTTGGTTAATTCATACAGCTGATACCATTTTTACAAGTACGGGTGATGCAAGACCAATGGGAACACTAGCCTACGTGCCTTGGCATAACATAAAATCCTCCTCGAGTAGGGGTGTCATTTGGAATATCAAGCTGCTCAAATAATTCATTTGAACATTAATATGGTCGCTAACTATCTTAAGAATTAATTATATTTATTAATTAGTTAAATTCATCACCAACATTTACCAAATCATATTTTCATACTTTTGACAAAAGTCTTAATCATTCTATCTCAAGTTCATCTTACATTCGTATTTTTTTCATATTGATTCAACGGATTTAATCCAACATGGTATTAAGAAAACTAGTTTAAGTCGAAACAATTGTGAAGATTGTAGAGAATTCATAATTTAATGATCAGGAACTTTGACGATCCGAGAGTTACAAAAAGCTTTCAAATTGAAGCAATTTGGGGGTTAAATACAAACGTTCAATTGGATAAAACTCAAAGAGAATAAAAAACAAGTATGGATTATTTGACTGTCCCTTGGACCCCGACCAAGGTTGCCCCCTTGAAACCCTTATTCCTTAGGGGTTTCGCTCCTAAAATGTTCTTATATTAAATATTGTAATAAACTTAAACAGGTTTGCACTCCCACACCACCTGACTTATTTAATGTATATTATGATCATATTGTTCAATTAGTCAATTCAATTACACTAAAATAAGTAACGAAGATCCAAACTAGTTCTCGCAACATCAACCCTAAATTCAACTTACAACCTTTTCCACAATTTCAACAATTATTATAGAATCAATCCCTATTCGTACAGTGAAATTGATCTCCCGCAAAATCAACATAACTTTGGATGATTCAAAGCATGGGAACATAAGGAATGATTTTATTTGTTTTTTAAAAGAATTTCTGTACATTTTGAAACACAATTGGGGAGTACTGAATGGATTTTCATCGACTTACTACAAAATGGAAGGATATGAACTTGAAGATCACAAGTTGACGAATCGATAAGACAATCAATCACATATTTTGACAAAGATAACTAAAGAGTATAGAAAGCTTTATATATGATCAATTATTTTTCTCACCAAGAGGCATGTGTTCAACGTTTTGTAAACATAAGCATCCCAAAACTATATCAATCTAAAATGAATATAACTTAATGTAAATGAACACAAAATGAATACATTATCAAACATTCGCTAATGGAGTTGAATGAATGTGAGCTCTGCTAGTGTTTGTTCATTTAATATATATCTTCCCGTTGAATAGTTCGTTAAATATTTAGTTTGTTTATAACCCTATCTTCGTAGACTCGCAATTTCTTGCATGAATGCATCATAAAACTATTTATTTGATCAATTAACCGTAGCAACATTTTAACAACGATGGAATTTTAACTCATGCTACGTTCCACTATAAAGTAATTATATTCTTTTACTTTAGGGTTAAGTAAGTGCTGAGTCTCCAAGAATGACACAACATAGTTCTGTAGAAACACATGATGATCTTAAAATCCTGATACACCGATATTTTGAGAAATATGGAAATTATCTTTCATTTTATGTATGTATTGTTTCATCAATCAAGTTCTTTAATTTATCATTTGTTTTGATATGTTACTTTTTCATCATCGTTAGTAGATCTAATACTAATAAAAGATTACATTATAGGACACGCGTCACTCTCTTTTTTAATTTTTATATTATTTATGTGGATCTTTTAATTTTGATTAAGACTTATTTTCAAATTTCAAATTTGAGTCGGGGATTTTTAAATATACATGTATTCTATGTATTAATTATAACAATTTATTATTTTTCTATTAACTTAACTATAACAAATGCTTTATTGATAATCTTCAAATACAGGTGGATAAATTAACTTAATTTCTATAGTCAAAATATATAATAATAGAATTCTTATTATTAAAAATAATTTGTTAGTAAACATGAGTTTCAGTTATAAATAATTTATTATTAATAACTAGCTTATATTCTTTTTACAGCTTCCGGATCAAATGCTGGAAATTGGTAGCTCCTTAACCCTAGCCTTCATTTCCTTCGAAGAGTCTCAAAATTGACTTTCCTTGATCTGGTGTTGACCAATGCTCAATGGGTTAACAGGGCCTAACTATGAACCACCAGTTGGATCATACTCATTTGACGCTAAAGAACAAGGTGTGTGAGTGGCCCGAAGTTAATTTTACCCGAACCCGAATTTCTAATCCGAACCCGAATTTCTAATCCGATTAAACTTGCTCCGAACCCGATTATAAAGGCATAACTTGAAGAAACCGAACCTGAATACACATCAAACCCGAACCCAAAATTTTTATTTAAGTCAGCCTTTGGGTTGTGTTTTGGTAATTCAGGTTGACTCGAATAACCCGAATACCATATCATCATAATTAATAATCCATATTTCATATTTTAGGATTTCATTAGACACTATCTGTTTTTTACTTTTTATGAACTCGATTAACATTTTATTTACTCCATTTTCAATTGATGACACAATCTTAACTCGATCATTCCATTGATCCATCTTCTATACTAAACCATTTATAACGATTACAAACAAGGTAGAATGATTCAATACTCAAGCATTCTCATGTATTTGTTTAAACTATATTGTTTGTTTCTTCTTGTACGTCCAAACGAAATAATATAAAGGTAAAATGTTTTATGGGCTAGTAACGTTTTATTGCTTTAGTACTTTTGTTCGAACAATAATAATTATGATGTTTGTTGAATTGTGTGAAGCATATGTTTAATATGTGAATTTAAAGATAACATATTTTATGCCCTAGTCAATGTTATATAGTGAACATTCCAACTTATTATACCCTTTTCTTTCTCTTCTTATTTTTTTATTTTTTATTTTTTTTTCAATAAATGTCATTCGAGTCATTTTATGTAGAATGATAAAGAGTTTCTCGTATCCTACCCGAAGACTGGTTGATTTGACTAACTAAATGCAGCCGCTATGTACTCATGTTCTAACTAATTTAAACATAAAATGTAACGATGAAATTAATTATTGATTTTTAGCCAAATATAGAAGGAAATGAGTTCACTTGATTAAGCTGTCGTGGCAAGATTCTCGTGTGTGGCAACGATTTACGAAGTCCATTCTCAAACATTTACAAAGCTTAGAAAAAACACAAGTAGAAAAACTTCTCGCGTTACGATTAACCATGTTTTTTTTATTTTTTGTTTTTTTTCCAGTTAAGTTCTATGCATAGACTTATAAGCACATAAGAATATAATCCTCCTCCCTGATATAAAGCTTTGCATTGTCTTATTGCAAATTTTAAATTAGAATTAAGTTTAAACTAATTAATTAAAAAACAAAGAAAAAATTCTTTCAGGATTTTTGAGTAGGCAAGTGAAGTCTTGTGAGTGCTTCTAGCGAACCCACCCTTAAATTTCTTAGGGTTGCCTCTCGAATAATGTTAAGGTTAATGTATTAATCCAAACTGCAACTAATGTAGAGCCCTTTTATAATGGTTTTGTCGTATACTTTTGCAAACCCATATTTGTAATTTTTTTATCTAAGACCTTTATTTCCAACTTCATTGGTTAAAATAATAAGTATAACTCAGATTATGTCCGTTAATTGTTCTTTAAGAGGCGTTAGATCTTCCATTGGTTTTCAACATCTAACTTCACGAATCTAAAGACCCGTAACATCTTCATTTATTAACACTTCAGCCACCATTGGCGCACCGCTAGCCTATTCAAAGTTTTAATTATGAGATTTGTAATAAATACACCTAATGACTATCAATACACACTTTTTATCCTTGTCTCTCTATATATGTAGAAATACATATAGAGAGAGATAGAAAAAGAAGAGTGTACTAATAACACAAATGGATGTATACATAGTCAATGTTTTTTTATATAAAACAATTTGAAAAACATAAATGTGTGTACATGCTATTCTATATCACCACATTTATAATAAAATTTACGAATATAAACGCATACATTGGTCATCTGTTATAGTGGTTAAAAGGTCAATTGCCATAGATACGGTGTCCACTTTTTGTCCAAAGACAAGCAACATGGGTTTGAATGATTAAGTTGTCGAAAGATTATCTTGATACACAAAATTCAACAGATAATGATTTTATGACATACAAATTATTACTTTAAATTATAAGGAGTAATTAATACTTCTTTAATGAAACTAGTTTTTTATTGGTAGCACGTTGTGGCTTCATCATACGTGTCATGAGAAACTAGTTTTCACGGCGATTCATAAAGTAACTCGAATTTATATCGTTAAATGAAAACATATTATAATTAAACTGCTTCTTTTCCTAACACAATTATGTTGAAACGTGGATCAAGTCAAAGCATTCATAAAAACACATAGATTACAATCTTCTCGACTCGTTTACAAACTAAATTTATGTTAAAACGTAAAGAACTTGGATTTATACCGTCAAATGAAACATTTTATATTTGACGCGACTCATTTCTTAACAAAACATACTTAAAACTTATGCACGTAACATTTTATATTTGATGCAACTCATTTTATGAACATAATATAGACAAAAAAATTTTAAAAAAGAAAAATATAAACCTAAAAAACTATCATCGCATAACAACATATTTAAAATCAATAAGACTTCAAATCGTATCACGGTTTAATGGTAGGAGAAACCTTAAAAAGAAGTAATAAAGAAGTACACTCATTTCAAAAGAGAAAAACAATAATGACTTTTTAGAATTATGTCATTAAATTATTAATACTATTAAGATAATATTATTATAATTATTCAGCTGCATTAATATATATGTAATCCAACGATATGCAAATTATATAAACTATATTTAAGAAACACGTGTATTACACATGTTAAATAAATAAAATATTAAATATAATAAAATTTTATTAATTATAAAATGATATTTTAAGATAAGATATGATTAAAATTACAATATGAGTAAACATTAAAAGTAATAAAACAACAATATCAACTTTCAAACTTTTTTTTCAAATAAATTAAACACTTTGTTTCAAAACAAGCCATATTAAATAATATCATTTTAAAAATTCTCTTTTTGTAACTTTCAATTTTATTTATTTTGGTATATAGAAAATTTATTTTATAAAAACACTAATTTCAAAATATTTTGTAGTTCTAAAAAAAGTTTGATGTTTTAAAAAAATCTTATTTTATAAAAGGTTATTTGTTTAGAATTAATATTCATAAAAATATTTATTTCTTAATTTCTTAAGATCACCAGGTGGATCGATACTTTCTATGTATTTCCTACGCACCCTTCTAATTGTTTATATCAAGTTAACTATGCTTTAAATATTACAACTATTATTAAACTTAATTTTTCTTCATTAACTATTTAGTTTGCAAAGCATTTGTGACATTTTATAAAATGTATTTTAGAAAAGAAAATACTAATAAAAAGGTTAGCTAATTTTTTTAACAACGGATTTTATTAAAGAAAACAAGCCACTAACAAGATGCTACGGCACTACAACGATATTACACCGGAAAGTTAAGAAATGAAGATTTACACCAAGATTCCAATCAAGATTATCTAATTTCGTTATATATCTCATCCATAAGAATAACATGTATTTCATTTCATTCACCACCTTTAAAACCGATACAGACTTTAAGTTAAATATTATATTATTTCTGGTATTCCTTGTACTCCAAAAGAATGTTAGAAACACCACATACATCTTATTGTGGAAAAAAATTCATATAAAAGGTTAATGAGTCAAAAAAATCAAATAACATCGAATGATCCAGCTATATTGTATTGAAAAATGAGCATCTCAAATTTAATTCAAGCACCAATGTCATGTTATTGGTGGTTGGGTCATTGTTTGTATTTGCACTTATAGTATAATTTAGTTGCTATTCTAGTCGGTTTGTTTCAAACATATTTTAAAAAATCATAAAAATATTATAAATAGGCTCATTTAATGCAACAAATACCAAAATCATTCCAAAAGCTTATTGTGTGCCTATATGTTATTATTGTTTGCTTTGGATGCGTTCTTACTAGAGCCGCAAACAAACCAAACGTTTAGCAATTAAATCGAGAATTGTTCGCCACGGAGTTTGTAACATCCGGTCCCTCACACCACTAATATTGTTCGCTTTGCTCACGAGAAGCTCACAGATTGTTTTTTGTTGCTCGGGTGAAAACTTCCCAGGGAGGTCATCTAGTATACTTAACTGTGGAGATCTCCTCTCATCCAAAGCCAATACGTCTAAAACGCGTTGGTGATATTAAAGACCAGATATTCCTTATGAATCAGGAATATCTCATGTCCACCGCCTATGTGGGATTTACATAGGGTGTCACAATCACCCCCCTTTGGACTCATCGTCCTCGATGAGCCCGAGAAGTCACCATCGGTAGGTATGTCCCACATCTCGAACAACACAGGAGTGGCTCTGATACCATTCTGTAACACTCGGCCCCTCATACCACCAATAGTGTCCGCTTTGCTCACGAAAAGCTTACGGATTTGTTTGGTTGCCCGGGTGAAAACTTCTCAGGGAGGTCACCCATCTTTGGATTGTTACCACCAGAGCACGCTTAACTGTGAAGTTCTCCTATCATCTACAGCCAAAACGCGTTGGTGATATTAGAGACCAAACATTTCTTTTGAACTAGGAATTTTTTCTATTCACGACCGATGTAGAATTTATGTAGGGTGTCACAGAGTTTCTTTATATTCATGAATATTTGTTTATGTTTTTTAATATTCATGAACATTTGTTTGTGTTCGCTTGTCTTTGTGTTTGTTTGTGCTCGCTTGTCTTTGTGTTCGTTTAGGTTCGGTAAGTGCTTGCGATCGAACAAATCATGACCATTTGTTCGTGAATAGTTTAAGAACAAGTTAATTTCTTAACGAGAGAATATGAACAAACTCATTTTCTTGTTCGTTCGGTTCGTTTCCAGCCTAGTCACCAGAGAGATTGTCGGAAGAAAGGGTTCCCTTGTGCACGTGACGGGCATTTATAATATTTCACCAAAATCTTTTACGATTATTAAATGTATACCAAAAAGTTCTCCTGGTGTGGTCATGCATTTCCTCCATTGTTGGAAGAAAAGAGTTTGGCTGTAATAGTCTCATTTAGGCAATCCTTTATATGTTGGCGATGAACATATATGAAGGAGTAGATCGCGATCATAGAGGAAGAATGGTTAGGAGGAGGAGAGATCACATGTAGAAACAAGGTCGGTGGTGCCTTCACTGTCCATAAGTCGTATTCGCCGCTTAATAATTTTGAAGACATTAAACGAGATAAATATTTAGAGGTTATTTTCAAATATGTCAACTCAATACATGTGGTTGAAGCAAACAATATATTATGATAAAATATTAAAGTATTGAACTAAACATCTGAATATATGCAAACTAATGTGGTAAGGATTAAGGATGGAAATAGAGTCTTAGTAAAGCTCTAATGATAGTCTATTTGTACGTTAGGAAAACATAGTTTTATTAAACTTTAATGTTGGCTCCATTCAGTGTATAATACTATGTTGAATGATTTGACCGGTAAACAAAATTTAATTTTTTTAAACTACCAGGGATGTTAAGTTGAATCATTATATTATGTCATCTAAAAAGATAAGAAAATAAAAATAGAAAAACATGTAAACAATAAAAAAAACATACAAAACATGAAAGAAATAAATATATTATCAAAAGCATGTATAAAATAAAAAGTTGAAGGTACGGAGGATCAAACTTAAGCTCTTAAACACATCTTTTAGGGCGGTGAAATTGATTTTATATGGTATTTCAGCACCATTTCAAAAAATAGCGTTTGGTTTTTAAGTCTATACAACCGCTCTAAAAAAGGTGTAAACGCCCTAAAAGATTACAGCTAACTAAAAAAACCGAAGGCTCTCGCCAGAAAACGTTTTGACCTACCCGTTTCTACCTTCTATGACCCAACAATACCACCATCATGAAAGGACAAGCCCGAATAGTTGAGATAATCAATATACAAGGAATAGGAGAGCTCGTGAGAAGCAAGAAGAATACGTTAGACTTCATAAAACTAAAGTGGTTCGTTAATTTAACCCTAGACGGTGGCAACGCATTAAGTTTCACCAACGTATTGAAAAAGCTTACCGCCGGCAACGATGTGATATGATTATTGAAGCGGTCTAGTGAAAACAGTTTCTATAAACTCATTTCTTAGAGCGGTTTTTATTTTTTTAAGATGACTTTTTCAATTTGATGGTATCGATTGAGACGGTTTCGTTAGTCACCGCTCTAAAAAATATAAATCAACCGCCTCAAAAGGTCTCTTTTGTATAAGCCAATGACTTCATGTTATCACGAAACTAATGTAATAATTCGTATATTTTTTTCCTATTTTGTACTTTTGTTATTTATCAATAGGAATGATGAGGAATTAAGGACGAATGATACTTAGTTCAAGTGGATTAAACGTTTTAGGTGAAGTATTAAATACATGTAAATATGGAGGGTCTTGGGTTAAAGTTTAACTCTGAGTAAAAATGTTGATAGTTAAACAAGAAGATTTTTTCAGTTGTGAGTTTGCTTATGAGACGGTTGGAGTCTTGAAGGTTCGGTCTCGACTGAAAAACGAATAGATGCACCTGATTATGTTTCAAAATGAGGTCGTACATTTGTCGTTAAAAAATAATATAAGGATTCAACTAATGTTAGTGTTAAGTTTTGTATTCAATCCTGTTAGATTCTGGACTCATATAATTCAAACACGGATCCTTTTAGTATATTACATACACACTTGTAATGCTTAACATGCACAATTATCCACATTAATCCGGCCTTCATTGCATGTTTCTTATGTTTGGTTGTTTTAGATGTGTATACCATTTCACACAATTTGATACATCTGAACACATGGTGTGATTTGTCTTCGGTATTCACACAATGCTTTTTTTGTTGTGATGACGATGAATGTGATGGTATCAAATGATTCCTTAATTACTTGTTTATCGGAGTAGGTTGATAAAGTTTTATAAATCATAAGAATTAAAATAAAAATACACTATTATCGTTTGGGTTCAATTATAAATAACGTAAATAGAAGTTTACTTATTTAACATATACACATGTTTTTAAATAGAGTAAATTATAAATTTTGTTCTTTATTAATACATGAAATTACACGGTATGTCCTTTAGTTTTAATAATTACATTGTATGTCCTTTTTATATAAAATTTGCACACATATTATCCTTTACACTAACGTTTGTTAAAATTTACAGTTAAGTCATGCATGTGCACATCACATGAGGGGTATTTAAGTATTTTACTTGCCTACAATGAGTCAAAAATATTTTTATGTCATTTTATTTCCGTCGCCTTTATGTTAGAAGTTCAAAGTTGGATGTCTGAAATTTTCGAATAGTAGAAATCACTATTAGTATTCGGATATCTGAAATTTCGGATATCTAAAATTCAGATATCTGAAAATTTGGATACGGATATGGGTAATGATTCGCACAATTGAATTTCTTTTTTTTTGGAATAATTAGATAATTTGTAATTATAAAAATTAATGTAAAAGCAACACATGTTAACAAAAGTTTTAATATACTGTAAAAGTCTCAACCAAAATATAAAAAAACCTTTAACACTTTAAAACTATAACAAAATATATTTTTAAATTATCCTAAAACTTAAAAAATTGTTATTTTTTAAAAAGTTTTTTTTGTTTGGACTTGTTAGTGTATATTAGGAATTTTTTATGTGTATTGTTTTTACAATATATTTAGAAAACATATATCTAATTATTGCAAAAAATCAGATATTCAAATCGCTATCTGTAACCATGTCCGAAATTTTGAATATCTAAATTTCAGATTTCCGAATACTGATAGTGATTTCTACTATTCGAAAATTTCAAACATCCAACTTTGAACACCTAACATAAAGGCGACGAAAATGAAATGACGTAAAAATATTTTTGACTCATTCTAGGCAAGTAAAATACTTAAATGCCCCTCATGTGAGCTACATATGCATGATTTAACTGTAAATTTTAACAAATGTTAGTATAAGGATAATATGTGTGCAAACTTTATATAAAATGGACATACAGTATAATTATTAAAACTAAAAAACACACGGTCTATTTTCATGTATTAATAAAAAACATAATTTGTAATTTATTATTTTAAATATGATTAATTAATTAATAGCGGGTCCAACCATCTGGTAATCCAGAAATAACAAGTGACCTCATTCACACCTAAATGACCAGAACCCATCAACTACACAAACACATTGGTCCCCATTGATGAGATGTTCTCCCATATAATAAGAAACAATTCCTCTGAAAATATTTACATCAATAAAATATTTGATCTTTTTAAAAAATACTTTTATCTTAAATTTCAAACAAAATTTTCAATTTGTTCTCCAATATATGGGTATGGTAGAAAATAGCGATTTGCCTATAGTAATATTATCTTTTCAAAATACTTTTTTTATCCGAAAATGCCATTGATGTATTTTATGATTTAACCCTACAAAACTTTTATAAACTTTTCATCCAACTGGGTATGGTAGAAAATAGCGATTTGCCTATAGTAAACTTTTATAAAATTCCATTGATGTATTTCTACTATTCGAAAATTTCAAACATCCAACTGTGTCCACTTATACTTTTCATCTTTTACAAACTTTTCATTTTACATTTCGGTCTAAAATTATGAGAGTTACAAATCGTAATTTATGTGTGTGATTGAATGTTGTTACACCTATTCTTTCTCGTTTAACGACTCATTCGCAATGTGTGGGTGGTCACATGTCGACTTTGTTATTGTTTTTAATGTTTTACATTTCATGTATGTGGTTTAACGTTTTTACACATATTTTTTCTCGTTTATATGAGTTTTTTCGGTGTTAATGTTCGTTGATGATAGTGTGACATTGGTGCTACATGATATGGTTTTACATCACTCGCCGCAACACGAGGGTTTAATACTAGTTCTCATATAATTGGCACAAATATAAAGGAAAATGTCTAAATAAAAAATCCATAAAAAACTAAAAATTATAAGAAGTAATCTCAAATATTAATCTCCTTAATCAATGGTTGAAATCAAATTATAAAGAAAAAATTATTGAATGGGTATTTAGGTAATAATCATTTATGTTAACTTTTTACATGTTTCTTATTTTTGTTAAATATTCATAACTTTTATGTACGATGTTATATTTTTTTTAAATTACATCATAAAAATGAACTTTTTAATCTTTAAAAGGAGTATAATATTATTACATAAAAAGATAATAAATTTTTTGTACATGTTTAAGCTCATATATCGTCATTGTGTCTTTTGCGTATCATTGTTAGTAATTGTGTTTTTCATAATACAATTTTATTTTCTTAACACTATTTGTCTTTCTAAAATGATAAATTCTAAAGACATACAATGGTAAATAATATTATTGTGTATCTGAGTATCTATAATATGTAAAACACAATAATAAATTAATGACTAATTAATCTAAAACATTTAAAACAATGATAAAACAAAATAACATTTCATTGTACTTTTTATAGTCATTGTGTTATCTTAACACTGAGTTTTGAAAAATACATTGGTGAAATAATATTATTATGTACTTCGACAATGATATATAAAAAGTTTATATAATTTATAATAAATAATTATAAAAATACCATATTGTGTTATGTTAATAATTAAGTTTAAAAAATACATTGGAGAAAATATATTATTGTGTATTTTTAAGTGTAAAACACAATGATAGATAACAAGTTTAAATAATCTATTAAAACAATAAAAAATACAATCTAAAATGATATAAAACGTAAAATCCAATGATAACAAATTATGTAAACTATATGACAACAAAGAATTGATATTTGATACAATGAATCTATAAGAGATAATTAGCTGAGATATTTGACACAATGATCAAATTGACCCCTATTTAAATAGTTCCATCTAGATCGTTAAAGTTTCAGGATTGTTCTACTTAGTCCATTCATAAATTACAAAATATATTTAAAAATTAAACTATTTAAAAATTAACTATATTTATCAAAAACTGAATTATTAAAAAAATATGTGAACTATTTAAAGAAATTTAAAAATATATGAATAATTTAACCAAAACACTTTTAAAACTTTAATATCTGATTGGAATAAATAAAAATATTAGTGATTTAATTGAAATAAATAAAATTTTAAATAACCTAATTAAAACATTATTAAACCTTATTCCACTAATATGTGAAATTTCCATAATGGGTCTTAAATGATTCCAATATAAAACGTTAACAACTTAGTTATTTGTTATGTAGGCATCATATGTGATCTAGAATACGTTTTCAGATAAGATGGTATTTAAACATAACTAGAACCCCTCGTTGCGGGGGAGTTAAAAAAGTAAAAAACTAAATTTAAAACATTATTACGAACACGTACGTTAAAGAATGTGGAGTGTAAGACCATGAAAAGAAAACTAACGTTGAAACGTTGTAGTCAACCCGTGAGTTGAAAAGGGCTAGGGGCATAAGACCATGTAAAAACTAATATTGAAACATTGCAGCAAACCTATTAGTTGAAGAGGCAAGGCGTAAGACCATGCATCAACTAACATTGAAACGTTACCGTAAACGCGCGAGTTATAAGGGGCGTTTATAGTATACCTAATTTATATAAGAGAAATGAAATTGTTATGTCGTTGATAACAATTTAAACTTTATATAAAAATATAAAAAAATGAATTTTATGAAAACACCACATTAAAAAAGTTGTAGGATGAAGAGTAAAAGAATTAGAAAAAAAAAATAAAACGACTTACATTTTTGTGTTTTGATTGCTTGTATATTGTGATGTACAACAATGTTTTAAATGAAATTACATCAAAACGTATATAATTATTGAGACGTTGCATGACATATTTATAATAGCAAATATTAAAATTTAAAACTTATAAGAGGAATAAAAAATATGAATTTGTCAAGAAAAAACATATAAATAAATGGTATAAAGTGTATGTATTGATAACTTAGGGTCTGTTTGACAACTTTTGAATTATTAAATGCTGAATCAATAAGAGGTCTGAATCATTAAGTGTTGCATCATTAAGAGGTTTGAACTATTAAGACTTAGTATATCATTTAACTATTTAAAGATAAATGTTTCATCAATTCTGATAATACATCTTAACTATTCAACATTAGACTTCTTAATCATTCAGCATCAATATAATGTTTAACCATTCAGAGGTAAATGTTTTAACAATTCAGACATGTGCTCGCGAAACAAACATCATGAATTATTAAACGCTAAACCATTCAGACATCTGAAACATTAAGAGCCTGATTAAAAAACTAACTCTTAGGCAATAAAAAACATACTGTAAAAGACAAATGAAGTATGCATTAAACACTTGCAATTTATGCAAAAAAAGTAAACACATAACTAAAAGATATAAATTATATATATTGATAATTTAAGAGGCGAGGACGAAAAAAATAAAACACATGCACTAAAAACCAAAATAAAACATGCTTTAAGTACTTTTAACTTATGCTTTAGTCACTATTATTTTTAAAGTATATATAATTTGTTTAAACATAATTTGTTGTCAATACACAACGAAATAAATATTTCTGTATTTTCATCCTTGAATAAATATGAGTCATCTAATTTCAATATTGTATACATATCAATATCTTTTTGTGTTTTTGAGTTTGTGACACTTACATAATTAATATATATTACTAATTAACAAGGTTTGTGCATAACAGTTTGTACTTAAGTTATAGTAAGTTGTACTCATCTTTTTTGTATTTTTCTTACTTTTAAACTCAATACTTTTACATTTTTATAACTTAATTCCTATTACTTTTAATTTTCAACTTTGATTGCATATATTTTTCATCTTTTATAATTTTTCGTTTTACGTTTCAGTATAACTTTTATGAGTTAACACGTAACAATGTGCACGTGTGATTTAATGTTTTTATGCTTATTTTTTCCCTGTCTAATGGCCTTGTTACAACACATCGCTGTTAGATCGACTTGGTTATTATTTTTAATATTTTACATGTTATATGCAGAGTTCAATAACTTTTACGTATGCTTTTTGTTCACGTTTATTTTTCCAGATTTTATTATTTTTTTAACAGGAGTTTTTCTTGTGTTGATAGTAACACGATGAGTTTAATACTAGCTACTACTAAATAACAAAAACCTAGGGAAATTGTTTTGGTATAAAACAATTAATAAAATAAAAATTAATAATAATTATGATATTTAATTCAAAGATAATCCATAACATAAGTGTTGAAAACAAGAGGGTAAGGTGGTCCATGTCCCATCACTGGCAATTTAAACTTATAGGGATATGTAAATCACAAGCTACCTGTACCCTCTTTTCTTGCCCATCCCCAAGGGCTAAATGGTAATTCATACTTCTTTTAGGCTCTGAAGTTTTGACTTTGAAAGTCAAATACATTATTTTTCAATTTTAATCTATATAAATAAGAAAAACTTTCTATGTTACAGAAGGAACAGCTCATGTGTATCCATCTTTCTTACATGAAATCAAATTGCTTTTGTCTTAAGTAAAAATCATGTGCGTTGACATGCATAATAATATTATTATTATTGTTGTTATTATTATTATTCTTATTTTTATTTGGTTATTGTTGTGGTATAGAGATATGCAAGGTTGGAAAATTTAGATATTTTGTATACGATTCAATGTGATTGTACATGAAAAAGTAAGAAAAAACCAATGTGAATATTATTTATTTTGAAGTATAATTATGTTATTATTAATAAGAGGAAATAAAAGTTGGAAGAATATAATAATTTTTTGAGTTGAGATGCAAGTTGGGGGCCTGGGGAACATTTTGGAGTACCAGTGACATGAAATATGTATGAAACAGGGGTCCCAATAACTTGAATCACAAACCAACCAAAGTATCACCTTCAAATATAAAAGTTCCAAATTATGCCCAGTCAAACACTCCAATATTTAATATCTTTAAATATTTCTGTGCCCAGTGTATTTAATTTTATAAATTAATAATTATTTTTTAACAGCAATTACTATACCAGAAAAATATTCATCAAACTTATATATCATAGGATTTAAACTCTCAATTACTTGATTGGATAACACATCGTTTACCACAAAGTTATCCCACGATAATTAATAGCTTAATATTTTTACCACTATATATCTCATATTGAATTGATTGTACATTTTCACTAGTGCAAAAAAAAATTTAAGAGGTTTAAATTTCGTTTTTTAATACTTGGTTAAAGTATCGTAACAACGATAATTTAAGAGTTAAAGGGTCAGATGGTCAACGGACAATGACTCTTGGATCTTTACTATATCGAGACATCTTAATAATAAAATTATATTTTTATTTTTTTTACTTAGTAGTAATAAAAGTGTATTGTTTTATGTTAATAATAAGTCAGAATTTGAGCAGCTTATAAATTTATATAGAACAAAGGTTTTATTATGAAATAATTTAACTGATCATTAAATCAAATATATTTAATGCTCACTTGAACATGATTTTGCCAAATGATCATAATATACGGACACCTATATTATAAATCAACATCCCCATGTATGTCTCATATAACATCATATGTGACGTATAGCCTCGAAGATACTAAAAACGAGGATAATTGGGAGGGGGCTGTCAAATAGTTATACGCCTCATATAGCATTATACAACACATATAAGGTTATACGACGCGTATATCAAATTTTGACAATGATTATAATGTTAAATTCATGGGGGCTGTTACGTAACTTACACACTTCAAAATAATACGACTTGTATAAAAATCTAAGATATTAATTTATAATTTCAGGATGTTATATTAACAAGAACATTTCAAAAGACAATGTACAGGAAAAATTTAATGCTCACTTGAACAAACTTCGTTAAAAGATAATGTATAGGGATAACGTATTGAAAATCCAATCAAGTACAAAACATTATAGGAGAAAGAAACCTACACACACATTACGGGTATATATTATATTATAATTATATATAAAAAGTTGGTGAAAATAAAGTAGTATGATTTTTAAGATACTATAAAATTAAAAATATATATTATTTAATATATAAGATACAATTATTATTAAGGTTATATAATATTTATAATATGATTTACATATTATCTCTTATAATTGTTTACATAATAACTTTATACTTGCTGACAATTACATAAAATTTTACATTATCTATTCATAAATAAAAAAACTTAATTTATTTAAGATTTTAGCTAGATCTTTTAATTCATCATGTTTAAAAACCTTTTAAACTACAATTGTAACGTGTATTTTTTTAAACGTTTTGTTGTAAACTTTTTACTGAACTGATCTATATTTTGTAAGGTACAATAAGTTAATATATAAATATACAAGCATGTAGAACCTATTTATTTGATGTTTTAAAATTTAACTTAGAAAAAACACAATAGACTTTTTAAAAAATATTACAAAAATAACAAATATTAGAAACACCTGGTCACCTGCCGATGTAAAATATCGTCCGCCGCATTACGCGGGCACCCTTCTAGTACGTATAAAAGTTAGAAAAAATTATAACAAAGTAATAAATTGTGATGTTACATTAAGAAAGGGGTCAATTCGGAATAATGCATATTGTGCAAGCACACAAAGCAAAAATAAATCATTTATTATTTAGTCTAAAATCTTAATAACAAAAATTAGTAATAATTTATTAATTATTGTCTCTCACTTCCCTCGGAATGGAAAAAAGTTATAGACAAATTAGCTTGATTGTTCATTATGTATATAAGTTGCGCATATGTGGGTAATATATAACCTACACATTTATATGCACAAATGTATGAAAAACTAAAAAGTTATGTGCAAACAAATTTAAGATCAATTACATATATATCCTTGTAAATATCATCTAAATGTATATATACTCAAGCAAAAATTTTAGTTGCATATATATCAAATTTATTGTTATGACAATATTACCCTTTCGAAAAAAATAATAAACACTTACAGGTGGGTATATATGCCATTAAAATTTTGTAGACACGGAACTATACTTTTAATTCATTTGGCAATTATAAGCTTTGTAAGAAAAAATTTATCAATTATGAAGTTTTAGTAAAAATAAGAACAAATTATTACATAAACTACTTTACTGAAAATGAGTAAATTTGTTAATTATAAGGTTTTTAAGGTGATATATGTATTTAAAATTTTTGCTTGGATGTATATGTCATTAAAGTGTTTTAGAGGGATAAATGTGCTTTTAACCTAAAATTTTAAAAGACTTTTAAGTAAGTAACCAAAACGTAATGTAGGAAGTATAAAGATCAAAAAATATAAGTCACTGTTTAAAAAGTTAATGATCTCTCAGTGTTTTGTCGCAGAAAAAATGATGTTGTGAAATAATATTCTTCAAATGGTGAATATATAACAAACATAAAAAGCCAATATGCTTTTTTAGCTTTCAATAAAAATTAAAAAAATCATCCACCCAAAAGTCTCTTTAACTTGTAAAACTTACATGAAAAAGAATAAAATTAATTTTGTATGGTAAAGCCTTAGAAACTTATTTAAAAATAAAAATGCATCCATCATACGTTTGTTAATAACTAGAAGGGTGTCCGCGCAATGCGGCGAGATAATATTTTACATTCGATACGAGTTTTTAATTTTTTTTAATCTTATAGCAAATTTTACAAAAATTTATTATATTTTTAAACTAAAATTTAAAACACCAAATAAATAGATTTTGCATGATGATTGTATATTTATACATTAGCTTATTATACCTTACAAAATACATATCGGTTCAGCAAAAAAATTACACCAAAATGTTTAAAAAATACATATTTAGGATTGTAGTATCAACAAGTTTTTAAACATGATAGATTGATATATCATAAATCATAAAAAAAAATTAAAGTTTTTGATTTATGGGTAGATAATGTAAAAATTTATGTAATTTATAATAATTATAAGGTTATTATGTAACTAATTGTAAGGGGTAATTTATAAATAATGTTAAAAATATTATTCTACTCTTAAATGGTTGTACCTTATGTATTAAGTAAGGTAAGTGTTCATAATTTAATAATATCTTAAAATATCATTCTCAAAAATATCATTTTCATATGTTTTATATATAGTATGTATAACTTGTGAACTTTTCGACTAGTTGAAATAAATTGGTATAGTTACTTTATGAACTTGACCATGTAAAGGGTTAAAAAGTTATCACTAAATAGTTAATACAATGTTATATTATAGTTACTTTGTAAAAAAACCATAAGGTAATGTTGGATATAAATATTTAAAACAAAAATAAATATTAAGAAATTGCATAACAGGAATAAATACAAAAATGTGTATCCTAAATATTAAAACACTAATAAGTAAATATACTCTACTCAATTAATCCACAATAATTTATGCAAATATCTAATTTTTGATTTAGGGAAAAGAACAAAAACAAGAAAACAGATCATGAGATTGATCCTTTATAATCTATTGTCATCCCCACATTCGATTTTCATATCATTACTTTCATAACTCAAACCCATCATTTAATAACTATTTTTTTATTAACTCAAGCAATTATCATTATGATAAAATATTTTTATCACATAAAAAAATATTATTTTCCTGCATAAAATAATTAAACCATTAAACGTGGCATCGAGAATTCATCATCCTGCCGTTTGTCTGTTTCTCTGTTATAAAAAAACATTTAGAAATAGAAAGTGGGAAGAGAGAGAGTAAGTTTTATTTAAGCTTTCAGAAATCTAAATATTCATTTCAATTAAACCACCATGGAAACCCCTACACCACCACCACCACCACCACCGTCAACAACCACCACCGTAAAAACCCCTGATCCAGACTCCGACCCACCACCGTCCACCACCGTCACAACACACCTCCCACCACCCATAACCAACGGCGTCTTGAAGCGCCACAAGCCCCTCCACCACCACCAGCCACCACCGCCGGTGGTGGTGGTGGTTGCATACAAAGAATGTATGAAGAACCACGCCGCCGCGATGGGCAGTCACGCCGTCGACGGCTGCGGTGAGTTTATGCCGTCGCCGACGTCGTCCCCCACTTACCCCACCTCGCTAAAATGCGCCGCCTGTGGTTGTCACCGGAATTTCCACCGCCGTGAGCCGGAGGAATCACCACCCTTCCAACACGTCATCGAGTACCAACCCCACCACCGCCACCACCCTCCACCGCCACCACCGTTGCAGCAACTACCACCTCCCACCGCCGGCAGCCCCGAAAACTCACCGTCTCCACCGCCGATCTCGTCGTCTTACTACCCTTCTGCACCGCACATGCTGCTAGCTCTCAGCACCGGAGTATCAGCTCCTCCGCCGGACAACAACAACAACAACAACGGCAACAACAGCCACATTCCGGCGATACCCACCCCCACCGGCGGAGGAAACCCGAGTAAAACAAAGCGATTTCGAACGAAATTCACACAAGATCAGAAAGAAAAGATGCACGAAATTGCAGAGAGAGTAGGGTGGAAGATGCAGAAGCGTGATGAAGATATGATAATCGGATTCTGCAACCAAATCGGAGTCGATAAAAACGTCTTCAAAGTATGGATGCATAACAACAAAACCACTTTCGGTAGCAAGAGTAGAGATTTCACCACCACCATCAACGGCAACAGTTCCTCCGGCGATGGTATCGATTTCATCATTTCAAGAAACAACCACAACCATGACGACATCGGAAACCACCATCACAACCACCACCAGCAACAACAGCAGCAGCAGCAGCTCCACCTGCATGACAACGGTGGATTTAGCTCCGGTGGAATGTGATTTACGCTAAAGGTTCATCATCATCTTCTTGATCTTGAAATCTTTTGTTGGATCTGGATAATGATAATTATAATAATTTGTTTAGAGGTGACAATTCAGAACAAGGATGAGGCTGTTGTTGTTTTAGTTTTAATTTTAATTTACTTACTTAAATTAGAAGTTGATTAATTAATTAATTATTTAATTTTGATTACTAGTGTTTATTTTTAGTTATAATAATGATTAATAATACTAACGTTGATGCTCCTCGTACTTTGACGAGGATGACAATCATTAGATTATCCAAATTAGGAATTTTTAATTGTGATTAGGACCAACCCCATGATCCTAGGTTGTTTTTGTAATTTTAGTTTCTTTAATTAAACAAGATAATTATAAATTTTGTTGTTTTCTTGTTATCGTATTTGTAGTTTATCTGGGGAATAATTTTATTACATGAGTTCGAACCTGTTCTTGTTTCTTTAGTATTTATATAAAGAGTTGACATATATTTTCTAATACAGTACACGTAGGTACTTTTATAACCGTAAAATATGTAAACAAATTCGTCTATCTATTTTTTGTAATCAAGTGAATTCTTAAAACGTTTACAAATACTTTTTGTATGTCTACTTTACTTTCGTGTGTATACTTTATTTGTTAGAACTTATTTATAAAAAATATAATTTATTATTGGAGAATGTAAATTAGATGTGTTATTCACTTATTTTTTCCATCTTTAATGAATATAATATATAGATTCAAATGTAAATATGTATGGGTATACTAAAAAAGATGTACATTATTTGTGATTGTTTTTTTATTTTTATATATTGAATTGATGAATCCATTAATAAATGCTTTTGGAGTTTTGTGGCCATCAAATCATACTATTTACTATAATACAACTTTGTGTTTTTGTAGTGACTTAAATTTTTCAAAACCACCTAGATTTATTTCACCAATCCTATTATTAATTTATATTAAAGTATGTATTTATTAAAATTTAGATTAAATTAATATATCCCGGAATTTGGAGGCAGCTTTATATCTCAATCTCGCTTGCTAGTTGCTACTTTTATAAAATATGAACTTTATCTTTTATCTTATCCCCATCCCAACTAAACGTCGCTTGCTTAATTCTTCAATCTTGATTTCATTACATATAATAAATAATTTTATATTTATAATAGTTTTGTCACATAACTTACTTTTTGGAATGAAACAATTGTATTTATTCTAATTATCCAGACGATAAAATTGTGATATTTATAGTGAACTATAAATTTTTGGGTCTTTGTGTTTCCTACACCGGCCAACTGCCCGATTCTAAACGTTTTATCAACTTTGAACATAATAGTTTAAGATGTGTTAGTGGTATATATAAAAACTATGAATGACAATGGTACAGTCCCGGTATCGTACTAGTTCCATTACTGAACATACCGATAAGTAATTTGTGGAAAAATGGGTACCGAGTATCATACCGAATCTATTGGTTTGGTACCCGCACCGCTTAAACTTTGCTTTTTGATTTTTTGTTTAAAATAATTTTTACGTGAATATTGAATCTAATACCAAAAATAATCAGAAGTATATCAAAATTATATAACATTTGTAAACTTAAACTTGAAGTATAAAAGATATAATTTTATTAAATAGTAATCAAGTTTTACGATTATTTTAATTAGGTCATTCATAAAAAGTTTTCTCAATTTGGTTTCTAAAGATTACTTTATTGTTGTCATCCTTTTTGTTTATTCATAAATTACAAAATATTCTAAGAGAATTAAAATATATTAAAATTAATTAAATTTGTCATCCTTTTAGTTTATTCATAAATTACATTAAAATTAATTAAATTTATAAAAAACAGAAAAAATATGACTTATATAAAAAATTGCAAAAAGTGTGAGTGGCTAACTGAATCAGCTTTAGTGATCTTATTAGAATAATTAAAAATATAAATGATTTAATTATAACAGTTTTAAAACTTTCTTATTATTATGTGAAGTTTTTTAATATAATTCACTATAAGTGTCCTAAAGATCAATCTAGATAGTAAAAATAATATTTTTTTGTACTCGGTACCGAATTAGTACTTTTCGGTATATACCAGTACCGCTACTGCATAGTGTCAATCTCCCGATTTTATGCAAAGTCGAGTACCGCTACCATTTTGGTTCGTTCAAAACCAGGTTTTGTATGGGTATTCGGTACCATAGGCTTATCCTAAATATAACACAAATACCCAAGCACGTCTCTACAGTATAAACAACTAAACTAACCGCTTTAGGCCCAAATTTTAAGGGCCACCAAATTTTAAAATAAAAACATACGTTTTTAAAAATAAATGAAAATGATAACAAAATTATTGAGGTTTATTAAGGTCAACTTATAAAACTTGATCAATCGAGGTTGATTTACGAAACTTGTTCACCAAAACTTTATTGAGTGTTCAATGTTGACAGTGTTTTAAAGTTTATCAATTTTAAATTCTCTTTTGCAATTAATTATTTGATCTACTAATTATTATTATCTGATCTTCTTTTGCAATTAATTATTTGATCTACTAATTATTATTGTCTGGTTATTGTCTGGTTTTGATTCATGCTCAATTGTTTAATATATCATTGTTCTTTTGCTTATGTAATTTATTGTTGTCTGTTATGATTTTTATCTACATTTGCAATTGAATTTTCTCTTACTTTAGTTTATTGTTACTTGTTTATCATTTAATATGCTTTTTTTTTAGTTGATGTTTGAGTTAATTAACTTGTTTTCTGTGTTGAGTTATAATTCTGTCACACTATAAACAAATCTGTATATGTCGCTGGTTTAAGACAAACGTCTTTAAAATAATGTATAGGTGAGGGTCTCAAAATTTTGTTTTGCTTTTCATTTAGAAATATTGAGTACGCTCACCAAATTCCCTTCTCATTTCAGTAGGATGTGACCTCCTGACATCCAACTTACCAGCTAGCTAAGTACATTCTTCGATATAGATCGTTAATGACAAATGAGAATTTAATTTTTATTATTTTGTATCAACTCTTAAACCGTTTAAATTGCATTATAAGAGGTTTAGGGGTTGTTTGTTAGAGGTGGATGGTAGGTAGAGTTTATATGGTTTATTTAAAAACATCTTTAAAATGTTCACGGAACTCTTAATTAATAAGTTTTGAATATATATAAGTTTTACGAAATTCGATCACACCTATTAATTGTTTAACGAAAGGTTACATACACAAGTTGCAACTAATGTTAACATCAACTTATACTTCACTAATGGTCACTCTGATAATGTATAATCAAGTTGCACTAGTTACTATACACAGTTGCAAATAATGTTGAAATTAAAAATTAGAAAAGTTTTCTTTCACTTCAAACGTTAACTATAGAAGATGTTTTCTTACCTCACGACACTAAAACTTGTGGGGTTCTTAACTGAATTAACTCCCCAACTTGTTGATAGGGAGATCAAAACTTTAACTGTGAACATTATATATATAATGTGTGCTACAAGATACCATTTTTCAAAAGAACTATGGAGTCGTTGGATTGTAAATTCAACACGACTTAGAAATTATATTAATTTCTTTTAGTTTTAGGTTTTATGTTTTCTAGTTTATTAATATAATGAACATCTTGATCGGATCACACTCACTAGTCACTTAAAGAGCGTACCTGATACATGACATAGCTTTCGCTTTGCTCAAGGTCCGAAGAGGAACTTGATTTGACGCATAATTGGAAGGTGTGTGTATGATGTTATATCAGCTTGATCGTAAAATTTGATATGTATATATCTTCAAATTGTGGGGGATCATACGTGTGATAAACATGTATATAACAAATAGTAACAACTAAATACAATGAATACAAGTTGTATATGTATGAACGCATGTATGTATGTACATGTATGCACTTTGTTCTTCAACCATAGCGAAGCTTCAAACCATAATACTACTGCTTGTCTTAGGGTTTTCTTTTTTGCAAGAAACATAATTTTCTTCTCTATTTGTAATTAAGAAAACTCTTGTTAAAAAGACTGTAATTAAAAATTAATAATAATTAATAGCGTCTCTAAGGGTGAATTAGATGAGAAAACGGGTAGATTTGTTAAAGGTGGGTCGGGTCAACGTGTCAAATACCCACGTTACCCATTATTTACCATATAAAATTGTATATGCAATTATTAATATGTTCTCGTGGTTCTTATTTAAATATTAATAGTTCTCTATAAATAGTTTCTTTGTGAATTTTTATATATTTTTTATGAAATCATTTACATACGAAAATAGCACCACTAAATATAACTAGCCTGCCGGAAGAACAGTTGCTAGGTTAAGACTAGGTCATGATTCCAATTATTCTCTTTTAAAAATTTTGTTTTAAGTATTTATGTTCATGTTTAATTTATATTTTAATTAGAATTCTTAATCATTAATTAAATATTTATATCTTAAATTAATTACATAAATGGTCTAGCGGTATGGTCAGATTATTGTTTGTTTTCAACGCCTTTAATTCTTACCGTAAACTTGACGTACCACGATTAATGTAGCTGGACATCAAGAGATTTACATCTTTTTTATTTAAGACTAAAGAAAAGAAGAATGATAATTGCCTAAAACAGCAAGATAATATATTTATTCGAAAGTAGTTAGCCGAGTAGTCTTTACGATAAGGTCTGATTATGGTTTTGTTCTCAAGTTTTTCAATAAGTCTACACTTTTTAATTTTTACTGTTCGACCACAAGTTTGGTCATTGACAGTAGTAGACGTTACAAATATGTTATGTTTTCGTTTGATAATATCTAGTTTAAAATAAAACATAGAAAAAATGATAGTTTTTAGTTTAAAACAAACATTGTTATAATTGAGTATAAAATATTTTGAACTTCTTCTTTAACGGCTAAATATTATCCAACTTATCTTACTATGCCTAATTTATATCATAACTGATTCATTAATTCATCGTAAACTAGTCTCGAACTCTTAATCTCTAAACCTTTGGATTGTTATAATAAAATATAAAATATAAAAAATAGGTAAAAACAGTAAAATGAAATGATGAGTGGAAAGAAAAGGCTGCATTTAATCATATTGGTGAATGTTTTTAGCGACAGGGCAGGGTGATGGCACTCCACGTGCGTTCTTGTATGCACTTTACCTCATTTTACTTTTACCATTTACCACTTTACACCCCTTAAGTTTCTAAAATCCTCTATATATATATGTGTGTGTAGTCAAACTAACACTTACACATGCTAAACAAGATGGTGACATGTTCATGATTATTTCGAGCTCCAACACCAGTTTAATACTCAATATAAAGCTACATAACCATATTTACAGGGATGGCTATTAGATATTATAAGTATTAAATAAAGAATTGTGCAAAAGTTGTGACATTTGATGATTAATCTTGTAGAAGGTGAGTTTGGTTTGAGTTTTGTTTTGGTTTAGGGCTAGTCTAGATCTTGGAGGTAGGGGAAGGAGTGGTCACCTCCGAATTAGTGGTAAATTTAAGCATGATTTGTATATTTATTTGTATTATAAACATCATTTTTTACCACAACACACTTATAATTTCATATCATATCACGAATTGTGTAACCCGTTTATCTAAACGGTTTAAAAGGGTTGATAGGTTATAAACAGATTAGTGGGTGTTATCAAGTTGTAAAGGAATGTAATAAATGTGTAAATCAGGTTGGCCGTTTTACCTTATATTATTTTTTTTTTAATTTTTATTTAACTTTTTGAGAGTTAATCTTTTTATTTCATGTGCTAAACATGTCAAGCCAAATATATATGTTTAATTAAAAGCCAAATCCAAACACAACCTATTATGAAACAATTAGCATTACAACCTAAAAATATATTATTTTTATGTCAAGTTATATCATTCTACTAGGTTTTTTCAGGAGTCATCACCCAAATGGTGACGAACCCATGAATTTTCCTAGGAATAGGGAGGGGAGATAGTTGTGCGGGTGATAGGAAGGATGAAGTCACGAGTAAAGACACTTGTAGGGTTGTTCATCTCTTGTGTTTTCAATAATTTGTTCTATAGGGTTAAATAACTCTATTCGAAGGATTTTCTTTTAAATAACTACGATATTACTGTATCAGTTTTGCAACTAATTAAGGATGAAACCAACTATATTGATCATTTTAGTGATTATGTCTAACCTTTTTATTTTAATCTCTACATGTTTTGTTAATACATGTAAAAAATCATCAAACTATCAAATCATCCCTTTGTGGGCGGCCCAATTGAGTATTCATTTGGTTCCCTTAGCCCATTAAAACAGCTTCAAGTTTCAACCATAATCTTTCTGTATGGATTATCGCAATAGGCCCAATATAATTTGACGTGGCCCGTTCTAAAGATAATCGCATTGCATGGATTATATCGAGCTGGGTTGACTCCTCAGTTATCGGTATACATCACTTTGGTTATAAATTACTATTTGATGAGACGTTCATGTGTTATACGGGTTGAATAATAAACAGCGTATTCAAAAACATAAAAGTGTGAATAGATAGTACAATATAGTTACGGTTGAGAATATGAAATCATAGTATACATTGAAACAGACTTAACAAGATTAACTCTAATTAAAATATATTTTAGTGAAACATTTTATTTATGTTTAGAAAAATAGTTACTTTAAATAACAAAATAGTAAATTGACATTTATCAAATAAGTTGTTTAAGAAAACTATATTTATATACTAATTTGTAACTTTTATTGTAGCGAGTACATATGATCAAATCCTAGGTGGAACCTAAATTGACATCCTAGAAATATTACATGTCTCTTATTGATTTTTTAATTTATTACTATAGATATAACGGTTTGAAAGGTCGGTGAGCTTTTTCTTATTATTTTTCTTCAATCTTAACTTTCTCTCTAAATAACTCTTTTCAACTTCATACCATAACTTGCTTTCGAGTCCAATCGTTGTTGTTTCATCTTTTGATCTCGAGGCTATATTTCGAATCTTGAGGGTTGCATTCTTTTTGGCTATTTTTTCTTCATTCCTTCTTTATTTACTTATTTCAATATATTTTTTTGCAAATTAAAAACAAAACTTGGCCATTAATCAACTGGCAAGTCTACTCTTCTGCTTAACTTAGTGACGTAGGTTTGATCCTAGGGGTGACAAATCATGTTATCTTCTAATTTTTTCTTTAATATACATATACTTTTAAATTCCTTGTTAATTTTTTTTTAATTTGTTTTATTATAACAAACTTTTCTAATGAATGTCTTTTTATATTTAACCCTTGTTTGTGTCACTGTGTGTCACCTATGTGTTATTTTTATCTATGTTTAGATCTTTAGGATTAAACTACCACTTATGTATTATTTTTATCTATGTTTAGATCTCTAGAATTAAACTACCACAACTTTATATGTTTCTTTTATATACTAAACAACATGTTCTTTTATCTAACGGATGTGTAATAAAGTTTGCGATTGCGACACATCACACGGGTTTAATTTCTAGTTAGGCTCAAATAAAAAGGATTTGAAGCTTAAAGATAGTTTAGAAAACATCCTCTACTTAACATGAGTTATTTTATTATTTCAAAAAAATTAGGCATTTGGCAAGCAAAATTAGTTTGTTGTGTCAAATATTTTCAGGTCATTATGTTAAATATTTTTAAATTATTGTGTTATATGTATTCATTATTGATTCTAAGTTTTAGATCATTTCGTATTATTTTATTGTTTTTATGTATTAGATAAATTAGTTATTTTATCATTGTGTTATACATATTAAAAAACAAAACGAAACAATGTTATTTCACTATTTTTTAGAAAACATTTTTGCTTAGAAAAACATATTGTCATTTTAAATAACACAATGACAAGCATTAAAAACACAACGTTAGAAAAACAATAGTTGAAACACCTAAATTTTTTAGCTTTATATAGTTGAAAAACAATGTCATTTCGTGATTGCATCTTAAGTCTTGACACGCATGATTTTCTTATCGATCTTATCCCTATGAAACTTGGAAGTTTTGACGTCATCATTGGTATGGATTGGTTAGCCAACCACCATGCCGAGATCATTTGTTTCAAGAAGTGCATCCGTATACCGTTACCTTCTGGTGATACTTTGAAGGTGTTCGGTGAAAAATCTTCCAAAGGGCTTAAACTCATGTCTTGCACTCAAGCCCGAAAGTGCTTAAGCAAGAAGTATATGGCCTTTTTGGCTTACGTGGTCAACACGAAAGTCAAAGGGAAAGAACTTAAGGATGTCCCTATCGTACGAGACTTTCCTGAAGTATTTCCCGATGACCTTAGTGGTTTACCTCCCGTGCGTGAAGTCGAGTTTAAAATTGACTTGATACCGGGAGCAAACCCCGTGGCCAAGTCACCATATCGGCTTGCACCATCGGAAATGCAAGAACTCTCTAGTCAACTTCAAGAGCTATCCGAGAAGGGTTTCATCCGTCCTAGTTCTTCGCCTTGGGGTGCACCTGTTCTTTTCGTGAAGAGAAAGATGGGTCGTTTCGTATGTGCATCGATTATCGTGAGCTTAACAAGCTTACCATCAAGAATCGTTATCCTCTTCCTCGCATCGATGATTTGTTTGACCAACTTCAAGGAGCTGCTATTTTCTCGAAGATCGATTTACGTTCTGGCTATCATCAATTGCGAGTCCACGATGGTGATCTCCCAAAGACCGCTTTCCGTACTCGTTATGGACACTATGAGTTTATGGTGATGCCTTTTGGTTTAACCAATGCTCCTGCTATCTTCATGGATCTCATGAACCGAGTATGCAAGCCTTATCTAGACAATTTTGTGATCGTCTTCATTGATGACATACTTATCTATTCCAAGTCCAACACCGATCATGAACTGCATTTGAGATTGGTTCTTGAGTTGTTAAAGAAAGATCAATTGTACGCAAAGTTCTCAAAGTGTGACTTCTGGCTCGAGGAAGTTCAATTTCTAGGACACGTAGTGAATAGCCAAGGAATTCACGTTGATCCTGCAAAGGTGGAAGCTGTGAAGAATTGGGGTGTTCCTACAACTCCTACCGAAGTTCGTTCTTTTCTTGGTCTTGTTGGTTATTATCGGCGATTCATTGCCAATTTCTCGAGGATCGCGAAACCGCTCACTACTTTGACACAAAAGAATAAACCATTCGAGTGGGGTTCCGAGCAAGAAGAAGCTTTTGAAGCGTTAAAGCATAAGTTGTGCAGTGCTCCTATCTTGACCCTACCCGATGGAAACGACGATTTCACCGTGTATTGTGATGCATCTAAACAAGACCTTGGTTGTGTTCTTATGCAACGAGGGAAGGTCATAGCTTACGCATCGAGAATTGAAGATTCACGAGGTGAATTACACAACTCATGATCTCGAGCTTGGGGCTGTTGTATTTGCTTTGAAGATTTGGAGGCACTACCTGTATGGTACGCAATGTATAGTCTACACCGATCACAAAAGCCTCCAACACGTTTTCAATCAAAAAGATCTCAACATGAGATAACGTCGTTGGGTGAAGTTGATTAGTGACTATGATTGTGACATTCGTTACCATCCTGGTAAAGCAAACGTTGTAGCCGATGCACTAAGCCGAAAGATTCACAACAAGATGATCTCATTCCAATAAATTCGCGATCGACGTCAATGGTTTGACACTTTGGGTGAGTACGATACTGAGATACGAATAGATGTCAACGAGACCACCGTACTACTACAAAACCTGAGAATAGATAGCGACATCGAGTCTAGCATCCTGGAGGCTCAACAAATGGTTCAACGAGAAGGAAGAATGAAGGATGAATTAGAGCATAACCTTCTAACCCAATTGGAAAAGAAACCCAATGGGTTGATGTACTTCGCCAATCGCATTTGGATTCCAAATCACGATAACATTCGTACCTTTATTATGAATGAAGCTCATCAAACTCGTTATTCTATTCATCCTGGTTCCGATAAGATGTACATGGACCTACGTGGTCAATATTGGTGGCCTGGAATGAAGAAAGACATAGCGACCTATGTAGCTAAGTGCCTCACATGTACGAAGGTCAAAGCCGAACATCAACGTCCGAGTGGATTACTGGAGCAACCCGAGATCCCTATGTGGAAATGGGAACACATATCCATAGACTTCATAACAAAGCTACCCCGAACCTCTCGAGGACATGATAGCATATGGGTGATCGTTGACCGATTGACCAAGTCGACACATTTTATACCCATACGTGACGCTTACAAGACATCAAAGTTAGCTCGTATATACGTTGATGAGATTGTAAGTCGTCATGGGGTACCTCTGCACATCATATCCGACCGAGATGCTCGTTTCACTTCGCATTTTTGGTCTTCTATGCAAGAAATCTTGGGTACACAATTGGACCTAAGCACGGCTTACCATCCTCAAACTGATGGTCAAACCGAGCGAACGATCCAAACCTTGGAGGATTTGCTACGCCTTTGTGTTCTTGACTTTGGTGGCGATTGGGATACGCATCTACCGCTCGCGGAATTTTCGTATAACAATAGTTACCACTCGAGTATCAAGATGGCACCGTTTGAAGCACTTTATGGTCGAAAATGTCGTTCACCGATCTGTTGGACCGACATTGGTGAAAACTTCATCACTGGTCCTGAACTTATACAAGAGACGACCGATAAAGTTTCTATTATTCGCAAGAACCTTGAAGTGGCGAGAAGTCGACAAAAGAGCTATGCCGACAAACGACGTAAGCCATTGGAATTCCAAGTTGGGGAGATGGTTCTTCTCAAGGTCTCACCGTGGAAAGGTGTGGTTCGCTTTGGAAATAAGGGCAAACTGGCTCCAAGGTTTGTAGGACCTTTCAAAATCCTGAAAAGGATTGGGAAAGTGGCTTATAAACTAGAGTTACCTTCCGACCTTAGTGGAATTCATCCTGTGTTTCACGTCTCAAATTTGAGAAAGTGTTTGGCCGATGAAAGTCTGTATGTTCCGCTGAAAGACATTCAGATCGACGAGTCCTTGCATATCGTTGAGAAACCTGTTGAAATCATGGATCGTATAATGAAGAAGACTAGAACCACGACAACCCCAATCGTCAAGGTTCATTGGGAAAATAAACGTGGCGCTGAATTTACTTGGGAACGTGAGGAGCACATGAAGAAGAGATACCCATTCTTATTTGTATAGTTTCATTTCTTTTAATTTCAGGACGAAATTCTTTTAAGTTGGGGAGACTGTAACATCTCGTTTTTTTTGTTAACTAAAAGTTAACTTCGTTTACTCTTACAAGGGTAATTTTTGTCAATTTTGAAACTCATGTGTTGTTTGTGCCTATTCATTATTGTCATTAAGTTAAAAATAAAATATCAAATAATATTAATCATATTAATATTAATAGTAGTAATCATAATTCAAGTTGTAATAATAATACTAATAACTATAATGATAATAATAATAATAATAATTGTAATAATAATTAATAATAATAATATTATTAATAATCATGTGAATTTTAACTTAAAACAACTAAACTAGGGGGCTAAGTTGTTAGTTTTAAAACTTTAAATTAAAGTTTTAGCATAAAATCATTGAAATCTAAAGTTGAGGGGCTATATGTGTAATTAACTAAAACCCAAACTCCCCACCCCCTTTTTCTTTTGCCCGTTTTTCCGGCCACTTTCCGGCCACACTCCGGCCTAACACCGGCGGCTCCGGTGAGGCTTAAAGACCAAAAAACCGATCGTTTTTGTAACCCAAAATTGATCTGAACCGTTTCATATACGTAATTCGAACTTGAATGCACTTAATAATCGAGTTATACATCGGTTACCAGGTCCATTCGATCGTATAACCGAAACTCTTTTAACTCATGGCCATTTTGTCATTAAAACACAACAATAATCGAATTAACTTAACACAAGCAACCGTTTAACTATCTGCAATCGACTACACTCTTCAATTGCACCTGAAACAAACGCATACATCGAATCCTATCATCACCTTCGGTCGCAACTTGAACCATACTCGAACACCGTCATTAGGGCTTCAATTTTCGAAATTTATAAAGGGCTTTCCATCTGAATCATCACTCGAAGCTATCTGCAAGTTTAATTGGATTTTCATCGACGATTGCACCTTGAACCAGTTTCTCCTCAGTCGCAACTTAGGTTCAAAACGTGAACATCGAATACCGAACGAATCAAGTAAGTTAAATACATACATATACTCGATTTCACATGAGGAACAAAAGCCCTAAACTTAATTTGATTAATAACCTTAAATTGATGTTCAATTTGATTCACAAACATTCTAGGGTTTATGTGAATTTGAAGGATTCAAGGCTTTTGGTTGTTTTATAAAATGGAAACCAAGCCTTAACAGGCATAGGCTACCCAGCCTAATGGTTTCACACTTCCATTTCACACTTAAGGTCACGGGTTCGAACCCAGTGACCTGCATTATTTTTTTTGAAGGCTTTTTCAGCCATATTTTAATTATAAAAATTTTTAATAAATATAAAATATTTTTTTACAAACTTCAAATATTTTTATAATCATCCAAATTATTTTCTGTAAATTTCTCATTATAAATACTTTAACTTTTTTTTCTTTCTTTTTTTTTAATATTATCAAACATATATTATGCTTAGTTCTTTTTTTTTTTAAATAGATAATATATAATAGCTTAAATCATTAGGTTATTATTGATCGTTATGTTACCTTAAAGTATTGATTAATAATGATAATTATAAAATTTGATAAACAACTTATGACTAAAATTTATAAATTATTATTAAGGATTTAATTCCTTTAAAATTTTTCTAAATGATATTTTTCTTCAATTGGACTATATATATATATATACATATATACATATGATGATGATTTCAATAACTAACTTTATAAGAACCTCCAAATTCTTATCAAAATCCTAGTACATGTTTAAACGTTAATCTTAACGCTAAACTTAATCTTGTAATACGTTTAGGTATCTTGTAAAGGAATTCGTCGGAACGTCTTTTATTTCTTATTATCATCTTATACACTTATACATCATGTGAGTTTTCCTTGCCCCTTTTTCATATTTTCACACTAATTTGGGGTGAAACATGATAGCTTATACATGATACACTTATACGCATTTGAGACTTGTAAATCACGTGCAATTCAACTTATTATTTTGTCATGGTTATTTGTGTATTGTAAGTGATTATATGAGATACATAGTTTGTTTACAATCATTAACTATTGCTAGCCTGGCGACGTCTTAGATCTTTGGGCCTGACAAGCCTATTTGGTGCTAAAGCCGAGGTATTGTCGGCTCCTGATGACGTATGCTTGTTCATCATGGGAACCAAATACACTTAGCCAATCTTTTATACTTGTAATCAAGTCAAGGTTTGGTTGTAACG
Organism: Flaveria trinervia; assembly: GCA_025506515.1. Classification (NCBI taxonomy): domain Eukaryota; kingdom Viridiplantae; phylum Streptophyta; class Magnoliopsida; order Asterales; family Asteraceae; genus Flaveria; species Flaveria trinervia. The sequence continues at coordinate 87,900,962 of CM046452.1, read as the reverse complement.
ATATGTGTTCTATAACCTTACTGGCTTATGACTTATGACATGAATTGCTACTTGTAACCTTTTTCATATTATGTATGAAAACCTTGGAAAACTCACCAACTATTTTTAGTTGACACTTATTTTTATCATGTTTCAGGTCAACCTCAAGTTTAAAGTGATCCTTTGAAGCATGCTATAATATAGGACTTGGACCTAGTTAATGAAATAAAAAGTTTACATTATGTTATGTTATGTTTGAACTTATTACTTGTTTGAGACTTATGATTGTATTTCATTTCAAGACTTATGACAATAATATTTACATTTTAATATAGCGTTATGTGGCTGTGAACAATCTTAACCCTCACATCTCGACGTTTCCGCCGTCAAGGTTGGGGTGTGACGGCATACCTGAGTTTACGAATGCTAACACTTTACGTACTTCTGTCCAATTTTTCATTAAAAACCTGTTAAATCTCCCCCACGTGCTCCTCACATGAGGGGCAAAACTATCAATTCACCCAATTCATTAATCTTCTACCGTCGGTAGGGTTCCGGCGTGTGTATGCCATTTTTGTTCCGTTAGTTTACATATTCTGATATTACTATCCTGATTAGATGCGAACGCTTTTCTGTTATAAAACGTGAGGGATTTGACTAAACCTGATGAGGAATCGTAGACAGTGAAAGTGTCGATGAGGGAGAATGACGTCGTGTCGAATATGTGGATGTGGTCACTCGAGGTGGCGTAGAGGCGGTGGTTGTTGGCGGCAAGGTGGCTGATGTGGGCGGCGGGGTAGAGTTTGAGGGCGGTGAAAAAGCGGTGGGAGACGGTGAGTTTGAGAGTCTTCAGCGAGAGGTTTTGGAGGAAAGGGATGGAAGGTAGGGTTTGAAGAGAGATGTTGCTGTAGAAGCTACTCGCAGTGAAATGATAGTTTTACCCCTCACGTGAGGAGCATATGAGGAAGATTTAATGGTTGTTTAACAAAAATTGGACGAATGTACATAAAATGTTAGCATTTGTAAACTCAGGTATGCAAACTGTTAAGCTGAGGCTGATATTGTTAACACCCTTAAAACACATGTATGAAAATTACAATTTATTCTTAAAATAATTAATAAATTTGGTGCATTGACAGTTTTACCCTTCACGTGAGGAGCACGTGAGGGAGATTTAACAATTGTTTAATGGAAATTGGGCGGAGCTACGTAAAATGTACATAAAATGTTAGCATTTGTAAACTCAGGTATGCAAACTGTTAAGCTGAGGCTGATATTGTTAACACCCTTAAAACACATGTATGAAAATTACAATTTACTCTTAAAATAATTAATAAATTTGATGCATTGACAGTTTTACCCTTCACGTGAGGAGCACGTGAGGGAGATTTAACAATTGTTTAATGGAAATTGGACGGAGCTACGTAAAATTACCAAAACACAATTGTTTAATAAATGTTAGCATTCGTAAACTCAGATATGCAAACTGTTAAGTTGGGAATGATCTTGTTAACACTACCAAAACACAAGTATGAAAATTACAATTTACTCTATTTTAATGTTAAAAAACACATATTTTAAAGGTGTTTTCTTTAAATAGTGTAGCACATAAAAATTATGTATATTTAAATAATTATGAAAGTTAACTTATGTTTTTGTGGCAACATGAACCCACAATATTATTATTTTATATGTACCTAATCATGTTAATATCACCACCTCAACACACATAACAAAGTTTGCAGACACGCCACACACATTAAGGTCAAATTTCTAGTTGTTTTAAAGGCTTATGTGCACACCCTCTTTTACATAAATCTTTCCAGCATTAATTAACAAGGGTATACGGATGTGTTTCATTGGCCCCAAAACACGAACATTATCACAATCAACAAACGAACAGGTGACATTGAGATCTTAGTTTGTGCAATGATTAATACACTAGGATCAAATCAAAATATCATGTGGGTTTAAAGAACTGCAATCGAGCATATTGCATTAGTCGATGTATTTCCAGCTAGGAATATTAATTTAGAAGACGTAAACATTACAAGTTGATGTTGAAGACTCTGAAAAGTTTAAACAAACGGTGAATTTAAGCAGCCTTTTCACAAACCACAAAGCTTCCCGGATTGATGGTGATGCTCTTGGTGCAGTTATCAGTTTTGTAGATCCCGACAAGTCGATCAGCCAGTTCAAACATGTTGTTTCTTAGGCTGCATATGAAAAGTCACCGTTAAAACAACTAAAAAAATTCTACCAGATGACACATGATAAAATAAATCACAATAGCAGCAAATACCTGATGATGATAAACTGTGCATCCTTCGTACGATCTTTAACATAATGCCCCACGATTGAGACGTTTTTGAAATCTGTCAGCCAAAATTGGAGTGAGTTAGATACACTATAGAAATAAATACAACACTGATCTAAAAAGTAAAATAAATATATGGAGTCACTCATGATCTAGAGAGCCTACCTAGAGCAGCATCGATTTCATCCATAACATAAAGTGGGGTTGGTTTGTAATGGTGAAGTGCAAAAACAAGCGCGAGTGAGCTCAGAGTCTGGAACAAACACATCGTTGTAGCACAAAATGAAAATAATGATCAGATATCACCAATTATGATATAAAATCAGAAAATTATGAATGTTTTAATACCTTTTCCCCTCCTGATAAATTTGCTATATTTTTCCAACTTTTCTTTGGAGGCCTAACACTAAATACAACACCTTCAGAGAAAGGATCTAAAGAATCCACCAACTCAAGCTCTGCATCACCTCCAAGGGTAATCATCTGTAGAATATCATGATGTAAGTTGTTTTAAACTTATTCAAAACATAATACAACTAAATGAATACACAGAACAGTAATAAATAAATAAATAAATAACACAACGATAAAGAAAAACTTGTTGATGTGAGTATATGGTTGTATATGAGTGAATATACAGATATAACAAACCTGGTACATTTCCTTCAACTTTAGAGATATGGTATTAAACCCTGCCATGAATTCATCTAGCCTGGAAGATGGAATCAAATTGGTATATAACTATATAAGAATTAGTTTCAGAACACACACATACAAACACCAGAAAACTTGCCTTCTCTTTCGCCACTCATCATATTGTTTTTTTGTCTCATCACGTTCACTGGTTACCGAATTAAGCTCCCCAACTCGCTCATTGTACACGCATACTTTTTTCCGATAACTGTGAGAAGAAGCAATTAAAGAATAATTAAAACAAATATGTAAACAACAAACTAATTAATTTATGAACATGATTTCTTACTCAGAGATTGAATCAAGATTAGGGTTCATCTCTTTCATCTGTGCTTCAAGTAGAGCCACCATTTCTAGTGCCCTTTTAAGATCAGAACTGTTGGAAAAAGATTCATCTGCAAGTGTGGCTTGAAGCTTTTCCGGGTCCACTAAATCTTTCTTAATTCTGCCAGAATAAAAGAACAAAATTATAATAAAAGTTAGATTTTCAATATGTCAAGAAGCTGCAGATATGAGAAGACTTACTGTTCCATATGCTTAGAAAGAGTGTTATTTAATTCCGCAAGCTTTTTTTTGTATCCTTTTTCTTTCATTTCAAGCTCTTTTGACATCTTCTTCATGTCTTGTAACTTATAATCAGCATCAACCTATTCCAGTAGCAAGGCATTATATGACTAAATGTCTTATATAGAAGTTGCAATCTAGACACTTTTATGAGCAGATAGATTCAGGTTGTGTTTTATCAAAGGGACAGAGATCAGAAGTGTCCCATTGTGAAAAATATAATGCATAATAACCCCAAAACTATTTTACTTAAATAGTTGGATTATCATTGAATTAATAACATTTTGTGTAATCAAATTTGACACCTACTTGATTGTCAGAAATTAGAAATTATAGAGAAAAAGTGTTTTTAGGTCAAACCAACACAACCTGTTTTACAGGTAACAAAATCCCGAGTTTTGACCATCACCCAACCCGTCCAGTCTGCACAATTTACCAACTCGTGTAATATAGAAGAAGCAATAATTTAAGGTCTAAAACCTCAGATGCCCGCAACTCATCCACAGTCTTCTTCAATGTTTCATAATCGGATTTTGCTTTTCCAAGAACACCCTTGTGTTGATTTATCAGCTACACAAAAGAAAACAAAAAATATATAAGAAACTAGAATCAATGAAAAACTTTAAAATTTACAGCAGCAAGTACCGACCTCTTCTGTCTTCTTATAATCATCCTGAACCTTAAATGCTTTCTGCTCTATCTCTTTAAAGGTTTCAAGCAAATTTTCCTTCTGGCCGATGAGTTTATCTTTTTCCTTCTTTGATTCCCCAATCCCATTTGTTAGCTTTTTCAACATCTTCTGACATGTTTCTATTTGAACTTTGAGCCGATTGATCTCTGTGCTGTTTTTATCAATGTCCTGATGGAGGCAACAAAAATCAGAATACTCGGCTGTTTATAACAACCTCAATTCTTTTCTCAAATAAAAATGAATCACTTTTTCTAATAATCGTTTTTGCAATCATATTTAAAAGCATGTTAGGATGGTCAAATCATCCAACTCATTTTGAGCCGCTCTAAAAATTTCTTGACCAATTATCCAACCCGCCTAACCACCCTTTTTTTGACACCTGAAGAAATGTACTTACATTTTGGATTTTGTTAACCTTTGCTTTCTGGCTTTTCAACCTTTCACCACCTGCATTCTCAATTTTGCTTTGAAGCTCCAACACCTAAACAATATTTTAGCTTTAAGTTAATGAAATGTTAAAACATATATATGACACAACTATATCACATATATGATACAATACCAACCTTCTCTTTAAGCTGCTTTGAACCCTCCGTCAACCTTTTGATCTCTTTTTCTTCTTTAGATATAATTTTCATAAGTTCCTCAATTCGATTAAGTTCAGCCTTACTTGGCTCTGCTGCTGCCTTTAGAGAGTCAAGTTGCTTTGCAAGATCTTTATGTTGTGAGTTCAAACTTTCAATCTGTCACATTAAGAAATGACTTATAATTTGTCATGAGGTCAAACTTGCATGACATTTGAAAATGAACATTTACCTCTTGTTGGCTTTTAGCTATATCCAGTTCAAGATCAGTATTTTCTTTTTCCAACTCTTTGTAATGCCTGACCATTTCAGAAATCTGTTGCCTTACATTTTTCAATTTTTCTGATATTTGTGTGAGTTCATTTTCAGCTTCTGCAATGGCTTCACCAGAGACACTGTCAGCTCTGATGGAAGTCCCCATCTTGCCACCACGTGGCTTTCCACCACCACTCATAGTCCCTGATTTCTCAATAAGAACACCATCAAGTGTAACAACACGCCTAAATTCTTATCTGGGCCATAAGCGATACGTGTTGCCTAGATAAGATATAGAAAAATGAGAAGTATTAAAAAAATTTAGATAACGTGCTGTTCCTTGATTATTCCTTAAGTTTTAAGTTTTAACAAGCAAAAGTACCTGATCTTTATCCTTGGCCACAACAGTGTTGCCCATTGCTGCAAAGAAAGCAAGTTTCATTCTTTCATCTTGCACCTTTATTAGATCAAAGAGACGTGGAACACCTTCTGGAGGGCTTACTTTTTCCTTCATTCTAGATATTTGATTTGTTTGTTTTTCCTGCATGGACATAAGGATCAAAAATGACAAACAAACAACAAAATCATGACATAATTAAAAATCTTAAATTATTACTATGGTTGCTTGCAGATAACATGAAATGAAATTAAAATGTCATGCAGGAAGCATCTTACCAATATCATGAATGTAGCAACACCAAGATTGTTTTTGCGAAGCATGTCCACGCATGCTTGTGCTGCTGCACTTGTTTCCACAACAATATAATCAAGTCCAGGAACTGCTGTTGAAATAGCCACATCATACTTCCCTGAAAACAGAACTCAAGTCAATAATGAAAGCAAATTGCACTGATTTTAAAAACTTTAAACACGTAAATACGAAGAGAATCACATTGTTGGAGTAACAATTACCATCAATAGCTCCTAAATCACCCATCCTTCCATAAATCCCTTCTATTGAATTTGACGCTTTTGCTTGCAATATTGCTTTCAGAACAGATCCCTGATTCTTTTCGGTTTCCATAACAGATTTTAGCTCTGTAACTTTTTGTCTCGCAGCTTGCTCACGAGTAATCAGGGCCTCTTGTTCTTTTAAACATTCCTGCAAATTAGAGACGTTTTAAATTAATCAACTAACTAGCACAAAAGACACCGCTGATACTAAAGTCCCATACTTGTTCTATCTTATGAGCTTTTGATGATTCAAGCTCATTTTTCTTTAATCTGGTTTTCATGTCCTCTATTCTTGTAGTATTTGTTACAATCCGCTTCTTTATCTCATCCAGTTGTTTCTGACCATTTAAATACGCAGCACGACCAGCTTCATGCTGAAACACTCAAGAATTGAAGCCAGTCATTAATAATATTCAGACTTGAAGAAGAAACCAGGAAAAAACAAAATAATAGACTTTTTTAATATAAGAAAGCAACAAGTCAGAAATATGTCATCTAAAAAACCATCCACACTGATAAACAAGAAATTAATGTTTTCAATCTGTTAGTTTGAGTTTGCTAACATCAGAAAGAAATTCAGTAAATTTTTGCTTAATTTACTTTTCAAGCAGATTGTTAAAAAAAGTTTCTCACCTTCTCAGACAAAAGTTGTTTTTCAGTGGATGCAACTTCAAGTTTTCCTTGGTGTTCAATCAGTTGCTCTTCCCAAGGTTTGAGTTCAGCACGAACTTTGGCAACCTCGGTACGGAATGCCTCAGTTTCAACTGTTAAAGAGAATAAAAATGATGTATAATCATTCAAATTCAAAATATAAAAAAATTAGTGCCAAGTTATTTTCAGGTGGTGCCTAAATCTTACATAGCTTACTAATAATAAAACAACCAGTGTTTTGGTATCCGATTTGTGTGAGCATAAGAATATACCTTTGGAGCTCTCTTTAATTTCCTCTAAAATTTTATCCTCATCCAATAATATTTTTTGCAGTTTAGGAATATCTTCCTCCAGTTTGGGGATCACGTTAGCCGATTCTTCAGACTGCTTTGTGATGTCAATAATCTTTGCTGAATCCTAAAGAAAAACAAAGATTAATGGAAAAATATTTAATCTTATTATAGAATAAGTAACCAAGTATATCTTGCCTTTTCAACTTTCTCATCCATTTTTTTAATCTTTTGTTTCACATGTTTCAAATCTTCTCGGTGTTTGACATCCTGTCGTTCAAATTCCTTGAATTCATCCTTGCATCGTTTAAGCATGGTATCCAGTTCCTTAAATAATGCAACAACATAAAAGATTAAGTAATTATGTGGAAAGTAAAAACTCATTAAGGATGTTTACTTTGTAGCTTCCAATTGAATCCTATCACATGTCTATATAAACAAGGATCCACCACAAAGATGCAAGCAAATTCAGATTACTGGTTAATCCCCAGAGATGGTTTAGGGAGTGTTTAGATAACTGGATGTGTGTTTAAACTAATTTTTAGTATTCGAGATCGCAATGATCAGTTTTGAATCTTAGAAAAAACTGATTAAGATTTCACAGTGTTCTGGGGTCATAATAACCAAATTTGGGTAGTCAAATAAGGGGTGTCTCTAAAAAAACTTCCTGTCGAAACTAGAAATGAAAGTCCATAACCAATCATAGGTTATATTCAAGATCAATTAGATTCTTAAAGTATAATCACTTAAAAACACACATCTAAACACCTCTGTAAGAAATTTAGTGGATCTTTCCATTCTACTACTCTATCAGAGAATTAGCATTATATATGAAATTTGTTCCTATCTAGCAGAACACCGTTAGATGAAAAGTAAAAACTAAAAAAGTCTTTGTTGCAAAGTTTGTTCGGATTCATGTAAGTAGAAGTTTCTTGTGCATGTGGAGCAGATAATAACCTCTTGTCTTTTCATGTACTTGTTATGCAATGTCTCGAGCTCTTTCAATGCTTTCTTGCTCTCCTTTATCTTTTCCCTGAGCAAAGAAATGAGCATTTTATGTTTGGTATTTCATCAGTTATATTAAAAAATTGTAACGTTCTTAATACCATTGTTTAACAATGTTAAGATAACAATCACCTTTCAGATGTTAAGTTTTCTTCCAGGCCAGACAAGTTCTTTTGAATCTCTTCCAGCTTCACAGCATTCTCCTCAGAAGCAAATTTTACAGCTTTTTCTTGCCATTTTAACAATGACAATTCCTTAAGCATGTAATCTTCTGCTTCATTCTAACACTCTGGCAGTATCAGTCATGTTAATAAACTGTATGCTAACGATAGTGAATTAATAAGTATACATTCTAACAGGCTTGTTATAACCTCTAGGCTTTCTCTTTCTTTATCAGCTAACTTAACCATCTGCACCACCCCAGACCTCTTTTCATTCAGTGCTTCAAGCCTAATACATTAAAAGGAAAAGAACACATACCCATTAGGAAAAAAAACAACATTTACAGGATAATTCAAAATCAATGTAATACAATGCCACCTAAACCTCTGAGCACAGCCTCAACTCTTTCTTTTAAGCTACAAAAATGTAATAAACTCAAGAATCAAAACTTACTGCTTATGGGATTCCTCAATTTTTTCCAAGTATTTGTTAGTTCCAATGATATCTTCCAGATATTCAAGAAAGCCTTCATCATGGGGACCTTGAGCTTTAGGCTTCATAAGTGAAATTTGCTCAACCTCACCCTAAAAACATTCAACAAAATCCAATTCAAAACTTGCGATAAACACATGAAAAGGGCGTAATTTCTTGCAGTAACTCTCAAACCTGAAGAATCAAAAACCGATTATTGTCCAAGTCAACTCCTTTCCCTTTTAGCTTGTTCGTAACCTCAGTAAATTTACTATCGCGCCCATTAATATAGTACTTGGAAGAGTTATCTCGAAAAGCTTCACGCGCTATTACAAAATCACTTCCCGGAACAACTTCATATGTTTCACCATCCTATAATCAACCAAATGAAATAAGCCCCACATTCAAGAATTGCTCAAATCCCACCAAATCTTAAGGCATGTAACATAAATTATCACATACCAAATCAATAATTTCTTGAAAGTGAACAGACACACGAGCACTTTGAAGATTCTGGTGATTTGTCGAATTGTGAATAAGCTCCGACACTTTATTAAGACGCATCTGCACCATTTATCATAACATTCAACTCAAATTTCACAACAAAAAAAACTAACGAAATTCACTCAATTGATTACCTGTTTTGCTCGCTTTCCAAACACGAACAACATAGCGTCAATCACATTGCTCTTCCCACTTCCATTCGGCCCAACTACAGCGGAAAAGCTCTGTTCAACAGTTTCAAATCACATCAACGAAATCAACAAACCCTAAAAAAAGCTACTGAATTTCAACACCAATTGTAGAAAAGGGGGTTTGGTGAAGAAACCCTAACCTTATGAAATGGGCCAACGCGTTGTTCACCGGCGTATGATTTGAAGTTCTTCATGACCATTTCTTTGATAAAAAGACGTGGGGTTGAAGGGGGGTCGGTAGACATGAAGTCGCCGGAGTTATCCATCAGTTTGCCGTTGTAAATACGATCGATTACCTTCAAGATTACAAGATTTCTTTACAGTATTCTGAAGATTGACGACACTGATTCACTACCCACTGAGAGATTCGTGTGATGATGTGAAGAGAAATTCAAATTTGCCCAAATTTTTAGCGGGATCTACAAAAGTTGTTTATTGGTAGTGTCTTCTTTTTCATTGGAAGTACTTATATATTTTTAGTAATGTACTCTTCCGTTAAGGTTGTGTTTTAAGCATTTAGTGGATATTTAATTAGTTATATAATTTTGAAATTTTAGTGTAACTTTTGGTCGAAAAGAATGTAATGAAATTAATAAACTGTTAACTTTCTCACAACTTCAATGTATTGTTTATTATAATTTCTAGAATTATATAATCTATTGACATATTACGTTTTGTTGTAGGTAAACATGTTAAGGGGTAAATTAGACGAGTGTCGGTTGATACTATACATGTCCCAAGGTTGAGAAATAATAACAATTCCTATAAAACTAAAAAAATAAAGTTAGGTTTGTTTGTAAAATGATTTTTTTATAAATTGAATATTTTTTACATTCTTTTTCTAAAACTTTTATAATAAATAATTATATGACAGTTCTATGATTTTTATTACAATTATGTAATATGTCATAACATGTTATATGTAAGTATTTATTACTAAGTATATAACATTTTATTTGTGCATCTTATGTTATACAAAGAGTTTCTAACCTAGTTATATCATATATTTTCATATTCTGTTTTGTTACAAGTAAACATGTCCGGGGTAAATGAGACGACACCGATATGATATCGTACATGTCCTAAGGTTTACAGTTTTAATAAACTAATGCATTTCAGTTCATTATACCTAAACATTCATCCGGCTTGTTTTAGGTTTATTATCAACTTATTTTACCATCCCTCTAGATATGTTTGTTATTTTAAAAGTTTCCTTAACTTGCGATGTTAGTTGGATCAATAGTTATTACTCATGTGATATGGCTATGTTACACCTTTGGTTCTTATGTTTTGTTTATTAAACGTATAGTCATGGGTAACACACATGGCCCCTCAAATGGATGTCCATTAAAAATTCGGCTAAGTTGGTTTAGAAAATTACAAAATTAAATCTTAATATGTTTAAAAAAACCAAAAACAAAAAATGATAGGACCTATTTACTATCCATTAGAGCATCTACAACAACAAACACAGGTTTTAAAACCAAACGCGTCACATCAGCTGCCACATCAGCTTTCCATCCGTCCACTTTCAAACATCAAAAACCCTCATTTTTCCTCCAACAATACGTCCACTTTCAAACACCCTTCATTTCCACATCATCACCCACTTTTACATTTTCTTTATAAACTAAGAAATTCATGTATTTTATATTCCATGTTATTTAATATACTAAAAATTAGAATTACTTAAAATAAAATTTAAAATATAAACATAATCTAAAATTTTAAAATTACAGAAAATAAAAATTACAAATTACAAATCATAAAAATTAAAAAACACACAACTTTTAAAGATTAAATTACAAATCCTAAAATTTAAAAATCACATCACCTTACAAATCCTAAAAATTAAACACCACACAACCTAAAGCTTAAGAATTACAAATCCTAAAAAATAAAAAGCACACCACCTAAAAATTAAAGATCACACAACTTAAAGATTATGTTCGCCTAATAGCTTCACATATCTTCAGGTGCGTTGCCAATCTCTCCTCATCCATGTGAGTTCGATCCATCATTAGTATATTGATGTCTTGGTTATAGAGGAATTGGTCCATTTGACTCTTGAAGACATCCATGGATTCAGATTTTTTTTAATCCACCCATCATACTCTTCGGAATTCTCTTGTGTATCTTATAGAGGATTGGTCCATTTGCCTTTGTCGCCTTTACCTTCGCTGCCTTTGCCTTCTTTTGCCCGATTGGACGAGTCGGTCCTTGATACTCGTCTGGCTCGTCTACAAGATTGAAATCCTTAAACGAGATAGGAGTATCATCGTCGAGATTGACCGGGGTTGAGTGCCCATCAGAAGCTGATATGTTATAGTCACCGGCAACTGATGTCTTAGTCCTTTTTGGTTGAAAGGGGACCGGCTCGTGCCATTTCGGGTTTCCTTTCACGATATTCCACACATGGTCGTATTGAAATCTGGTTCCGCATTCAGCAATATACTCTTCCACAGCTAAAGATGTGATCATTTCGTCAGACCAACCACTTCTCTTTTGAACTTTAATGCGGTTGTAAATCCTATAATACTTTTGAACTGGTTTCGCTACCATATGCCAGTGTGACTTCAAGATGTCTGCAAAACGTGAAAACCCTGGATTGTTGCAGAAATATTCTCCTATGCGCGCCCAGAAATCACTCCCTTTTTGACTGTTTCCAGTTACCTCATCATTAGAGATGTGAACAACAGCCATAGCAAGAAGCTTCTCTTCGTCTATGGTCCACCTCTTTTGGACCCTTTGCTTATGAGGTCTTTCTTCTAGTTTTCCTTTTTTTCTAGCAGCCGGAGAAGCATAGTGACCAATCGTGGGTGATGGTGTTGAAGTTTGCGATGATTGAGTGTCACCGGAACTTGGAGTTGTTGTTTCACAGTTTGGATAACAAGGTTGTTGTGGAAATGGTGGATATCCAGGTTGTTGTGGAAATGGTGGGTACCCAGGTTGTGGAAATGGTGGGTACCCGGGTTGTTGTGGAAATGGTGGATAACCGGGTTGTGGTGGAAATGGTGGATAACCAGTTTGTTGTGGAAATGATGGATAACCAAGGTTTGAATTCTGGTATGCAAAGAATCCAGGTTGCTGAGTTGATGAAAACCGAATGGTGGAATAGGTTTGGAGTAGGGATTTAGTTATTAGCATCACTCAGCAAATGTTGAAACGAAGTATCATCATCCATTTCAAACACCAAAAATATGATAGATTTTTAGAGGATTATGAGTAGATTGTTGAAATGGTGTAGTCTTATGAGTCTATTTATAATGTAATTCTGATAAAAAAATGTATTTTATTTATTAATGTTACTAAAAAAGATAAAGTTACTGAAAAAGGAAAAACTACTGAAAAAGAAAAAAACTACTGAAAAAGAAAAAAGCTACTGAAAAAGAAAAAAAAACTACTGAAAAAGAAAAAGTTGCTGAAAAAAATAATTACAAGTCTAAAACTTAAAAAACAAACCTAAAAGTAAAAATTAAATAACATAGAAATTTAAAATTACATATCTTGCAACTTAAAAAAAACAAAAGATCAAATGAAACCACACACAAACAAAAAAATGTTTAAAAAAGTTACAAACGCCGAATAGACCATATATGCTCCACCAAATCGTTCCGAAGCGCTTGATGAGCTTCACGATTACGTATACACTTGAACCTTGCCAAGTGTCCCTCGAATCTATTGTTGGTCCATGGTTTGCTGGTTCAGGTCCATCACTTTCATCATCTGCCCAATCAGTTATTGCGTTCCCTTCATCTTCTACAATCATGTTATGTAATATAATGCATGCATACATTATGTCGCTTATAGTCTTTAGGTCCCAAATTTTTGTAGGCCCTTTTATAATGTGCCATCGAGCTTGGAGGACACCAAATGCCCTCTCAACATTTTTTCTTGCTAACTCGTGGCGTTTTTTGAATTCTAACATTTTTGGGTTTTGTGGATATGTGAAGCTTTTCACAAGCGTTGCCCATTCAGGATAAATACCATCCGCAAGATAGTATCTCATGTTGTATTGTGTTCCATTCACCACAAAATTGCATGGTGGTGCGTTACCTTCTAAAATTTCGTTGAATATTGGTGACTGATTTATAACGTTCATATCATTATTCGACCCCGCCACTCCAAAATAGGCGTGCCAAATCCAGAGGTCTTGTGATGCAACCGCCTCAAGCATAATGGTTGGATGCCCATGGTCACCTCGTGTAAATTGACCTTTCCAGCCAACTGGGCAGTTTTTCCATGCCAATGCATACAATCAACGCTTCCTAGCATTCGGGAAACCCGTGGTTTTCTAAGTGCACCTCCAATAACCGTTGGATGTCATTTTCGTTTGGCCTTCTTAGATATTCTTTTGAATAAAGTTCAATAACACCTATGCAAAACATTCAAAGGCACTCGAGGGCGGTACTTTGACCAATACGTATATATTCATCGGTTAGGTAAGCTGGGATGCCATATGCCAACATACGTATGGCACATGTGCATTTTTGATTAGGAGATAAACCAATTCTACCCGCCGCATCAAGTCTTTGTGTGAAGTAGCGATAGTTGTTTTTTAAATCATCGACTATTCGATTGAAAAGGTGGTGATGCATTCGAAACCGCGTCCTAAACAAATCTTCGTTGTAAACCGGATTCTAAGCAAAGTAGTCGTTCCAAAGACGAGCGTCTCCATCTACACGATTCCTGACTATCTCTTTGCGCTTCGAACGTCTGGAATTGGTCCCTTCTTCGGTATCATGGTGCTTTACTTGCAAAGATATCCTTTCGAAGTCATCGGACATCAATAGTTCGTGCTGCTTAATGGCTAATTGCATAAATTGCGCATCATTAACTAAAGAAGGAGTCATAAACAGTTGTTGAGGTAAGGCAAGAGATTGTGGAGTTTCATCGTCACTTGAACTCATTCTTTAGTGTGAGACTTGAACGTGATAAATTTGAATTGTGTGATGAGGAAGAAGAAGAATACTTCTATTTATAATAAGAAAAACTAGCCGTTAGAAAACTAGCCGTTAGAAAACTAGCCGTTAGAAAACTAGTCGTTAGAAAACTAGCCGTTAGAAAACTAGCCGTTAGAAAACTAGCCGTTACAAAAACTAGCCGTTAGAAAACTAGCCGTTATAAAAACTAGCCGTTACAAAAATTAGCCGATAAAATTTAAATGGAAAATTATAATATGAAAGTAATTAATTTGAACTTTATAACTTTAGTTACTTAATCTATGTTTTAAGTCAATTTTAGTTAACTTAATATATGTTTTAATAATTTAAAACCTATTTTACATTTAATTTAAGTATAAGTTTTTCATTAAAGAATCTAACTACATTTATATTAATTAAAAGTAAAGAATGTAATTATATTTGTATTAATTAAAAGTTTTGTTTTATTAAAGTGTTATGGTGGGACTCACAATTTCAAGTTCTTTCAAGTTTGAAATTCCAAACTTAAACTCCAACCGGACGAATGTGTGAGGTGCTCCACTGGCTTTGTCCACCTCCAAACTCCACGTGGCCTGTCCGCATAGAGCCGTTGGAGATGCTCTTATAAAAAAAGTATGAAAATTGTGAGACACTTATCAAGAAAAAGCCATCGCCGTCATCATTTTTAGTTTAAGAGTTTAGCAAATAATGAATTGTAACAACCATCGGCATCAAACTGTAGCAAACATGTCATTCACACAACATTCTAGCAGTCCAATAGCCCTAGATCTACAACACGTAATCCTTTTTGTATAGTATGTTTTTAAAAAAATAATAGTTTTATTTTTAACATATGTCTTTCAGCGCTAGACTAATACAAGAAGATGGTATTGTTTCATGCATGAGTTTTTTTAAAACAACTAAACTAAGTTAGAACACCGCAGATAACCAATCACTAGATCTGAAAATATGAACACTAAACGAATAAATGAATTCGGAACCCCATTCGGGTTCTTGATCGTGGTAGAGACCTAAGACACAAACTGGTTTTGGCCAAAAATATAAATATAAACTCATGAAATTATCGCATGACTAACCCTATAGATATCCAATTTAATTGGTAATTATCAAACAATATGATAACTTAACGAAAGTTACTTTGTGCTACGCATACACTTTCAAGTGACGTGCATAAACAAGAGGGAAATGAACCAACATTATGGATCAAAACATGAGCCGTATGAGGGTCACATGTTGTAAATATATACGTTGTAAATTCTTTATCGATACAATAAAGCAAAATTTTGAAATATAAAATTTGAAATATTGGGTTGTTCAGTTAGCTCGGCACTCGTACTCATTCGAAAAAAACACGGATTTTTGCTCATTCGAATTTTGGCTCAGTTGTAAACAAACCGAGCAGCTCGGTTAGGTTTAAAAACAAACCGAGCAGCTCGGTTCGGTTTAAAAACAAACCGAGCACGAGCAAAAGTACGCTCGCTCGTCGCTCACTCGGTTTCGCTCAAATTATTTTTTAATTTAGTTTTTATATATTATATATTTGTTAATCTATTTAATTATTACCAATTGCTACTATTTTAATTATTGAGTCAAAAAATCAACAACCCCAAAGGTAAAGCTTTGATTATCTAATCAAATCATACTTCACATTTCAAAATCTTTTCATCATTCCATCTATCACCACTTTCCAGCCGTCCCCTGTATCCCCCACCTCCCTATCAACTACCAAGACACTGACCTCCGACACTTGGACATGTAACACCCGATCTCCGGCACTTTGACATGCGACCCTGAAGTCTGCCTTCGACAATCTGCCTCCATGTCCAAAGTCCGAAGTCTGACCTGTTCGAAGTCCGACATTGCTCAGTTGTTTCTAATCACAATATCTTGATGTTAGAATTTTTTATGAGTTGATATTAAAGAATATTTGCACAAGTATTGATGAAGATACTATGGTTGGAACTTGAAAATTGAAACTTTTGAACTAATTATTAGTTTTACTTTAAATTATAACACGAAACCAAACAAAACCGAGCAAAACCAAGTGCTCAATTTAAAACTAAACCAAGTTTGAGCATGAAGTTTGCGCTCGAATTTGTAAATTCGAACCGAACCGAGCCGCTCGTTATGAAACCGAACCGAATTCGAGTGGATCAACGTTCGGTTTGGTTCATTTCGTCATAAGCCTAGTTTCAAGACGTAATTTATGATACATTTGATTTGATTATTAAAAAAATATGGGCAGTGACAACCCACCCATTGTACCGAGAGAAATATATAATTGATAATTAGCAGAATCAACAACGTACTAACATATTTTATTGATATTTAAAAATTGTTTACGGCTGAGTTTACAAGATATCTAATTTCAAGTTCATATGCTTCTTAATGGGATTGCTATCCTCACTGGTCACGAATCTATCAAACGCCCACACAAGTATACTTAAAAACAATACCAGTGAATACCAGTGAATATTGATGAGCTCATGAGACACGGTTTATAAACAAGCAAGTTATAATGCATCACAAAATGGGTCGTATTTCGACCGAGATATATGAAAGTAGTTGTAATCCTTAATCATATCGATTATCAAGACACACTTAGATGTTTAACTAAGAGTAGGATTGGGAAATGTTTAATCTTCACCGAAATTAGCTTTGAATAACTAGTCATAGTTTAAGCATAGTTGATCAAGTTATGCATAATCTAAGATCATGATACCCACTTCATAACATAGTCATGCCCTCCAAATCCCGTTCCCAAACTGAATTTAATTAACCAAATCTAACTTAAACCTTACTTGATAAGACCATTGTTCATGCATAGTTTTAAGAACTATCACACAATTAAAAGAAGCGTGACAATACACGAGAATGAATTTTGGAACTAGAATTATCTATAGGACGTACTTGATTATTTATGGATGTTATTCATACCCTCAAATTCTCACATGATAAAATATATACCCTAACAAGGTTAAATGTCAATGGATAGTCGATTTCACCTATTGTAGTTGGAGATGAGTAGAGGATTTTTGATCCTTTAAAAGCTTTCGCATTCACTAATGATGGAAACCACTGTGAATTCATTCTTTTAATTTTGGATTAAAAGATTTCAAATCTTTTCTAAAATCCTGAGAACGGCTGTAATTTTTGTAATTTTTTCAAACCTTAGAGAATAAAACTGAAATTAACTAAACGATAAAAGTGTTTAAGACGGTGCAATATATGATTTGATGTCTAGAATTTATATACATGTTTGATTAAATTAATATTAATTAAAGAATTTGCATTTTATTGATTTTTACTCGAACATTGTAGTATCGTTTCATGTTCAATCTGTTGGAACAACGTTATCAAAATGATACAACTAAAATTTTAGTTAGTGTAACAATATTCGGTCTAATTTGAATTTTGAAATTTGAAACTTGATAGAGTTTTATTTAACACAAATTTATAAACTATAAAAAAGAAGTTTTTTTTAATACACGTGTTATCATTTTAGCATATCAAATGACATGTGTCATTATTTTAGCAAATAAAAAATCATTTTCTCGTATCTCTCTCATAATAAATACAAAAATTATAAAAACAATTAATTTGACTTTTCTTTTTAATTAAAATATCTAAAAAGAAATATATTTATATTTGTGTTTCTTGTCTCACTCATATTAAATGATAATTATTATAAATAAGTAAATAAACTATTAAACATCAAACATATAAATGTAGTTATTTTAATTATTTATGAATACATATTAAATATAGAGTAATAATTTCTAATTCATTATGTGTTATAATTTTTAAATATTCATTATAACTTTATTTTATCAATGAATAAAAAATTTGAAAATAAAATGTTTACAAATTAATAATTTTAATATATTTTATTTATTCCACTCACGTAAAATAGACTCTGATCTAGTTATTTAATATTAGCTAGTAATCTATAAACAATTATAGTTAGGCATGTACAAACCGGTTTTAAGGCCCAAACCGGTTCGGGTTCAAAACTGAACCGGTTTTTCGTGGTGGGGTCAAACCGGTTTATCTTCAAACCGGTTCGGGTTACAAACCGGTTTCGCTTGCCCAAAACTCGAATCTATCAAACCGTTCGGACCGGTTTGAAACCGGTTTTTTTACCCAAACAGGTTTTTCTTACCGGTTTAACCGATTTTTAACTTTCAAACCAGTTTATAAACCGGTTTTGAGTGCGGGGATAGCAAACCGGTATAGAAACCGGCGGTTCGGGACCGGTTTGGTCCAAACCGGTTTTTTTTAAAACCGGTTCGGGTTATTTTAGGTGAACCGGTTCCGAACCGGTTTTTTTGTACATGACTAATTATAGTGACCCAACGTAGTTGTGGCCCAATAAAGATTTGGCCCAATTAAAGCCCAGTTTAATATCCAACACAAAAATCAGAATTAATGAATTTGTTTAAGTCATAAGGAGTAGAGACTAGAGAGCATGATAGATACCATAATAGGGAATTAGGGTTAAAGTGTTTTGACGTAGGAAGTCACGTTAGGGGCTGTTGGATTTGCAGGTCTCGGTTAGAAAGGGCTGATCGAGTAAAAGGATGTTCTAAAACTGACCGGGTAAGAGGAAAAATATGTATGGATATGTGGTGTTGAATCGGATTAGACGCGAAATAATGAGAATCAAATATGTTGACCGGCCAAAATGTCTGACCGGGTCAAAAACAAATCAAGTAGCCCCTAAGTGTCGCATGATAGTGAAAAAAGACGGTAGTGTTTAATAGTGATCACATCAATTTTAGCGGTAGCCTGATCATTAATTATTAATTTTCATTATTTTTCACATTTCAAGAAGTATTAATAAATTCAATATTAACAAAAATAGTTTATTAACAAACATTAATGTTAAAAAAAATAAATACCAAAAAAACACAAATATTAAGTTTAAACATCACATAAATTATTTATTTTCAATTTTCACGATTTCTCCTCAAGTTTTCAACCAAATCAACTTTAAGACTATTATGTATTTTCTTTATTGTGTATCATCATACGATTTGTTGGTATTTTTTTCTTCAATTATCTCTACATGAGCGACATCGTTATATTTTGTTAAGGCATTAAATTTAAAATGTATGGCCACACACATTAACCTGAGATTTAATCAAATTTAGATACAAGATATATATTCTAATAATTTTCAACATAGAAACGGGATTTAATCATAATTTAATTGGTCTTAAATGGTTTTCTTCGCAAGTATACTCTTTAAAATTAACTAGTCATAGTTATGGCATTTGTTCTGAAACAAAAACTCTTCACCATTTGATTGCGTTTTTGACATGCTTGAAGATATGAACAAGGTTAATAGATCCAAAAAGTAGATGAAAGTGAAATTGTTTCGATAGTCGTACTTAAAAATGATAGCACCTAATAATATTTTCTTTTTAAGTTATGATTCCATGTTAAACCCAAACAAAAAACTCGTCACCATTTATTTTAAAATGTTTGATAAACTTGTATTTTATTCATAAAAGATAACAAAATAAACACGGAAGGGTAACAATGTCTATGTCACAAAAATTAAATTATTACTTTATCGAATGTAGTAATCAAGTAATTGTTGTTTTATGGAAGGTGGTTTTATTTGGACACCCATAAATTTTAAATCAACACCCGTTGATCATGTACGTCGCGTATAAGTCGACTGACACGAGATAAAACATACCATATACGTCGTGTATAGACACATACGCGGCGTATAGGGTATGTTCTGAAAAGACCCGTGTCAGACTCGTGTCCGGGTGGCTATACCCCGCGTATGGGTCCATACGCGGCGTATAATTTTCCCAAATTTTTCCTGAAAAATTTCGATGTATGGTGAAGAACCTATACGTCGCGTATGGACCCATACGCGGCGTATAGGTTAGGATGTTTTTTATATATTATTGTAGGTATAAAAAATTGTGTCTGCTTTATTTTGTACGTTAAGGTTGACACTTTGCGTATAAGTTATGTTTTGTAACATATTAATCGATAATTTTAAATCTTAGTTAACAAATAAAACAAAACAAACATTAAATGATAATATAAATAAATAACGAAGTTTTAATACAAAACAAAATAAAAGTACAACTAATAATATAAAAAACTACGGTGAATCTGGGTAATGTCGAGGCGGTGGCCAGTCTGGAGGATCAATACCAGTAGCACGGGCTCGTGCAATCTCAAGCTGAACGTGCCAATCCATAAGATCCTCAACTCGATCGAGGCGACGACCCTGATCCCGTAATCTCGTAATAGTCTCTTGCATACATGTCTTCATACGTGCAGGCACCCTTACATCTCTATAAATATGTCGAGGGAACTGTGGCTAAGGAGGCGGCTGGTCATGTGGCGGTTGATCATGCGGAATATGCTCCTGCTGCTGGTGTGGATGGTCATCGCCGACCTGCTGAATAGGTGCCGGATGCCAGATATCACTGAGTCGAAGAGAGAACCGTATGCCACCCGGAAACTGGCGTATAATACGCATGCCGAATAACGTACGACGATCTAATCTCACCGGCTCGATCGGAGGAGATACGTCAGCAGCATGGCGAGGAAGATAACCAAGACAACGTACAATCATCGTAAAGTACGCGCCGCCATACACTGTTCCTCGCTCCTGGCGATGATAATATGAAGCGTAATACTCTGCCAAACATCTCGCCAGGTTGCACCTGGTCTCCGTAAGCAAACAATATAAGTAAAATAAGTCGAGAATAGTACACCACTCCCGACTCTTGCCACGTCCCGTGATAGATGTGGCGATCATGCGATGCAAGTAACGAATGAGAGGATCTCTAATGCCAGTGACCCTGCCCTTAGTCCTCTAAAACGGACCTCCGACAATCTGAGGCCACCAATCTCTCAATCGGGTCTCCTTAATCTCAATAATTCCCTCTGTAAATAGAGGGGTAATAGTCTTCGGCTCATAATAAAGTCCCAAGAAAATAGCAAACTGCTCAATCGCTCATCATCCTCCACCATCTCATCAGGACGAATATAAATAAAGGTGGATAAAAACTCCACCGTCAGCTCTCGATAAGAAAGTAAGAACGCCATCTCAAATAAACGACTCCCTGGCGTATTATCTCCGATAATACCAGCGAGTCTATCGCGCTCCCCAAGCTCGGCCATCACCTCCCAATCCACTGCCTTTTGATGACCGATCTTCATACGAATGAATTTTGAGCACTTTGCATGCTCAATAGACCCGGGCTCAAACTGTAGCCATGGATGATTGGCAATAGCATCAACATCAGCCTCAATCTCAGAATCGGAAGACATATCTACACAAGAAAACGAAAAAATTTAAGAACTGCGTATAAGGCCTATACGCGGCGCCACGTATAGGGCTATACGCCACGTATAGGACCCCACGTATGGGGTTGTGTGCCTCGTATAGGACACTATACATCGCGTATAGTCCTATACGCCGCGTATAGGAACCCACGTATGGGTTGTGTGCCTCGTATGGGCCCTATACACCGTGTATAGGCCTATACGCCGCGTATAGGAACCCACGTATGGGGTGTGTGCCTCGTATGGAACCCTATACGCCGCGTATAGATCTATACGCCGCATATAGGGCCCCCTGTATGGGGTGTGTGCCTCGTATGGTCCCCTATATGCCGCGTATAGTGCCCCCTTTGGTTTTCTTTAACCTTTGAGCTATACCCTGCGTATAGCTCTATACGCCGCGTATAGTTCATAAACCAGTTTTCAAATCCACGTTTTTACCACATAAAACATCACTTTAATGTTTAAATTAGCGTATGATTAACATAATAAAGGTATTAAAACAATAATACATACCTGAACTAGTGAATGTAGAGAAATCAACGAACAATACGTGTAGTATCGATCTATACGAGAGAGTTTTTTGATTTGAAAAAGTTTGGTAGGGTTAGTTTGTGAGGAGGTGTCCCTTTAATGGGTCCGTGAAGCTATACGCCGCGTATGGGTCTATACGCGGCGTATAGCTTTTTTTTATTAAAAAAAATTAATTTTTTTTTTAAATTTTGAATGTATGTGGTAGGTTCAACAATAATATTAACATCAGAATCCAAATATAATACAAACGTATTAAATTAAAATAAATTTATATAAGTTGGGGGATCTCGGTTAGCTTCTATTATTGTGTTGTATTCCGAGATACGAGTCCTATACATAATCTCCTATTCTGCAGCACGTACGTTTCGGTTAAGAATTCAAAGATTACTTAATGTAGGCATCGGATAATCTCCATCTAATTTAACGTGGACGAAATGATTATTGTTGACATGAACAATCGAAACGACATGATGAGGCATCATACTGTTCGGATCAGCCCATTAGGGAAAAAATGTTTGACAACCGTTATTGCTTAATAGATGAAGAATAACACCAAACCTTTGAGCAATTACTATCCCGTATACGGCATTGTCATCCAATGTTCTTCTGGCGCAGGTTCCACACGTTGCCAATCTATTATATGACGCAATTCATTATACTATCCAGCGTACAAAGTATCGAAAACTTCTTTGTAACTCAATTCATATGTGTCCAACTCCTCTAAAAGTTGTTGACGCATATATATCCACTTATTTTCATTAAACCCTAAAGCTATAGATCGAAAACCACAATTACCATCAGGTCGAACATCTCGTATACGTGAAATATACTGATGAAAGATTGAAGGAATCCAATTTTTTAGTTCGGCATGGGAGACTCACACAAACGTGCCCATGCATATTTAAACTTTCGCCAGTCATCTTTCATAAAACTTGTTTTACAGTGTTTCGCGATATTCTCATTAATATGCCACCTGTATAAATACTTTGAAGCATTTGGAAATACTTTAACACATACGTTCATTAAAGCAAGATCTCTGTCTGTTATTATGACTCGCGTATCTTTCAATCTATTAATCACCCACTCAAAATTATCTTCTCGTTCTTTACTAATAAATGCATGAGCAACACAAAATGTCGTGTGTCTAGGTCACACCAACAATCTGAACAAACGGAAGTTTGTATATGTTTTTTTTATATGTCGCGTCTATCATCAGCATGTGCGGGAATACACACCAAGTGTCGTATGATTTTGGATGACAAAAAAATATATCTTCTACGGTATTTGTATTGGGATATTCCCGGGTGTAATAAACATACCTTTTAGAAGATAAAAGGTTTTCTAAAACTTGCATTGGTGTTTCACCGACTTTTTTTTCACTTCTTATCTTATATTGAGCGTTGTATACGTCTCTGGTTATGGATGCGTTCTTTGGATTTTGTTTTTTCAAAGCTGATAAGATGTTACGAGGCTCCATGTTCTAAGCAGTAAGTTGTTCCACCAAATTGTATTCATTTTGAGAAAACCTTCTTACAAATGGGCACCCCTCCATATGTTGAGCGAGATCATGGTTATGTTCATCATTTCTCACCTCTAGTTTCCACGAACGATGTTTGTTGTCGTATATCCCCACTAATTGAAAAGGACATCCGGTTTTTTTGCTACCAGATCGTCTAATTGTTGCTTTATTTTTGTGTTCATCACCACGATCACAGATAAGCCACACCTTTACTACCTGACCTTCTTTTTTCTTCGATCTTCGTGTAATAATAACGTAACTGTTGGATCAAGAAGAAGGCTAATGCAACCAAAACTAAGTTACTTAGATAATTTTGGTGCTGCATGCAAAGGCTTCCGAAGCTTAGCATGGAACTTCCGAAGGTTGTAGAGTTCTTCCGAAGACAAAGTGAAAGATTAACTTCCGAAGACAAAACTCTACTTCCGAAGTTCAAGTCTTAGAAGAATAAGCTGAAGACCACTTCCGAAGTATAATGAAAAGAAGAAGTCTCCAAGCCTTGGAAGAAGCAGCCTCTTCCGAAGTATAAGTGGCTTCGGAAGTACTTACTCTTCCGAAGCCATTTAACCTGTGGAAGACACTGCTATGAACCAGTGGACACAAGTATGGTCTCTGACACTCCGCTGCAGACCTCGATACTGTATGGCGTTTCTCAAAAAGCCATGCAGTTGACCATACTTTATTTCACTGTTCACTTTTTATGATAGTACATGTTACCAACTTTAGTTGGTGACAAAAGGTAAGTCAGGGACATGTCCTGACTACCAAATCTCAGATAAGGCTTTATCTGAGATACCTTAAACTATAGTCTTGTAGTATAGGCTTTAGTTATAGGATCCCAGCTGGTATCAAAGTATATTCGGCTGTAGGTAGTATTATATATAGGTTCTCTTTGTAACTCATTCCACACTGCTTGTAAGAGTCTTGTATTATTAAGTTGAGAAGCAATATATAAAAGTACGTTGAAAATTACTTCCTGTGTTCTTTACTACTTTCTATTGTGATCAATTCTTACTGATTTTATCTTAACCCGAGTATTGTTCTAGGTGAATTTAAGAGAAAACAAAGTGTTAAGTGACTAACATCGATCCTGCAGTAACCATTATCACGTCCCCTATCAACAACCCAACAGAATAGCTCATCGAGTGATAAAAATTCTTGACATGTTTCAAACGATACTTTCGTGTTTTGATTTTCAACACTCGAGAGATAGTTTATATTACTTTGTTGCGGGTCATAACTTGATTCTCGGCAAAACTCGAACTCGTCATCGGGAACACAAGGTTGGTTTAAATCTGGCAATCGTTTTTCGTAAGCAGATTGAACGTACGAATCATCTTGATTACTATCTGCCACGTACGAAACGCTTGAATATTCACCAAACAAATAGTTACCATCCCAAAACAACATAACCAACGAAGAATCTTGGATCACTTCAAATTCAACCGTGCTATACGTTCCGTGGCAGCCCTATAAGACAAATGAGATTTTTTAAAGAAAATAGAGTTTTGTGGTTCAACTATTTCTTTAAAATAATAATTTTTCTCTAAAACTATAACTTTTATTTCTTTTATATACACACTTACGTACACATAAATGTCTTGATTACTTAATAATCATTTCAACTAACTCGGGTTCCACGATACTAGTCGGTTATGATAAAAAACTTGAAAATTAATTAAGTTTACCTTAACCGACTAACATCGATGGAACCCGAGTTAGTTGAAACAATTTTTTAAGTATGCAATTCAAATATATGTATATATGTATGCAAATACTTAATGAAATAAGAATCAAATGTTTACCGAGTAGTTATATGACAGAAGAAAATGTTGAACCACATAACGCTAATTTCCTTCGATTAACATCAAATGTTTCCTTCGTAACAAACGAAATATGAACGCATTCGTTTGATATTCGGTGCGTTTATATATCATCGAAATCATCTTAAGTCGCGTCAATATAATTCGAAATAAAGCCTATACGCCGCGTATGGACCCATACGCAGCGTATAGGCTTTTCAGCAGACAAAACTGGCGAAGTCAAATCAGTCATTCAGCGGGTCTATACGCCGCTTATGGGTCCATACACGGCATATAGACCCGCTGAATGACTGATTTTACTTCGCTACTTTTGTCTTCTGAAAAGTCTATATGCCGCGTATGGGTCCATACACGGCGTATAGGCTCACTGATGTGACGTGGAATTCTTGGCATTTATGAGGGATACTTATACGCCGCGTATGGACCCATACGCGACGTATAGGTGGGTATCGATTTAAATTTGTGGATGACGTGACTAGGAACCCACTACGATTTAATACTATTTTATTTTTATCATTTTCAGCATTGGAACCACTTGCAAGTTATTTTATCATCATTGTGATCGCGAAGTTTTCTTCCAGTTTTTGTGTGGACACAAGTATTTAAAAATATTGAACTTAAAGATGTGTATATGGTTTTGTGGTATGGGTGGAAAAAAAAAGAAAGTCAAATCTTAGATTTGATAAATAAGAAAATTTAATAGTGTAATGATAAATAGTTAAAACTTAAATAATAAATAAATAGTATTTTATTCTTAGATTTACATTAAGTTTCATTTTTTCTTTTAAATCTTATATATTTACGTACAATACTATTTTTTTAATCACATCATAAAAACAATAGATTTTATGTTTAAAACTCGTATAATGTTGATATAGAAAAAACAAATTTGTTTCATCGTTATTTTCAACTCATTACGTAATATTTGTCTTAGCTATATATTAGATTGATATATAATATTAGGCAAATTATTGTGTCTAATATTGATCGTTACGTTTATTATTGTGTTTTTTTAAATAATAATTTTTAAATAACACAACTAAAAATGTAATTATCTTTTACATTATCCATTTCATTGTGTAATATTGATTAGTTTATCGTGTAATTCTCGTCAAACGGCTTATTGTATTATCCATTATATCTAATGCTAACATTATGTCAAATGTTGACTACTGTGTTTATGCGTTGTGTTATTCAAAATGATGGTTTTTGAACAATACAATACTGAAAAAGGTAACTTTTTTATGTTTATAGTTCATTGTGTAACCTCGTCGATTCAGAAGATTACACAATAACTTCATGAAATTACACAACAAGCTAAAAAAACATGATTTTTTTTTTGTTTTTTATTCAACACTATACATGGTTTAAAGATTAGGAAATGCTTGTTTTTGTGATATAATTCTTTTGAAAAGATAACATCGTATGTAAAAAATCACGTGCATTTAAAAAAGCATGAAACTTAAGAATGAGAAACATTACCAATTTTATCCTCAAGCTAATCTTGATTAAAAAGACATGAAATATCTTAATTCTTATTGCAATTTCTAGTTCTCAAATACATTGTATTTGAACAATTTCCTATAGGTTGAAATATACATTTAGGGGGCTGACGTAACTTTTCTAGTAAACACTAAGAGATTGAAATTTCACCACATTATTAGAATATTTGGAGGTGCTTGAATAATAGTTTCTATAGTTTATTGGTTTGTAACGTTTTCCTTTTGGTGTTCCTGATGCGTTATTGGTTCGTAACTTACTGGGTTGATCTTGTTTGGTGGTAATAGTATGCTTCTTTGATTTAAAAAAAATAAAAGTTTATTTGGTATGTGGTAATGAAATGAACGACACAATATAATGGACGAGTGAGTTGAATTGAAAAAGGAATAAAATAAATCATTATCAATATACCGTTTCGTGTTTATTTCCATGTAAGAGGATTATATTTTATGTTGTTTGATAGATGAAAAAATTGAATGAATAGGAATATCGTTGTGAGTGTGGTTGTGGCGGCGGCGGTAGGGGTGGTAGGTGTTGTTGTTGGTGGTGGTAGGGCGTTAGGGGCGGTGATTTTGGTGGTGGTGTTAGTGGTTGGTGGTGGTGGTGGTGATGGTGTTAAAGGTGGTGGGCGGTGGCAGTGTCGGTGGTTGTGGTTGATGACCGAACACAAAGTCATAATTATGATCACAAGCTAACCATCATGTCCACAACAAAGTAGGACTTCAATGCACACACAATTAAATAACTCTACATCTATCAACACTTAAGCATGACTTCTAGCCACTGTAAGATCCGTCATTTTCAAAGTTAAAATCCAAACTCGAACTCATTTTTAAGTTTTATTATTAAATTATTATAATAACTGTAATGGATCAAATGCATTAAATGTGCAATTTATATTGCGAATTATTCATCATGTAAATAACTTGTAATAATTTATGGATTATAAATAATTCTTCATAAAGTTATAAAGTTTTATTAAACATTTTACAATAAATAACTAAATGAAAAAATCTTATTAAATTTTATAAAGTTATAAAATGAATTTTAATAAACTTGTAAAGCTTTATTAGTAATCATGAATTTTAACTATTAAGTGAAAATAAATAATCAAATTATAAAGTTTACAAGCTTTATAAAGTTATAAAGATTTAATAAAAAAGAGTTAAATTGAAATTAGAGTCTTAATAAATTTAGAGTTTAAATTGTAATTTTTATTTTATTTAAATTATTTAATTTTATATTCATTTTAAATTCCAATCATAACCCTCATTTGAAAGACTTGTAATTCACCATTAACATCATTCACAACCTCCTCCTAACATTCACTATAAAAGCAAAATTTAGATCTCACTTTTCATTTCTCCATTCTCTAAAATTCTCACTAACAAACCTTTCTTTCATTCCTTGGTTTTGATCAATTTCAAGAATTTTCTTTTACAAGTAATTTCAAGAAGTTTCTAATACTAAGGTAACCTTATATTGTGTAACACCCGATTATTTAAAAAGACAAGAAATAAAGAATGAAAAGAAAGAAAAGCAATAAAGTCCAAGTGGAGGGACCAAAAGTGTCCAAAAGGACAAATTTTTGGAAAAGTTGGTGTAAAGGTGGGCATGGCCGCCCACCCTCATTTCACATCACCATTTCTTCGGTTTAGAGAGAGAGAGTAGAGAAACTCTCGGCTGAAGAAGAAGAAGAAGAAGATAAGCGAATTCAAGGTAAGAATTCAAGGTTTTTATGTGTTTATGACGGGTTTTATCCCGGTTGCATGCTTATGTGCTTATGTGTTTGTGTATGTGCTCGGGTGTGTGTGTGTCGGGTGTTGTTTTTAGGTGTTTGAACTCATTGCAAGCAGGTTAGAAAGAAAGAAACACCCAAGTTGCATTAGGTGAGTTGTAGACCCCGGTTTCTACTTGTTTTAAACATCTTTGGGGCTGAAAATGTATTAAAATGATTTTTACAAGGTTATGTATGTTTACCCGTATGTTTTATGCTTGTTGGATGTTGATTCTTGAATGCTATAGGTTGTTCATGTTTAGAATAACCATGTTAAGCTTAGAACGGATGGGTTTGTTGATTGGGTTTGAAAACATATTAGAAATATGTTACACAGAGGGTCCATGCGCCTAGATAAGGCTCATGCGCCTGAAATTGTCTTAGAAAGAATCAAGTATAATTCATGCGCCTAAACAGTAGCCCATGCGCCTAAAATTGCCTTAGAAATTTTTAAGTACAGCCCATGCGCCTAGAAATATTAGTCGGATGACTAAGTGTAGGGCCATGCGCCCCAATAGTGCCCATGCGCCTAAGTGGCTTATGCGCCTAAGTGTTCATAAGCCTGAATAGTACCATACGCCTAGAATTGGGCTGGAATTGACTAAGTGTCCAGACGTCCAGGATTCCCCATGCGCCTAATGTCACACCCCGACCGACGGCGGAATCATCGGGGCGGATGAAGGGGAGACGATTGCTCATAGCACATGGAACTAAATAAGTTGAAATATTATTAAATATCATTATTTATTAAACATTACAAGACAAATAAAATAATAACATAACAATCAAGATACAACAAAAAGCATAAGTCTTTCAATTAGTCTAGGTCAAGTCCTATATGAGCACAAGAAGATCTTCAAGCATCAAACCTGAAACACGATGAAAATAAAAGGTCAACTAAAAATAGTTGGTGAGTTTCCAAGGTTTTCATACATAATATGATAAAGTTACAAGTAGCAATTCATGTCATAGGTTATAAGTTAGTAAGGTTATAGAACACATATCGTTACAACCAAACCTCGACTTGATTACAAGTATATAAGATTGGCTAAGTGTATTTGGTTCCCATGATGAACAAGCATACGTCATCAGGAGTCGGCAATACATCGACTTTAGCACCAAATAGGCTTGTCAGGCCCAAAGATCTAAAACGTCGCCAGGCTAGCAATAGTTAATGATTGTAAACAAACTATGTATCTCATATAATCACTTACAAGACACAAATAACCATGACAAAATATAAAGATGAATTGCAAGTGCATTACAAGTCTCAAACGTTTATAAGTGTATGATGTATAAATATCATGTTTCACCACAAAGTAGTGTGAAAATGTAAAAATGGGCAAGGAAACTCACAAGATATAAATAAGATGATGATAAGAAAATAAATGAGGCTCCAATGATTTCCTTTTACAAGTTACCTAAACGTATAGATTCCAAGATTAAGTTCAATAATAAGATTAATGATTTGACGTGAACTAGGGTTTCAAGTAGAATTTGGGGTTTTGATAATTAAGTTTAAATAAAATAATATAACCAATTATATTTTGATTCCGTAAAAGATGGAATAAGTCAATTAATAATTATGACTTAAAACGATATGAATCGTTAGTGCAAATGAATGATAAATATCACTTAAATATTAGTAATAATGGATTAAGAAATAGTTGAGTATAAAATAAATAATTAATCTAAAAATTATTTAAAACTTAATCAAAAATAATTAATTGGATAGTTAATGATCTAATTGCCTTGCAAAATGATTTGAAAGTATTTAAATTTTTTGTCACGCCCCAACCTTGACGGCGGAAACGTCGAGATGTGAGGGTTAAGATTGTTCACAACCACATAACGCTATATTAAATTGTAAATATTATTATCATAAGTCTTGAAATGGAAAATACAATCATAAGTCTTATACAAGAAATAAGTTAAACATAACATAACATAATATAACTTTTTATTTCATTATCTAGGTCCAAGTCCTAGATTATAGCATACTTTAAAAGGATCACTTCAAACTTGTGGTTGACCTGAAACATGATAAAAATAAGAGTCAACTAAAAATAGTTGTGAGTTTCCAAGGTTTTCATACATAATATGAAAAAAAAGTTACAAGTAGCAATTCATGTCATAGGTTATAAGCTAGTAAGGTTATAGAACACATATCGTTACAACCAAACCTCGACTTGATTACAAGTATAAAAGATTGGCTAAGTGTATTTGGTTCCCTAGTGCACAAGCATACGGCTCCTAGGAGTCGGCAATACCTCGACTTTAGCACCAAATAGGCTTGTCAGGCCCAAAAATCTAAGACGTCGCCAGGCTAGCAATAGTTAATAATTGTAAACAAACTATGTATCTCATATAAACACTTACAATACACAAATAACCATAACATAATAATAAGATGAATTGCATGTGCTTACAAGTCTCAAACGTTAATAAGTGTACAATGTATAGATAATCATGTTTCACCCCAAAGTAGTGTGAAATAAAATAAAATGGGGCAAGAAAAACTCACTTGACAATAAATATATAATGACGATTAATAAGAATAATAACAAGCATCGCTCCAAGGTGTATCGTCACAAGACACCTAAATATATATATATATTTACAAGATTAAAGCTTTACAATAATTTAACAAGGACTAAGAAAATCAACTTTGATGTTTGGGGTTTTGTTAATTATTATTGTTAAATAAAACCCAATTATATTTTCGTGGGAACGATTTTATTTATAATTTATATAAATATATGGATTAAGAATATCTTTTATAATAATTTGGTAATGTTTATAAAGTTTAGATAATTTTATAATTAAATAAGAATGAACACAAATTAGACAATAATTTAAAGGTAATGTTTGAAATAATAGTTCGTGTAAATTAAACTACTATTTAAAGTCTAAATTTTTATAAAAAATATGCTAGCTATATTATTAACTTTAGGATATTAAATAAAAATATAAAGGTATTTTTATAATAAATTACAGAAAAAATGATTAAATAGTTTTAAAAGAAACAAAGTTTATGAAAATGATTTTTCATAATTTTTAGAAATTTTTAATATTAAATTTGAAGGCCAAAAAAAAAACCTAAAAATACTTGAGGTTCCCCGGATTCGAACCGGGGACCTCTTGTTTAGTGGTCGTGTGTCTTACCAGTGAACTAAAGGCTCTCAGCCGTGTTTAGATTAGGTTCTTAAACCTTAAAAACACTGACACAAGATCCCACCCGATTCTCATGAACCCTAGAATTGTTTACCCCCAAATCTAAGGTCAAAACAATATTGTGAACCCAATTAAGTTTGGGGCTTTTGTTCCCCTCATCAAACCGAGTTCATTGATGTAATTAACTTACCCGATTGATAACGATTTGATATAGATCACTCAAACAACAGTCGCGGCTATACAAGAACCAATTCCAGTGGCAATCGTTGATGATAATCCAATTGATTTGGTGGATAGTCTCGAATGATGATCCAGATGCGAAGCCCTATGTTGATTTTGGTTCAATTCGTTCGGAGATTAGGTTTCGGTAGAGTTACAGGTCGCGAAAAAGAAGGATATTGGATTCGTTGTTTGGGTTGATTCAGGTGCAATTGAAATTGATAGAAGCTTTAGATTACTTAGACGTTCGATTATGAATCATTTAATTTGGTTATTATTAAGTTTTAATGGTCGAACGACTATATGGTTAGAAACGCTCGGTTAATCACTCGATCGGGTTCATAACCGACGTTTAAATGCAATTAAAGTTCATGATTGTGTTCGAATCGTATTCAAGAACGGTTTGGGGACGGTTTTAGATCGAAAAACATCGATTTTTGGCGGTTTTGGTGCCTCGCCGGACTTGGCCGGAGCCCGGCCGGCGAGGTCACCGGAAAAACGGGGTAAAGGGCGGGTGGTTTGGGTTTTGATAAATTACACTTTTGGTCCCTCAACTTGATTTTCTATTATTTTATGCATAAAGTTTCTATTTCAAGTTTCTAAAATGACAAATTAACCTCAAACTTAATTTAAGTTTATATTTTAAATATGATTAAGTTTAATAACTCTTATAAATTATATATAACCATATTAAAAGTAATCTTATTATTACTAATACTATTATTCATTATTATTACTTATTATTATATTTAATTTTATTAATATTATCATTATTATTATTATTTATACATAACATTTCATTAAAAAAAAACCCAATTACAATAAAGAATAAGCACAAACAACACGCAAGTTTCAAATTGACAAAAATAACACTTGTAAGAGTAAACGAAGTTAACTTTTAGTTAACGAAAATACGAGATGTTACACTAGTCTTCTTCATTATGCGGTCCATGATCTTAACAGGTTTCTCAACAAAATGCAACGACTCGTCAATCTGGATGTCTTCCAACGGAACATGCAGACTTTCATCAGCCAAGCACTTTCTCAAATTTGAGACGTGAAATACAGGATGAATTCCACTAAGGTCGGAAGGTAACTCCAGTTTATAAGCCACTTTCCCAATCCTTTTCAGGATTTGAAAGGTCCTACAAATCTTGGAGCCAATTTGCTCTTCTTTCCAAAGCGAACAACACCCTTCCACGGTGAGACCTTAGAAGAACCATCTCCCCAACTTGAAATTCCAATGGCTTGCGTCGCTTGTCAGCATAACTCTTTTGACGACTTCTCGCCACTTCAAGGTTCTTGTGGATAATAGAAACTTTATCGGTCGTCTCTTGTATAAGTACAGGACCAGTGATGAAGTACTCACCAATGTCGGTCCAACAGATCGGTGAACGACATTTACGACCATAAAGTGCTTCAAACGGTGCCATCTTGATACTCGAGTAATAACTATTGTTATATGAAAATTCCGCGAGCGGTAGATGCGTATCCCAATCACCACCAAAGTCTAGAACACACAGGCGTAGCAAATCCTCCAAGGTTTGGATCGTTCGCTCGGTTGACCATCAGTTTGAGGATGGTAAGCCGTGCTTAGGTCCAATTGAGTACCCAAAAGTTCTTGCATAGACGACCAAAAATGCGAAGTAAAACGAGCATCTCGGTCGGATATGATGTGCAGAGGTACCCCATGACGACTTACAATCTCATCAACGTATATACGAGCTAACCTTGATGTCTTGTAAGTGTCACGCATGGGTATAAAATGAGCCGATTTGGTCAATCGATCAACGATCACCCATATGCTATCATGTCCTCGAGAGGTTCGGGGTAGCTTGGTTATGAAGTCCATGGATATGTGTTCCCACTTCCATATAGAGATCTCGGGTTGCTCAAGTAATCCACTCGGACGTTGATGTTCGGCTTTGATCTTCGTACACGTGAGGCACTTAGTACATATGTCGCTGTATCTTTCTTCATTCCAGGCCACCAATATTGACCACGTAGGTCCATGTACATCTTATCGGACCAGGATGAATAGAATAACGAGTTTGATGAGCCTCATTCATGATAAAGGTACGAAGGTTATCGCGATTTGGAATCCAAATTCGATTTGCGAAGTACATCAACCCATTGGGTTTCGTTTCCAATTGGTTAAAAGATTAGGCTCCAGTTCATCCTTCATTCTTCCTTCTTGTTGCACCACTTGTTGAGCCTCCAAAATACTAGACTCGATGTCACTATCTATTCTCAAGTTTTGTAGCAGTACGGTAGTCTCGTTGACATCTAGTCGGATCTCAGTATCGAACTCACCCAAAGTGTCAAACCATTGACGTCGATCGCGAATTTCTTGGAATGAGATCATCTTGTTGTGAATCTTTCGGCTTAGTGCATCGGCTACAACATTTGCTTTACCAGGATGGTAACAAATGTCACAATCGTAATCACTAATTAACTCCACCAACGACGTTGTCTCATATTGAGATCTTTTTGATTGAAAACGTGTTGAAGGCTTTTGTGATCGGTGTAGACTATACATTGTGTACCATACAAGTAGTGTCTCCAAATCTTCAAAGCAAAGACAACAGCACCAAGCTCGAGATCGTGTGTTGTGTAATTCACCTCGTGAACCTTAATTGTCTTGATGCATAAGCTATGACCTTCCTCGTTGCATGAGAACACAACCAAGGCCTTGTTTAGATGCATCACAATACACGGTGAAGTCGTCATTTCCATCGGGTAGGGTCAAGATAGGAGCATTGCACAACTTGTGCTTTAACGCTTCAAAAGCTCCTTCTTGCTCGGAACCCCACTCGAACGGTTTATTCTTTTGTGTCAAAGAAGTGAGTGGTTTCGCGATTCTTGAAAAGTTGGAAATGAATCGCCGATAGTAACCAGCAAGACCAAGAAAGGAACAAACTTCGGTAGGAGTGGTAGGAACACACCAATTCTTCACAGCTTCCACCTTTGCAGGATCAACGTGAATTCCTTGGCTATTCACCACGTGTCCTAGAAATTGAACTTCCTCGAGCCAGAAGTCACACTTCGAGAACTTCACGTACAATTGCTCTTTCTTCAACAACTCAAGAACCAATCTCAAATGCAATTCATGATCGGCGTTGGATTTAGAGTAGATAAGTATGTCATCAATGAAAACGATCACAAACTTGTCTAGATAAGGCTTGCATACTCGGTTCATGAGATCCATGAAAACAACAGGAGCATTGGTTAAACCAAAAGGCATCACCATAAACTCATAGTGCCGATAACGAGTACGGAACACGGTCTTTGGGATGTCATCCTCATGAACTCGTAATTGATGATATCCAGAGCGTAGATCAATTTTCGAGAATATGGCAGCTACTTGAAGTTGATCAAACAAGTCATTGATGCGAGGAAGAGCATAACGATTTTTGATGGTAAGCTTGTTAAGCTCACGATAATCGATGCACATACGAAACGATCCATCTTTCTTCTTCATGAAAAGAACGTGCACCCTAAGGCGAAGAACTAGGACGGATGAAACCCTTCTCGGATAGTTCTTGAAGTTGACTAGAGAGTTCTTGCATTTCAGATGGTGCAAGTCGATATGGTGACTTAGCCACGGGGTTTGCTCCCGGTATCAAGTCGATTTTAAACTCAACTTCACGCACGGGAGGTAAGCCACTAAGGTCATCGGGAAATACTTCAGGAAAGTCTCGTACGATAGGGACATCCTTAAGTTCTTTCCCTTCGACTTTCGTGTTGACCACATAAGCCAAGAAAGCCATATACTTCTTGCTTAAGCATTTTCGGGCTTGAGTGCAAGACATGAGTTTAAGTCCTTTGGAAGATTTTTCACCGAACACCTTCAAAGTATCACCAGAAGGTAACTGTATACAGATGCACTTCTCGAAACAAATGATCTCGGCATGGTGTTTGGCTAACCAATCCATACCAATGATGACGTCGAAGCTTCCAAGTTTCATAGTAATAAGATCGATAAGAAAATCACGCGTGTCAAGACTTAAGATGCAATCACGAATGATGACGTCAACGGTGATCGGTTCTCCATCGGCAACTTCAACAGTAAGAGGTCTTTCTAGTTTCGTATGTGGCTTAGCAAGTATGGGTTCAAACTCTAATGAAACAAAACTCTTATCGGCTCCAGAATCAAATAGGACATAGGCATAAGTTTTGTTAATAAGGAACATACCATTCACCACATCGTTGTTTGCTTGTGCTTGGTTAGTATTGATGTGGAAAGCACGTCCTCGGGCTTGTGGAACATTACCCACAAGACGAGGGCATTGTGGGTGAAAATGACCAGGTTCCCCACAGTTGTAGCAAACACGGTTTGTGACCACGGCGGCATTGTTAGGTGCACGGTGGCAAGTCGCCACCAAATGACCATATTTACCGCATAAGGTGCAGATGCGGCATGGTTGATTCCCCGGATGATGATACCTACACGTGTTGCACATAGGCTGAGGTCCAGCATAAGCCCTAGCCCCAGGCACTTGTGCCACAGGTGTAGCCGTAGATACAAGTTGTCTTTGGGGTTGTTTGGGTGCAACCACAGCATAGTTACGCGCCGATGTGAACTTGCGCTTCTTGTTGTTGTTGTTGTTGTTGGACGGTTCAGCTTTGGTCTCCTTAACGGCCTCGGTAGCCATCTTTTCCACCTTTTTGGCACCCTTCACAGACATGGTGCCTGCTCGTATATGGTTCTCGGTGAGTTGAGCGGTGATAGTAATGGCTTCTTCCAAAGTTGTGGGTCGGCTACCCACCACAACATCTTGAATTTGGGGTGGTACACCCTTGATAAACTTCTCGATGTTGCGGGGGACAGTGTCGACCATATGGGGCAGCAGTATACTCAACTCATGATGCCTAGTTGAGTAGGCCAAATGATCACCATCGTTTTGTTTCAAATTCCAAAATTCCTCCTCCAGCTTTTGCAGTTCGCTTCTCGGGCAGAACTTCGCGATGGCGATGTTCTTGAACTCTTCCCATGTAAGTGCTAGAATAGCATCGGGCCCACGATTTCTCTTCTCGCTATTCCATCGGGTGAGAGCCCTTTGTTGGAAGATGCTAGTGGCATAACGAACTTTGAGTGCCTCGGGACAC
Organism: Flaveria trinervia; assembly: GCA_025506515.1. Taxonomy (NCBI): domain Eukaryota; kingdom Viridiplantae; phylum Streptophyta; class Magnoliopsida; order Asterales; family Asteraceae; genus Flaveria; species Flaveria trinervia. Next base: position 87,863,733 of record CM046452.1, on the reverse strand, counting down.
GCACAGTTGACGAAGGTGTTCTCCATGCTCTCGAACCACTCAAGAAGACCAGTGGCTCCTTCCTTTCCACTAAAATTAGTGGGTTTACATGAGCTAAAGTGCTTGAAAGTGCAAGTTTGGTTGTTGCGACCTTGGTTAGCACTATTTTCCCCATGACCGTTGTTGCTAGAGTTGGTCATTAAGGTGCTATTGAGTTCAGCAACCATGGTTGGGATGACAACAGCCATTTGTCGGGCAATCATGGCGGCTAGCTTACGATCGGAACTTCCACGCTTTCCATCATGACGAGACATGCTGGAATATGCAAAATGAGTTAGATACGAGGAAAAGATTAAAAGGATTTAATTCAACAAGGATAAGGCAAGAGTTGTAAGGCATATGGAATGGTTCCATTTGGTAACGCATTACCATTTGGAAACGTTGACACGTCAAGGTAAGTTGACCCATTCGCCTTAGGAATCTGTGTATGTTGACCATAATCTATCACTCATCCCAGAAATCCCCAGGTAAGCATAACTAGTCCCGTAGGATTTATGCGATATGCTTGCCTTAGCCCAAGGGCCTTTTGCCAGGAAATCCAGAATACAGGTGTCTATGTGTCACACAAATTTCTTAGGTTCATGGAATCAAAACCTTGATGAGATTTATATAGATTAGACATAACGTCTAAAGATCCAAATCATAAGCATAAGCATAAGTTTCCACGTGTTGACGAGAATAAGATTAAGAAGTTTCATTTGTCGGGGAGAGTCAATGAGTCAAAGTTAAGTTTAGGGAGACACATAACAAAATTTAAACAATTACAAGGCAACCTATGCTAAGGCATCAAGTTGCACATAAGTATGGCATAGCATTATGTAGCATGTAAACAATATATATAATTCCAAGAATATAAATATTATTCTATGGGGTTCATGCATAAGCTATAGTCTAGGTCACCATTTCTAATAACCTAAATCCCTATAGTTATGGGCTCTGATACCAATCTGTCACACCCCAACCTTGACGGCGGAAACGTCGAGATGTGAGGGTTAAGATTGTTCACAACCACATCACGCTATAATTTAAATGTAAATATTAAAATTATAAGATTCAAAAAGGAAATACAAACATAAGTATCAAACGTGAAATAAGTTTAAACATAACACAAAACATGACAACATTTTAATTATTAAACTAGGTCCAAGTCCTAGTTTTATTGCAAGCTTCAAAAGTCCACTTTAAACTTGGGGATTTCCTGAAACATGATAAAAATAAAGGTTAACTATAAATAGTTGGTGAGTTTCTAAGGTTTTCATACATAATATGATAAAGTTACAAGTAGCAATTCATGTTATAGGTCATAAGCAAGTAAGGTTATAGAACACATATCGTCACAACCAAACCTCGACTTGATTACAAGTATAAAAGATTGGCTAAGTGTATTTGGTTCCCATGATGAACAAGCATAAGTCATCAGGAGTCGGCAATACATCGACTTTAGCACCAAATAGGCTTGTCAGGCACAATGATCAAAGACGTCGCCAGGCTAGCAATAGTTAATGATTGTAAACAAACTATGTATCTCATATAATCACTTACAACACATAAATAACCATGACAAAAATATGAATTGCAAGTGCTTTACAAGTCTAAACGTTACAAGTGCATTATGTATAAGTAATCATGTTTCACCCTAAAATAGTGTGAAATAAAGTAAAAAAAGGGCAAGGAAAACTTACATGTTCAATAAGTATATAAGAGATGTCTAATAAAAAAATAGCAAGCGACGTTCCAAAGTACACCTTCACGAGGTACCTAAATATATATATATTACAAGTTTTAAGTTAATAATAAGGTTAACGATTTAATGTGAACTAGGGTATTAGAATTGGGGATTTATAAATAAATAAGATTAGTGAACTCTTAATTAAAGTACTATAAAATTTTTAAAGGAATTAAATCCTTTATAAAAATTTATGAAATTTGATTATAAAATGTATATACATCTTATGATTCTATAATTAAAGATAACATATAGGCCAATAGTAATTTAATAATTTAAATTATTATATATATAAATCTACTTTTATAAAAATTATTTAGTTATAACATTTGTAGATAATTTTTATAATAAAATGTTAAAATGTAACACAAGAATTAATTTACAGAAAATATTTAGATGGTTATAAAAATATTTGAAGTTTGTAAAAAACATTTTATATTTATTAAGATTTTTCATAATTAAAATAAGGCTGAAAAAGCCTTTTAAAAAAATAGTGGAGGTCACTGGGCTCGAACCCGTGACCTCAACTATGGAATGTGAGCGTGAAACCATTAGGCTGGATAGCCTATGCCTGTTAAGGATTGGTTTCCTTTTCTTAAAACAACCAAAAACAATAAATCCCAATTCTCCAAGAACCTAGTTTGGATTTATTCGAAATTGAACCACCAATCCATGTTGTTAATCAAATTACGGTTAGGGCTTTCATTTCTAGACTAAAATCGAGTATGTATACATGTTTAATTACCTGTGTTGCAGATTAATTTGGTATGAACAAAAGATGAACCCAGCCGCGACCACAACGAGCTCGATTGATATGCAAACGATGATGGAAATCAAATTGAACTCGTGGAAGCTTCGAATAGTGTTCTTGATGCAAAACCCCCAATTAATTGGAGTTTAAAACACTCGGAAGGTAGCTCTCGCTTAGCTTGCAGGTTCGCGACGAAAGGGGTAATCGAACAAGGTGAATCTGTGGGTTTCAGGTGTAATTGGTAATTGCAATCGATTAGACTTAGATAAACATTTGATTAGGTTTAGTTAATTGAGTTATAATTGAGTTTTAATACTCGAACGTTGGATGATTATTTCTCGTCGGTTACTTGATCGATTAGCCTAGAAAACGAACTCTTAATTGCAGTTAAACGATGCTCAACGGTTCGAATCATCCTCTAAAAAGACTCGGGAGCGGTTTTGGGACGAAAAACAAGTGTTCTGGTCATCGCCGGACTTTGCCGGAGTACCCACCGGCGCTTGGCCGGATTTGCGGGGAGGGGATTAGAGTAGGGGGTTGGATTTTGAAATATACATGTTTGGTCCCTATGGTTATAACATTTAACATTTAATGTACAAACTTTAATATTAAAGTTTCTAAATTGGCATTAAACCCCCCCAAACTTTAATTACTTAAAGTTTTAAAACTTTAATAATTTTAGTAACTATACAATTTCATTATTATATTATTATTTTTTTTATTTTTATGATTATTATTACTATTGTTAATTATTATTAGTATAATAATAATTATTATTATTAACATTAAAATTTACAATTGTTATTATTATAACAATATTATTATCATTATTATTAATGTTAGCAAATTAATTTATTAACACCCAATTTAACTCAACATGCATAACAAGCCCTCAAAGTTTCATAAAAGACATAAATGAACCTTACAAGAACTTAACAAGGTTTTAATTTAACGAAGATACAAGATGTTACATTTGTTCTATAATGTTTTTTTTACATTTGAGTAATTATTATAAAGGTTTCATAATAATAAAATCTTTTAAAAAAATAAGAATTAAAATTTTATATAATTTAGAAGTTTTAAGATTTAAATAAAGATTTTAAAGTAGTTTTTATAAATATTTAAACTTGTAAAAAAATTATATATTTTTATAAAATTTAAATCTCAAAGTTTTTATATTATTAAACTACTTGTTTTAAAATAATAGATTATATTGTTACAACTTTTCAAAAATTAAATGAATAATTTTTAAATTAAATTTAAGTATGAACATGATTTTTGTTTTAATTTAATACAATAATAGTAATTGTTGTGATCAATTTATATATAAAAAAAAAGTAAAAAAAACAGATTTAAGGGTGCCCGGGTTCGAACCCGGGTCCCTTCTGTATGAATATGGTGTTAATCGGTGGGCCAAAGGCCAAGTCCTGTTTTAGAATGCGAATTAGTTATTAAGAATCATTCTTTAAATAAACCCCCAAATCCAACATGAACCCTAGATTGATCTTGATCAAAATTGAACGTCAATTCGTTAATAATATATGCAATACATTCAAGGCTATTGTTTAACACATCAAAACGATTGTAAAGGTAGTATCAATTCACCATTTTAGGATCGAAATGATGAAACAAGATAAGAAGTCTATGCCGCGACCAAGAAGAAGTAATTTAGATGGAAATAACGATGGTAATCAAATTCCTTTCATAGGAAGCTTCAGAGAGTGATTATGATACAAAGCCTTAATCAATTTCACCTAAGATTGAACTAATGTGATGAACATAACGGGTGTGGGTCGCGATGTATGTGCGGGTTGTTTGGAATGATCGAATGTGATTTGGATATATTTGAGCTTGGTAAAGTTGAGGAATAGTTAAACATTTGTTTACGTTCCAATTAATTAGGTTATCAATAGGTTTTAATTGCCGATCGGTTCAAAGGTGATGGTGAGCGGTTACCGAACCCAAACGTTCACCTATCCAGCTTAAACTTCAATTAAAACACATTAAGAGTTCGAGACAGGTTATGCGAAACGATTATGGTCGAATGGGTCATGATTTCAAGCGTTTCGGGTGGTATTAAGGTCCACCGGTGCCGCGCCGGAGCTTCGCCGGCCGGCGACCGGGAAATCGGGACAAAAGGGGGGTTGGTTTGGTTTCAAATCTAAGTTACATATTTGGTCCTTGAAGTTTACTATGTTAACCTCTCATGCTAAAACCTTGAAATTTAAGTTTTAAAACCTTTAACTTTGTAAACAAAACTTAATAATAATATTTTAATTTTATAAGGTCTTTTTAACCTATTAAGTTTTATAAAGAAGTTTACAATGTATTTAAAACTCATAATTTAGAATAAACCTTATAACAAAAATCCAAATTATAAATAATTATTCCATTTATTCGTTTATAGAATTTTATTAAAAAATCTACAAATCTGTTAAATATAATTATTAAATTATTAAGATGATTAAGAATAATAATCTTTATGGATTTACTTATCTTTAATATTCTCATAGAAAATTTTAAAGTCTTATTTATTTTTACTTAATAATTATAATTCATAATTACTTTAAAGTTGTATAAGTTTATTTGAATTCATTTTATAATTTTATAAGCTTTAATAAAACTCTCCATTTATTATTTATTGTAAAATGATTAATAAGTATTTATGAAAAGATTATTTATAAATCCATAAATTACAACAAGTTATTTGAATTAATAATAAATGAATAGTTACAATAATAATTGCACATTTGATATATAGTTGATCTATTAACATCGTTAAATAATTTACTAATGGAAATTAAAAATAAGTTTGGGTTTGAGTTTATAATTGGAAAAATAGCAAATGTTACACCTAAGCACTCATGCGCCTGCATAGTGCCCATGCGCCTGCATAGTGCCCATGCGCCTGCATAGTGCCCATGCGCCTGAAAGTTTCCCATGCGCCTAAGTGTTCCCCATACGCCTGCATAGTGTCCATGCGCCTAAGGACTTAGAGTATTTTTCTGATTTTTGGGGAAAATGTGCAATGTAGGCTTTGACTTGGGAGATTCTCGGGGGCTATGTAAGTTTACTTTCTGAAGTCATTTATGTTGTGATGATGTGATGTATGATTGTATGATATGTTTATGTTCCTTATGATGATGTATGTTATCTTTCCCATGACTTTACGTGTGATGTTAATGAATAAATAAAGTATTATGTAACATAAAGTGAAAGATAAAGGAAAGAGGAACATGAAGTAAGAATGCATGCATTAATGAGTAATGGAAGTAGAGATAGTCTTGTAAGCATGGCATGTACATCGGGGTCATTCTTTGTGATTGACCATTTGCATAGAACAATTGCTTCATACCTTAGGTACTGTGACCATGAGGTGCGATGCACGTTATAGAAGGTCTATGATAGGCCTAGGTCAAGAACCACGAACAGAAAGGTATTACACAGTAAACCTACATTCATACCTTAGGTACTGTGACCATGAGGTGAGATGCATCGTTATAGAAGTTCTATGATAGGCCTAGGTCCAGAACCACAAACAGAAAGGTATTGCATAGTAAACCTACATTCATACCTTAGGTACTGTGACCATGAGGTGCGATGCACCGTTATAGAAGGTCTATGAGAGGCCTAGGTCCAGAACCACGAACAGAAAGGTATTGCATAGTAAACCTAAATCTTACCCTAGGTATTGTGACCACGAGGTGTGATGCATCGTTATAGAAGGTCTATGATAGGCCTAGGTCCAGTACCATGAACAAAAGGGAAGAGTTTATGGTTGTCAAAAAGGAAAGTAAAGCATGAAAGATTAAAGAATAATGATGATATTATCTGTATGTACGTATGACGTATGATCACGGATGAATGAAAAGTATAGTATAATTTTGAAAGAAAGTAAAGAACGGTTTTCGAAAGAAAAGTATGTTTTATTTATAAAACTAGAACTCACTCAGCAATGCTGACTTTTATACATTTTCAGTTGGCAGGTAAACGTTGTTGGGGATGACACGAGGCGGCTACTCAGCTCTTTTGGATGACATTCTTTTGTTAATGTTTTTGCATTGTAATGCAAATGAATGATGTTTTGACATGAACGCTTGTATTAATTTGCAAAAACATTTGTAATGATATGAAAAGTTATATTTTATTTATGTTTCCGCTACAATGTTTTCGTAAGGAAAATGTAATTATAATGTTTTTTGTGCAATGAATGACCAACTGTGAGGTCTCCGGGAACGGGGCGTTACATATTGCTTTTATATTATGCATTTATATATTGTTTAATCATCCTAACATCCAATTAATCTCATGACTTTATGTTCTTAGTTTTATTCTTTCTTCTACTAAATCTCTTCTAATTCTAATCATTATCATTTGATTATAACCTTCTAACATTTACTAATCTTATAACAATCACTAACATTCCCTAAATCAAGTTAACAACATAATAACGTAAAAAAAGAATCTCGTTTGCATATGGACGGCTATGCCGCCGCATTCAGTTATTCCACAAGATTATTTTCTATAAATGATGGCTGTGCAAAACTCTTGGAATATTTTTTTATATAACTCAAATGAAGTCCAATATATCATATATCGACATAATAAATTTTTTCTAACCCGTTTCATGCTTTAGCAATTTTAAAAGTGCACATAAGTGCCTTACTACATAATTGGCAGAATATAATCTGACTTAAACTAACCATAAATTGGTCATAATAAACTAAATTTGAGTATAATCAAACTCCAATATTAATTTCATCGAATAAAATTTTCAACGAAAATTTATACGTCTTTAAAATCTATTGGACGACTCAACAATAACATTCACAAGATAAGTGCACATTTCAACACCTTCTGTCTTGTACTGCTGTTTAGACCTATTTACGGATCTTTTAATAAAAATATTTCTGAACGAAAGTTGTCCGGAAGACTCTGAACTGGTCAACTATAAATTTTTATAATTTTATGAAACTGTTTTTTATTTTTAAAACCTATTCAAACACGTACCAATATTGTGTCCATAAACTAAAATTGATGTAATAATCATTTTTCAATCTATCTTTCACTTTTTGGCATTCTCTAATTTGCCTAACTTCTTGTAATGAATTCCGACCTCAAGTTATTGTTTCTTTTTATCCTTTAGGATATGACCTTTGACTTTTGAACATCCAAGCTTCCTTATGTACTCTATAACCATCATTATGAACATCCAAGCTTTCTTATGTACTCTACAACCATCATTATACAATGTGAGTTTTCCATATGAGTTCTTCATCCCCTTTTTATTTTATTTCACATATTTTGGGGTGAAACATGTTAACTTTATAAACTTACACTTATAAACATCTTGATACTTGTAAATACATATGCAATTCATCTTTACCTTTTTGTCATGGTTATTGGTATTATTGTGAGTGTTGTATGAGATATATTATATGTTGATAATCATTAACTATTTCTAGCCTTACGACATCATAGATCTATGGGCTTGACAAGCCTATTTGGTGCTAAAGCCGATGTATTGCCGGCTCCTGATGACGTATGACTTCTTTATCATGGGAACCAAGTACACTTAGTTAATCGTTATAAACTTGTAATCTTAATCTTGATCAAGATTTGATTGTAGCTATATGTGTTCTATAAACTTGCATAATTTATAACCATTGACATGCATTGCTACTTGTAAACCTTTTTATATATATGTATGCTTAACCCATGAAAACTTACCAACTTTTAAAAATTGACCCTTGTATTTTTAACATGTTTCAGGATTGTTACTTGTGGAATTCTTTTTGCTCATACAGGACTTGGACTTAGTTAAAGAAATATCCTATGTTGTTGTTCAAATCTTGGTTGTATTATAATAACTTAACTGTCTAGTTTTATTTAATGAAAAATGACATTTAATATTATTTTGACTTATTAAATTTCATGAGTTATGAACAATCGTTTCACATTCGTCCGTCTCGATGATTCCGTCGTCGGTTGGGGTGTGACAACCACGATGACATGAGACTTTATTATGCCTATCTATAGGGCAGGACTTGCGGAGCAGATAATAAAGTCTCACGTCATCGTGGCTAGAAATAGAGTCATGCTCAAGTGTGGATAGATATAGAGTTACTTAATTGGGTGTAGATTGAAGTCCTACTTTGTTATGGACATGATGGTTAGCTTGTGATCATAATTATGACTTTGTGTTCGGTCATCAACCACAACCACAACCACCAACACTGCCACCACCCACCACCTTTACACCACCACCACCACCAACCACTAACACCACCACCAACATCACCACCCCTAATGCCCTACCACAAACAACAACACCACCTACCACCCTTACCACCAACAATAACACTTCAATATGTCATGATGGCCCAATACTCAATCATGTTCATCTTATTTGATTTCACATTATGCTTAATAGTTGATACATTTTCTTTTGTATAAAAACAATGTTTTTGTGAAATACGAGACCATTTGATTTTTACAATAACTCCATAATAAGCTCAATCTTACATCTTACCTTAATTTTTACCTACTTGAAAACCTTATTGCATTCAATTCATGCTAGAAACTAGATATTGAATGGATGCATGTAAAATGATCACACATCAAAACTTGTATCTTAAATTAGATGAAAACGAATAAAGATTATACTTTCTCTTCTTATCGGTTGAAAATGAATCAACGAGGAGAGGGGGGAGGGGGGAGAGGTGGGGTCTGTTTTTCGTGTAACCCCCCAAACTCCCCCTGCCCCCATCACATTTCCCCTCTTTTCACACCTTTTACCCATTTTCTTTTAATTGAAGCTTTTTTATTGCAATTTTCGCACCAAACCAATACAAACACAATTATACCAAATTTTAGAAAGTTACACTAAATTTTCGGCTTGTAGAATCAACTCTCTCACAGATGACTCGACACCCATAAACCCCTTGTCTAACTTGACCTCTATGTCGTGTGACTTACCTTAACCTTTTTTAGCTCATTGTTAGACATGATCGGGAAAAAAATCCTGTTTTAGAATGTTCTTATCCTATAGAATTTTCTTCAACCCTTTATATCATTTTTACAAAATAACCATATGAGTTCTGTACTTTAATATTAGGCTACAAATGTTTTTTCTCTCATTGTTTTAACTTACTGTTCAGGACTACTGCAAAAATTTAGAATTTCTCTTTTACACTTTTTATATTTTCTATATGAAACTTGTACCATCATGATTCATGAATCTCTTAACTAAAGTTATCATGTAAATAACTCAATGTCCATAAGACTTTATACTTGATTATACATTCGAATTTGATTCACAACTCGTTTATACATATATGGCAATGAACTCACATCTGCATCCCATAAATGACCTGAATATGACTCTTAATTTGCACACATGGCTGAAAATCTGCAACTGGTTTTTATATTGATTTTTTGAATTCTAATCTGGAATCTTGAAGGTACTATATTGTATACATGATGTAAATTAAGGTTCTATAACTATATTGTATACATGATGTAAATTAAGGTTCTATATCACAGATGGTGTGAAGCTGTATGAAAGTTTCTACTTTCTAGTATATTTGCTATTTTAGAGAATCTGTTGGATGTTTTACTGCAACCTGTTCATCATTGTTCTCCATTCTGTGAAACTTAAATGATGAAATCCCCTGATCTGGTTCATTCGTTGATCGAATAAAATTGTAGCACATAACTCCAGATAATGTTCCTGTTATCGGGCCAACGATATACACCCAAATACCCTTATAGTTGTTGCTAGCTAATGCTGGCCCGATGGTGCGAGCCGGGTTCATTGATCCACCTGATACTGGTCTGCAAATTTGATTTTGTTGTTTGTTATAAATAATATTTTGGTTACATATTATAAGTATATAAGTATGTTGGAATGTTGAGTTTTACCCTGCTAAGATGGAAGTAATGCATACTGCTGATCCTACTGCCATACCTGCTAGCTCCCCTACCTACAAATGTTTTTGAAGTTTTATCATCATTATTTCAAAGAATAGATTTATGTTATCGTCGCACGTTCTTGAAATGTGAAACAAGCTTAGGGTTCTTACCGCTTTTGAATCTGTGGCTACAGCTGAAGTGACAAACATCATTGTGAACGTTACAACGATTTCCATGACCAATGCTTGTAATTCTGTCCCTGAAGGTGTCGTTGTGCCCAAATTTGTTATCGGTTCTAACATTATACGTAGCGCGAATGAAGCTAGTATGGACCCTGTGAACTGTGCTACGGTGTAGATAGGAACCTGCATAGGTGCAAATTGTCAAAAACGTGATACATGTCAAACAAATTGAGTAACGGGTCAAAAAAGTTATTTTAATAAGTGTCCTGTTACAAAGACTAAAAATGCATTTTGATTGTTTTTCTCTCTCTAAATAATGTTTAATAGTATTGATGTTTTCACCGTTACCTAATCTGACATGTAACTTTTGTCGGGCCAACATAACATGTTTGATTACTTTTGGTCTAGTAAGATACCTGAATCCAAGGAAAATGTCCAACGGTTGCGAACGCTAGCGTGACCGCAGGGTTCATGTGCGCGCCAGAGATATGTCCAACAGCATAGATCATGACCGTCACGATGAGCCCACCAGCGACCGAGGCTCCAAGCTGTGACACCTTGCGATCATCGCTTGTTGTAAGTGCAGCTGACCCAGATGCCACAAACACCATCAAGAATGTAGCCACTAGCTCTGCCACCACCTGCTAACAAAATATCATGAATTAATCATCAGCATAATGAATATGAACATAACCATCAATCCATCATTGAAATCACTACTACTACTAAACAAACGCGTATCACCAATAAAATAATACCTTACCTTTCGGGGAAAACCCGGAGGGTAGTAAACTTTAGATATTGCAGGCACTTTGAACCGACGGTTTTCAGGTATTTCTGTTTTGATGAAGGGAACCTCGTGTCCGAAACCGCCACCGTTGACACCATTTGAGTGTGTTTTTGACATGGTTATGGAGCAAGAAGGTAAAACTCAAAGATGGATGATTAGAGAATTGGATATTATTTTTCTGGTTGTCAAAAGTTTGAAGTGTTTAGTGATACCTAATTTTCAAAGTTCTTGGTGCTATTTAACGGAAAATAGTCATCTAGTTGCACTTTTAATGTACAGCTGTCGTGTGATGCCTTTATCAAAAATATAAAAAGATAGACCTTTTGGTCTAGTCACCATTGATGCAAAAAGAAAACTAAATAATAAATATCATCACTTTTTCAACTTGGGATATTTTCCAAGCATACCGACAAAAATACTTAGGTGCAAAGCTGGATATTTCCCTTGCATATTCTTTTACTCGAATATTTTAAATCAACTTTAATTAATTCGTTATTTTATTGTATTAAATTTTAAATCTATAACTAAATAAAAACTACAAGATATCTTACTCTTAGAATATGTGGAGAAAACTTTTGATGACTTGTATATTATATAACAAGATAAAAATGAGATTTATTTTTCTTAAACTTGATTTTTGAATATAACGAACAAAAGATGTTAAACGAGAAGAAATTTACCTAGCAAATAAAAATTCTCATCATTACAAGCTTCTTGTTTAAATTAACAAAACACTCTTATACTATAAGTAACACTCTGATGTTTTATTTTTCATCTATCACGTGATTTAGTTTTTCATCTATTTTTTGTGATCCACCACATTTATGTCTATATTAGATAATATTGTATCAATATTCAAGAAAATAAAAAAAAGACTAGGAAAAGAAGACAAGTTGAGGGACAAGTAGAGGGCCTGGGCCAGACAAATCAAGTTGTCCGTTGTTAGGTTCGATGGAAGCAAAGAACTCAAAACTTCTTTGACGACCTCAATTCAGGATATATAGAGCATCTCAGAGGATTTATGAAAGGACCCTAATATTTTAAATTAAAACTTCAAATTTTCTATACGGGTCGTATAGGGGGGTCGCGTAATCCTATATGGGGTGTATAACCCCTCTGACAGCCCCCTAAATTTTTCATCATTGTCAGTGTCGAAATTTGCTATACGCGTCGCATAGCCCCATATGTGTGGTATAGGGAGGGGGGCATAGAGTTATATGGGACGTATAATTCTCTAACAGCCTCTTGATTTTTCTTCGTTTTCGGTGTATTTGATTATATACGTGGCGCATGGACCCTTACGCGGCGTATAGGGGAGTGTTGATTTATATGGGCGGATGTTTTTGTATTTAGACTCCATATTTATTAAAAGTTTTCTACTAGCGGACTAGAAATTTACATTATCAAACCGAAATTAATACTCTTGACGGTAAAAAAAGGAAGTTATTGGATTTTAATAATTTCAGTTTTTATTTATTGGCCGAGATTAATCCTAATTAAAAAAATATTTACAGACACTCCCAACTTTGAGATTATTTTCCTTCAACAATCTTTTACTAACTGAGAGTTACGCTAGTTAGTTTTTCAATGAAATGGGGCTAACTTTGAGTCATTTTTCAACTACGTCGCCGCCCAACCTCTATTAGGTCATTTTTTCAATGTCTAGCATCCATCCTCAATTGAAATCTACCTTTAACGGGACAAGTGATTCAAATCAGAAGGTGAAGATTGACGGGTTTTAGGTTTCAGAAGTTTCAGATTGACAGACCCGACAGTTGATTTCAACTTTCTGATTAGTGTTTTGACCATATAAGTGCTCAACGTCAACAAAAAACTAACGGTGTTAACTCTCAGTTAATAGAGATCGTTGCAGGAAAATAAGCTTCAACTTAAAAGTGTGTATACATTTGCTGAATTGGTATTAACACCGGCCAATATATAAAAGTTAGGATTATTAAAATTTTATAGGATAAATTTCAAAACTAGAACCCCTCTTGATGGTAGGGCTCACCTTTAAAATTTTCAGTTGTACGAATATTTATGTTGTTGCTAGGAAGTTGCAGAAGAACTTGCACATGATTGAAACATTTTGTACTCCACATGCCTATGAAGAAATTGATTCAATGATGACATAAGTTTGATAACGACACAATTTGAGGGTGGAGGGTTGCATCGACGACAAACACGTTTCATTGTTGTTCCATTTCGTCTATTTCATTTCTTAGTTTCATATTCATTAGGCAAAACTATTTCATATTTTATATCATTAACAACATCACTAACAGGCAACCAAATGAATTTTAACTTTCACAGTTGGGTTTTTCGGCTCAAATTGATATCAGAATTTTAGGTTTGGTTCGACTACAAGGAAGAGAGCCTATAACGACAACAAAATGTCACCCAATAGTGATGGCATGTGGTCACTATAAGTGCTTTGACCTATAGCAACAACATGTCATCGTTATAGGTGTTGTAGGGACAAAGTCGTCGTAATAACTCTAAAAAATTAGCGGGATAACAGTCGTCGGTACAGATTACTTTATAGAGACAAAATATCGTCGTTGTAAGTGTCGATGTATCTGACTTTCTTCAATTAAAATAATCTATAAGTTATTATATAAAATAATCTTGAAAATCACTCTATAGCGACTTTTTTAATTTAAAAATCAATCTATAGTGGTGACGTGTCATCGCTATAGGTGTCAAAGTCGTATGCTCCGGTGATTTGCTTTTGTCCTACACTAACCGATATGTCATTTTTCTTCTGAGCTATAGCGATGACATGTCGTTGCTATATATATATATATACACATACAAATAATATTTTAATTTTAGGAAACTAAATTTTAATACAAACATTAAAACTATATTTCATATTTAAATTCAAGTTTAACAAACACATAGTGTATGCAAATTTATTGGAAAACAATACAAATAGTTCAAATTCAAGTTGATTAAAATCCAATAAATGTAAAAACGCTAATGACCAACAGGTGGCCGTTGTTGTTACTAGTAACACATCATTTTCATTTGTTTTTTATGCATTCTTTGTGTTTCTTCTATTTGTTTGTGCATGCCGTCGTTGGATTCTTGACTTTGTTGTTTTTGATGTTGTCGTCTAAGTTGTAATTTTTTTTTGCTAGAGTATAGTTAGAGTTAAAGTTTATCATAGTTAAATGAGTTAAAGTTTATCATAGTTAAATGAGTTACAGAGATAAAATTAAACATAGTTAAGGAAGTTGAAACACAAAAAAATAGCTAAAAGTAACTACAGATAAAGAAAGTTAAAGTTAAATCTCACACATGAAATGTTAAAAGAAATTGAATAATAATACAAGAATATTTATCTCGCTAAAGCACAACTATGACTACTAAAGTATGCTAAAAGAGTCTTACAAGAATATATGTCTTGAATATTTCAAGTATTGATATAGTAGTATTGCGTAATGCTGAACAATAAAAGTCTTGCATTCATTACAAGCGATAGTATAAGTCTTATGTATCACACACGCAATGGATAATAGAAGTCTTAATAAAGTATGAAGCAAAGAAGTCTTACGTATGTGTAAGCATACAAATAAAGTAAGTAAAACAGAAAGCATAGATACTTGATAAAACATGATGTAAATTGTGCAACCTAAGGCATGGTAAGTATAATAAAGAAAGTGATACAAAGATAAAGCAAAGTAATAACTAAAGATAAAGTTTTGAAAAAGATATTTTGCTAACAAAAAACTAAAACTCACCTAGGAACACTGACTTTGTATACATATCAGCTTGACATATATGCATTCATAGATAAATATGTGAGCTTGGCATGGATCTTGAGGTTACATATCATCAAGTTCAAGATTAGTATCCTGACATAACTCTTAATTTTAGTTAAAGCTTTTAGATATTGATGTAATGAATCTGGTTATATATAACATGTGAATTTCTATTGCTTAAAGTTATTGATTAATTGGTTTAAGAACTTGTGTTTCTGATATTAAATCCAATTGTGAGATTAAATAGAAATAAAGTTTTATAACTATACTTTTTAAATTTCGTTCCATGTAAAAGTTTTAACAATTTTCTCATATTGATTTTTTTACCAGATTAAAGAAAATTTTCACATTATACAAGACTTCATCTTTAGATTATAACATAAACAACTAAATAGCTCTAGAAAAGTCATCCATTATAGTTAAATATATTTGCATCCTACTCTTTTTACCATGTTGTAAGGTTTCATGAGGTTCAAGTGAACCAATTCATCTATCTCCTTTGACTTATGATCACTCAAAGAAAACATGTATTTGGTTTGTTTAGATCTATAACAGAGATCACACGAGACAAAAGTAGAAGTAGGATGAGACAACTTTAAGGAGGACTTCAAAATATTCAAGCCATAAAGTCTAGAATGCCAGAGTTTTCTCATATGTTCACTAGATTGTTTACTATTAATGCACACCTTAAACCAAATATAAAGTGTTAACTTCTTTACGAGTCATCAAAACATTCTTTGACTTCAAATTCTAAACATAATATTTGGATTCATCAAATAAGACAATCACTTTACCATCCCTAAGCATCTTATGACTAGGGAGAAGGTTGACGTTATACTCAAAAATAACAAGCACATCAAATAAGAAATCATCTTCATTTAGGTTAACGTCTCTGATTTTAGTTACTTTTGTAGAGGCATCGTTATGATGTTTAACATGCATATTGAAATAAAAAATGTTTATAACTTTGATTAAAGTTTTTTTTATTAGTCATGGTCATGTGTTGATAGCTCTTAGACCCTCCATAATACCTAGACACACTAGAACACGATCCCAATGCAAATTAAAGCACAATTGCCATTTTTGAATTTTATCTCCACCTAAAGATAACATTTTAGCAATTTGATGAGTAGTAAATGGAAACTTAGAGTACACATAGTTTGACCTTTAAATTTAGATTGTTTTTCATGAAAACTTTAACCATTATTTTTGGTGACAGTTTGTCCAAGTTGCTTCTCATAAATATACGTCCAATCATGTTACAATGAGTATATTTCAAGTTTGGATTAGGTTCTCTCATAACTATTATTCTATCGGAAAATTTTAAGTTAAATACAACACTAAACGATTTATTAGAGGATGAGACTTCTTTACGTGACTCTTCACGCAAAGTTATTGAAAAAAATGTTTTTACCGTTAGTAAATAATCTTTATTAACATAATGGTTGATTGATAGCTATCATTTAGACTCATTAAAATTGTATTAGTTTTATTAGGTTAGAAAATCCTTGAATTCTTTTGAAGTAGCTCAAGATCTAGGTAACCTATAGTATTAGGTTAGAAAAATCTTGAATTCTTTTGAATTCGAAAGTTTGGATTTGAATAATCCATACTATTAATTATTGGCCGGTTATAATCTATAGTATTAATTTAACGGGTAAAACTCTTAACTTTCATTTTAATTACCATCAAAAGTCGCAATGACATAATTATAAAAAATATACGCTTGATTTTTATTTATTTTAGTTTTAATTTAGCTTGTACGTTTCGTCATTTCGTTTATAATTACTATTGTAAACAAAATTTAGTTACCGGTCAAATTAATAGTATTATTTATGATCGGCCAATAAGTAA
Organism: Flaveria trinervia; assembly: GCA_025506515.1. NCBI lineage: Eukaryota > Viridiplantae > Streptophyta > Magnoliopsida > Asterales > Asteraceae > Flaveria > Flaveria trinervia. The sequence goes on along the minus strand of CM046452.1, from coordinate 87,846,710 downwards.
TAGTTTATATTATTAAAAATACACTAGTCAAACCTGCCCTTTTCGCCGGCGGACTTTGAAAACTCTACAACCGCCGCCTCCGGCGCCACCTCGAAAACCTCCACCGTCACCGACAACCGCCCTTTTCGCCCCTCCGACATCCCCTGCATCCTCACCTTATAATCATTCTGCTTCGACTTCAATACCTTCAAGTTCAATTTCTTCGCCACCGATTCGAGTTTCTTATGGATCGAAGATGCAGAACATCGCGACGTGAATAACGAACCCGACTTTTGCTTACCTTCGAACATGTTTGATAGATCGAAACCCGAAGACATTGATGAAATGAACTCGAATGCATTGTAGAACGGTGGTGCTGATTTTGAATTTGAATTTGGATTGGAGCTCAATGTGGTCCGATTGAGCGGCGATTTTGCGAGCAAGTTGTTCGGCTTCCACACAGTAAAAGAGAAGAACTTGCTTCTTGTTGGGTTTCACCATCTTCACTGCAACCAAAGATTGATTGATTGATTGATTGAAAAGTTTAGGGCTTTGCTTGGTTGATTTGCACACAAGGTGTTCGATCAAATGCCCCTATGAAGTGAAGGTTTGAGAAAGCTTGTTTTTTTAGTAATCTTGTGAAGTGGGTATTGTTTAAGGCGATTTGATCTTGAAATTCAAATTCGGCTCTTCTAATCTTTCATCGTATTGTTGGGTTGCTAATCTTTAACTAACGGCCATGGTGTGAGGGGTCATGTGGGGTACCATCTAGAGGGTGGGCAACTCGCGGTTGCTGCCCTCCTTCGGCTTGTAGGGTTCCATCGGTATTCTACCCCTCACAACTCATCTCGAGTTCGGTGCACCGTTTATGTGTTTTGTTTTTGTTTTTTTTTTATCTCTTGTGGCAGTTAACCTACGCGCATGGCTCCTACAAGGAGGGGGTCGGAATGTTAAGCCAAGGGGCTCGGGGCCCTTTAAGGACATGCCCCTTCAAATCTTTCCACGAATGTAAAGACGACAAACCTGGGTCTGGGGGTTTTCTCCGCCTACTTGAACACATCCAAAGCACCCACCTCAAGACAGAAAACCGAAGGCTGTCTTTGAAGGAGGCTATCTCCAAGGATTTAGAGCTTTTTTGGATGTTGGGGAAGTTCTTAAGGCAGGTGATAAATGGTTGTGTGGAAGGTGCATGGTAGTGCATGCACTCAGTAAGGGGTGCAAGCATGATGATGAGGTCGTGTCGTTTGACATGTTCTCGGGGGATGTTGAAGATTTTATTGTTGGGATCCGGAAACCATGTCAAGTGGTGGTTGACACAAACCCACGTCACCCAGCAGGGCTCGGGGGTGATGTTAACCTCCTCGAGCGGGTTTTTTCACTCCCCATTCAGACTGTTAAAAGCATTCCCCCCAGTTGTCGGCTGTTGTTTGCTCAGGTTTTAACAGGTGCTTTGCGTAAAGTGGTGGGGTCGCCAGGTTCCATTGAAAATGGGTTCAATTGCTTTTGCTACCACGTTGCACCTTGCGGGTGGTCAGACTATCCACCAGACGAGAGCGAAGATCAGGGAACAGGAAATCTTTGCAGTGTAGTAACATCTTGCACGCGCTAACAGTTTGGGAAAAATGGGCCCGGGTTTGATGCTTTGGTCTCGTCCTTGTTGGATAGCGTGGGAGAGGCTGGTGCTATTAGGGGGGAATGCATGAGAGGAAGGAAGACAAGGAAAGGGACCCTAATGTTAAGCAAAGTCTTCGGAAAGTCAGAGATGGGCATTTCACGGCTGCGATTAAGGTCCTATGCTCTAGTGGAGTTGCCCCTTTTGGTGAGTCGACCTTGAAAGCTCTTATTGATAAACACCCAGTGGTGCCCCCCGTCCTTGCCTTCCAACCCTTTAGCCCAACCACTTGTTGTTGATGAGGAGTGTGGTTCAAATGTATCTGATCCTTCCCCAAAGGGACGTCATGTGGTAGGGACGGGATGCGGGCCCAACACTTGTTAGATGCTATTGGTGGCGAGGGCTCTGTGACTCCCTCAGTTTTGCTTACGAGCATTACTGAAGTTGTTAACTTATTGCTTGAGGGATCTTGCCCTAAAGTGCTTGCTGAGTTTGTTACGTCGGCCCCCCCCCCCTCACCCTTATTGAAGCCTGATAAAGGAACTCGGCCTATGCTGTGGGGTGTATTTGGCGAAGGTTGGTTCTAAGGTGGTGATGAAGAAGGTCGGGAAAGACATGGCCCAGCACTTGGGGGACTTTCAATTTGGGGTAGGATGCCTAATGGTGCAGAGGCAGTGCTTCACAGTGCAAACAGGTTCTCAACTCTTGTCATGAAGACGACTCCTTGGCCTTGCTTACTGTGGATTTCTCTAATGCTTTTAACACGGTCGACCGCACAACCTTCCTTCAAGAGGTTCATCAGCATTGCCCGTCAATCTATCGGTGGGTCCAATTTCTTTATGCTCAGCCTGCTAAGTTGTATGTTGGTAATGATTGTATTGGGGCTACTACCGGAGTACAACAAGGAGATCCCTTAGGGCCCCTTCTCTTTGCCCTTGCCTTACACCCTCTTATTCTTCGGGTCCAGGACCGTTGTAACCTTTTGTTTCATGCTTGGTATTTGGATGATGGAACGATTATCGGCAACGCGTCTGAGGTTGCTAAGGCCTTAGACATCATCAACGTGGAAGGGCCATCTCTGGGGCTTTATCTCAACATTAAGAAAACATAGGTTTTTTGGCCGACATGCGATGGGCGTAAAGTTCAGGACGGACTTTTCCCGAGAGGGATTGGTAGACCAGAGAGGGGGGTTAAGCTCCTTGGTGGAGCTGTTAGCCGTGATCCTAGCTTTATTGAGGAGTTGGCTGGGCGGCGGGCCTCGGGAGCGGTTGACCTCATGAAACTCTTGCCCTGCCTTAGGAATCCCCAATGTGAACTACTTTTGCTAAGGTCGTGCATGGGAGTTGCTAAGTTACTTTTTGGTTGCGTACTTGTCAACCCCATTTGATGGAGGATGCGGTATCTCGGTTCGATGATGGCCTCAGGGAGGCTATAAAAGACATAGTCGTGGGTGGTGGCCCTTTTTTTGGTGATCTCCAATGGCGTTTGGCATCTTTGCCAATGCGTCTCGGTGGTTTGGGACTCCTTTCAGCTCGAGATGTTAGGGCTTATGCTTTTGTGGCCTCTAGAGCTCAGTCTTGGGAACTACAAGATCATATCCTTCGAAACAGTGGGGTTTTCGGGCTTGACCCGGACTATCAGCAGGCGCTCGAACGCTTATATGTCCTTCTCCCAGACTTGGATATTGGCGGTTTCTCTAATAAGGACACCGCCCCCTCGAAGCCACAAACAACTTTGGCGAATGCTCTGTTTAGCAAAATCGCTCAAAGCCTGGGAGAAGTTTTTTCTTTGTCATCCCGCCAAAAGGCGGTGTTTGAGTGCCTGAAGGGCCCCCATGCTTAGGACTTTTTGACCATTATCCCGATTGAAGGGTTGGGACAGTGCATGTCTCCAGTAGAATATAAAGCAATTCTCAAATACCGGTTGATGATCCCTATGTACCCGGAAGATGAAACATGTTCGATATGTCGTAAAGCTTGTATGGATAAATATGGGGAGCACGCCCTTCATTGTAAAGAGGTACCTGGGTTCAAATATTGGCATGACTGAGTACGAGATGTTTTGGGGGACATCCTAAGAAGAGCTGGGATTTCTGCTAAGAAAGAAGCCCCTGTGAATTTCCTCACGGACCCTATGGAGGGGAGGTCTACTTTGCGACCAGCGGATCTGCTCGTCTTTGGCTGGGCTGGGGGCAAACATGCTTGTGTGGACCTCATAGGGGTTTCCCCTTTGGTTGATTTACGGAAAAACGGTTTTGTAGCTGGTCAAGCAGCAAGAAAGGCAGAATCAAAGAAAGTGGATAAACATGCTAAAACTTACGCAGAGAACCAGCACGCTTTTGTTCCCTTTGCCTTTGATACATTTGGCTCCCTAGCGCCAGAAGCTATCAACTTTTTGACCAGGGTCCAACGGGTCATAGACAACCATTGCTCAACCCCGGGGAGGCAAGAATTTGTTTTTGGAAGGTTAGGATTTGCTATTCAGAAAGGGGTGGCGGCGCAGCTTGTTGCCCGTCTACCTTCTATTTTGATGTAACTTGACAAAACATTATTAATTGTAATTTTGCATTCAAAATTATCTAATAAAAAAGGATGTCTTAGATTTAAAAATTAAAATCCAAAATCACACAATTGAATTGCATCCGTCCCATTAATTTCCTAATGTTTAACTATCAGTTGGTTTTTTACATACACCACCTATGAAACCTACTTTGAATTATATATATATATATATTATATATATATATATATATATATTTACAAGTTTCTATGATTTTGTGTTGCAATAGATTGATTTAATGTGTGGTTGGAGTGTAGTTTTCGAAGACAAAATGGATAAGCCTAAAATTTCACGTTTGTACCCCACGGAAGGTGCATAGTCGTCTTGACATTGACTGTGAGACCTATAGTGGCACTTTTTTAGAAATAAAGTTTACAGACGTTTAAAACTGTCCATACAACACACAAAGATTTTTTCATATTACATTATTTAGTTTTTGCTCTAAAAATTTTTTCATATGACCCGTACCAAATCTTTAACGAGTATCATACGATTAGAAAATCCTTAATTTTGTATTTTGGTAGATAACTTTGATGTCTTCTACATATAAACTTACTATATCCTTTTTATGCAAAGAAGGATTGATGCTGTGTTTCAGCTCATATTGAAAATTCGTTAGAATTCAAATTTTCATTTTGAAACTAAAATCAATTTTAAGAAATCAGCAAAATTACGAAGATGGTTTTAAATTATAGAACTCATTTAAAGTTCACAAAGCATGGAGGGCGATGTTGATTTCTCAAATATGTTTTATAAAATCATAGTATTATTTATAAAAGTAATTTTTTATAAAATAAAGTCTATTTTCCTTTAAAGTACCAACAAGTATCTCTTCAGTGAAGATCTTATATGTTTTAACATAATGTAATTCTGACATTGTATTCTGTGCGTTTGTCTTTCATATTTGTAATAGCACTGTTGTTAAAGCTTTCATACATATTACAAGCGTGAAGTATTAAAAGCCAAAACAAGTGATAACTTCCGAAGTTAAGTTTCTTCCGAAGCTTAACATAGTTCTTCCGAAGCTAAGTTGATATCTTTCGAAGGTTATGTTTGTTTCGGAAGGGATTTGAAGTTTACTTTGGATATCTTCCGAAGTATGTATATCTTTCGAAGGATTATTTCTGTTCGGAAGATATAGTGCAAGGTCCGAATTTTTCTTTTCGGTTTTGGTTTTGCTTGTAACAAAAACCGAAAAAATTGAACCGAAACCATATAATCAAACTTGTAAAATTTAGAGGTGTAGTCATATACTTATAAAAATTATTAGCCTATTAGTTATTTATATTGTGTTATCTAAAATAGATTAAATATTTAGGTTTCAAAAATAATATTTAATTTTTTATTTGAATTGATAGATTAAAATGTTTTATTGAATATATTGTTCTAATATTTTGTAAATTACATTTTATTTTAACGTCAACTAAATTATAAAAATATATAGATTATATTTAGAGATCAACAAAATAATGTAAGCCTAAAGTTTTTTACTTAAATTCATTACTTTAAAACATTTTTATCTAAAACTTGAAGCACAAATGGTAAAACAAAAAAAAACCAAAAACGAACCGAAACCGAAGTTAAAACCGAAAACCAAAAACCTAAAAAACCAAAACCGAAACGGTTTTGAAAACCTAGAAACCAAAATATCGGTTTTTGGTTTCGGTTTTAGGCCAAAATCGATCCAAACAGACCATGCACACCCCTAATTAAAACGCAATCATATGCTTCATTATTTTCCATGTGTGGGGTTTACCCGATGAGTGGTAATGCAACGATACAAATCCTGTGAATAGTGTGAACTGTGAAGAGTCTGGATTTAATTAAGTTTTTAAAATCTTAAATCAATTCAATTTTGAAAATTTTTCATATAAAATGGTTGGAACCTTTCTTAAATAAGCTTTGTTAAACCTGAGTTGTCAGAATGGTCAAACGGCAAACTCTTGAATCACGAACTTTGCTATTATATCTCGAAATTCATTTATGTTAAGACTAAATTTTTTCGTCATTCAACATTGTTGCTTGACCTTGATTGGCACCAAGTTTCACCACTTTACAATACGTGTTTATGTGGTTTTTAGAGTCATGTTTAACCCAACTTAATAAAACACATCACATTTCTTGCATCGAGTTTTATTTGGACCGCTTAGATTTATAATAAAAGTTATTGGATTTTAATAATCTTAACTTAATTTATTGGCCGAGATTAATACCAACTCAATAAATATTTACAGTCACTTCTAATTTTGAACTTATTTTATTCCAATAATTATTATTAACTGAGAGTTAACTATCGTTAGTTTTTATGAAATGAGACAAACTTTGAGCCATTTTTCAACTCTAGCACTGACTAGTGTCATTTAGGTCTGTTTTCCATTGTCTATAGTTTTGTTTTCCATTGTCTAACCTCTATCATTACCTAAAATCTACCTCCAACGAGTTCGGTGGTTCAAATCAGGAGGTGGAGATTGACGGGTTTTTGGGTGCGGAAGTTTTAAATTGACGAACCTTATGATAGATTTCAACTTTTGGTTTAGTGTTTTGACCACAACAATAGTCCACGTCATCAAAAAACTAACGGGGTTAACTCTCAGTTAGTAATGGATTGTTGGAGGAAAATAAACTCAAAGTTGGAAGTATCTGTAAACATTTACTGAATTGGGATTAATTCCGGCGAATAAACGAAACTTGAGATTATTAAAATCCAATAACCCTATGATAAATAAGATTTTTGGCAAATTTCTGGGTTCCTCCTTGTAGGTACAACACAACAACGACTAAGTTGCATGAAGAAAATTGACAAATACTTTCAGAAGCCATTGGAGAGCTATTTCAATTTTAAGAGGTTAGAGAGAATTTTGAAGAATGTGATTCAACCAATACACGATATATATACTAACAAGTGTGGGTAAAATAATAATAAAAACACTAAAAACGGTTACATATATAACAATATACAATCGTTTTTAACGTTCAAAAGTTGCCAATGGTTAGAACAACCCGGTTTCTCCAAACTCGTATCCAGCAAAAATATGCCAAACCAGTATAAAAATGGAGGTTCGATTTCAAGCCAAACACATTCGTGTTAAACCGGTTTTGGTGTTAGGTCCGGTTTGGTTTTTAAACCGGTATGGGTTTAGAAACCGGTTTTTCCAGATGTGAATATGTTATTATTGCTTTAATAGCAGCTATATTTCTTAAATTGTGGGCTTTCTAGTGGGCTATCATCATTTTGCATAGATGAATTGAACATTTGAACATGCATGTAATGTAAGTTAAGTATGCGACCATCATCATGAATCGAAACACAACAAGCTCTCATGTTCTTATGGGCTTACATATTTGTGGGCTTGGGTTATGTTTGCATATTTTTGTGCACGTAACTTATTTTTAGACAAGAATGAATCTAGACGCAAGTGTTACATAGTAGAGGTGGCCAAAAAACCGGTTCGGGAACCGGTTCGGCCAAAAACACCGGAACCGGTTTGAGGTCCAAACCGGTTTGGCCCAAACCGGTTTCAAATCGGGCCCGAACCGCCGGTTCTTGACCGGTTTAACACCTCCTATTTCCAAACCGGTTTCAAACCGAACCGGTTTCAAACCGAACCGGTTTCAAACCGGTTCCAAACCGGTTCCAAACCGGTTCCAAACCGGTTCCAAACCGGTTTTCGTTTAATACTATTTATATATATATAAATAGTATATAATATATGTTTATAAATGTTATAAATTGTTTAATTGTTTAAATGATTTAAATGTTTAAATTGTTTAAATGTTTATAAATGTTATAAATTGTTTAAATTATATAATTTTTTAAATTATATAATTATATAAAAATGTTATAAATATTTATGTTTCAATTAAAAGTTTAAAATTTCGTTTGAATATAACAAAAAAAACCGGTTTGGGCCGAACCGTTTGGGCCGAACCGGTTCCAAACCGCCCAAACCGGTTTGATAGGTTTGGTTTTTACGGTTTTGAAACCGTTTGAACCCGAACCGGTTTGGGGCCAAACCGGTTTTGACCAACCTTGACCAAACCGTTTCGGTTTGGGACCCGAACCGGTTTGGGCCCCCAAACCGTTTGTACATCTCTATTACATAGACTACATATAATCAAACATTTCTTACATAAAAAAATCCCAATCTTTCTCCAACATTTAAAAAAGCATTATATTTAGAAAATGATTAGCTTTGGAGCGACGATGAATAGTACACACTGGCACCTTCTTTAATACACGTTCAATTCGAGTCCGAGCCTACCATCGCCGTTGATGATTTTTTTGGCACTGCGCTAAGGATAAATTTCACAACGAAATGAGTTATTCATTCAAGGTGTGTACATTATATGAAATAACAAGAAAATATAGAAGAATAAAGACAGTTGTTGAAATTTTTTATAGAATCTATAGATGACGGATGAATCTTTTGAAAGATCGAACAAAAATGCAACTGTTGTTCAAGAATTTTATGTCGAATACACGCGAATTCATGGAGACCTTTTACTAAGTAAGCAATTTGGGAGCACTGATGCGTTCATGTTTTGTATGTGTTTAAAGTGTTTAAATGTATGCTTTTAACGTAATTTTTCTATCGAGCGTAATCACTTTGTGTTAGGTTTGAATTATAGGTGTGGAAAGCTTAAATGATGTATTCAAAGATTGCATGAAGATTGGATGATATATGGATGAAAAGAGATGAAGAAAATAAAGAAATTGGTGCAAAATAAGCATACGACGTAACTACGTGCTAAAGGAAGTAAGCTACGTCCTTTCTAAAACTGATAGTTTTTTTGACGTAAGACAGAGGCTAACCACGTATATCATGGGGAGGGCGTAATTTACGTCCCTAAGGACGTAACTTACGTCGTAGGGTCGGATTTGACGTAATTTTCTGGATTTTGACCATATTTTAGAAGGGTTATCAATTCTGAAATCCCTAATTCGCATTGGGAGCAAAAAGGGACGAATTTGGACGATTCTTGAGGTCAATTATACTTCTCCAATTCATTCCAATCCTCAAATCATGTTCCAATCCGATTTTGTTGCCGAATTCATAAAGATGCAAGGCTAAACTTTTCGTGATCTACCTCGGGTGATAGGTTTCGTGTTTTTAGGTTTTTGTTTATGCCAAATTGTGTTGGGATTAAACTTTAAAACCCGTTAAGTTCTTTATTGAGTTTAACTTGTGTCTTGATTGTTTAAACAATTGTTTTAGTAAATGTTGATTTGAATTTCATATAATTATGCGCAAGCTGTATGATTGCAAGGTTTTGGTTGTTAATTCAATTGACATGGTGTACTAACACCCGTTAAGTTTTGCTTATCTCTGTCACTTAATCATTGTACTTATAGAATTCCCGTTAAGGATTTTCCACCAAGTTGAACTAGCCAATTAACCAGAACCAAACCTGAATCCCGGGGTGTTGGATAAAAAAGAAGGCTGGTGCAACCAAAACCAAATCACTTAGACAAATTTTGGTGCTGCTTACAAAGGCTTCCGAAGTCAAGTGTGGAACTTCCGAAGGAAATAGAGTTCTTTCGAAGACAAAGTAAAAGTTCTACTTCCGAAGGCAAAGCTCTACTTCCGAAGATAAAGTATTCACTTCCGAAGATGAAGTCTCAAAGGAAGAAATCAGAAGACTACTTTCGAAGTATGAAGAAAGAAGAAGTTTTTAGCCTCGGAAGTACTTGTTCTTCCGAAGCCATTTAACCTTCGAAAGACACTGCTATGAACCAGTGGACATAAGTATGGTCTCTGACACTCCGCTGCAGATCTCTGATACTACATGATGTTTTCTCAAAGAGCTATGTAGTTGACCATACTTTATTTCACTGTTCACCTTTTTATGTTAGTACAAGTTACCAACTTTAGTTGGTGACAAAAGGTAAGTCAGGGATATGTCCTAACTATCATATCTTAGATAAAGTCTTATCTGAGATACCTTAAACTATAGCTTTGTAGTATTTGCTTTAGTTAGAGGATTCCAGTTGGTATCAAAGTAAATCTGGCTGTAGGTAGTATTATATATAGTCTATCATTGTAACTCATAAACATAGGCTTGTAAGAGTCTTGTAATATTTGAGTTGAGAAACAATATATGCACGTACCTTGAAAACTACTTTTTGTGTTTTGTTATTATTTATTATATTGTTATCAACTCTTAAAGACTTTGTTTTCATCGAGAGTGTTGTTTAAGCGAGTTTGAGAGAAAATCAAGTGTTTGGTGACACAAACGAACTTGCACGGGGTGGATTACCCTTTTTCGTAATCATCTTCTAATCAATTTTATTAATTGCAATTTGTTTTTTTAATTAAGTTGTTAATCATTCTAAGATTCACTTTTCACAGGCAATAGGCAATAGTTTGATAATCCATTAGTTAAGTTATTTTCTTACAAATCAAAGTACGACACACCAACCACTAATTCTACGAGGTTCGACAACTCTACTTACCCTAACTAGTTAAGTTGAATATGAACACACATTTTACATCTTATTTGATTGATACTTCGACATCGATCAAGCACTTAATCAACAATTGATTTGTAATTTTAATTAAGTTAGAAATTGTTTAATTTTAAGTTAATTTTAATTAAGTTCGAAATGTTTAATTTTAAGTTGATTTTAATTAAGTTAGAATTTGTTTAGTTTTAGATTAATGATATATTTTTATGTTGAAACTGTTTAAATTTAAGTTAAACTATATTTAATGTTAAAATTTTTTAGTTTTAAGTTCAATTATAATTAATGTTGAAATTGTTTAGTTTTAGATTCAATTATATTTAATGTTAAAATTTGTTTAATTTTAAGTTAATTTAATTTATATAGTAGAAATTGTTTAATATTTTGAAAGAAAAATAAAAATATCAAATAAACATATAATCCCTCATTAATTTATTTTAAACAGTTTACGAAAAAAAAACAATACCATATTTGAAACTAATACAAATTTTATTTCCATCGCCGTCTAAGCCGATAGATTTAATTTCTACACGACACTTCATCGAATGCTAGTTATTCGTCGAATATGCTTGAAAATATTCCTTTCACATCTTCATCGTGTGCTTTTGGTTTACAAATGGATTTCAAAAGGTCAAATGACCGTTTATCGTTAATTTTTTTAAAAACAGGTCGGGCCCGGGTTGGACCGGGTCGGGGCTGGGGTCAGGAACGGGGTTTAGTTGAACTCGAGTTGGAAACAAGTTTTGGTGAGAAAGTGCAAACCGGTTTCAAACCAACGGTTTCTAACGGATCGATACTAGGTTGGGTGGATACCGGGTTGAACTAAGTCAGGTTTAGTTTTAGGAACCCAGTTTCTACATGCACCTCTAGTGTTACATCAGAGCATGGGTGTAGACAAGTAAATGTGCACATCTTTGTTTTTTCCCAAGCTAGTTCGGTTTGGATCAACAACAAAAACTATTTTGAAACTGGTAGGTTCTTAGTGGTTTTTAAAATGAGAAATAATTGGTTCGATTTAAAACCAGTTTATTCTAAAACCATATTTTATCCGGTTAAATTTAATTTTTAGCGATTACAAATTGGCTTCACTTGAGAGGTTTACAAAACGACATTAAATCAACGTCCAACTATTCAATTTCAACCCAAACTTGTTTCAACATCAGGCTATTAGATGTCAACTTGCTCTAAGTTTGAATGATGTACTTAACTTAAATTGACTTGAGGCTAAGCAGAAGATCTTTTAATAAACGAGCTTGAGATTGAGAGCTTGCAATCCTAAAGGAGCTTATTATTTATATAAACTAGGATTGTACCCGAACGCGCTTTGCGCGTTTAATAAACACGAATGTATTCATTCTCAACGCGCACCACCATCACCTAAACGGGATCATACCAAAAAAAAAACTCAACATCATAAAACAAAAGTTTTAATGTAAAATTTGGCTCAGAGCTTCAAATATGATTATAAATCAATGGCTGAAGGGGGGTTGCGGGTATCTACCGGCCATCCTCCGACCCTTCCAGGCCAAGATCATGTTGTAATCCAGAGCTTGAGCTTATCACTGCCAACCCCAAAACACAAGAAACCATTCAGAGATCTGAAATTTGAGTATTATAAATTTGTCTCAGATGGATTATACTCATCGACCCAACAATATTTTCGGCGCAAACATTTTTTTCAAATAGGCAACGATTAAACAACATTATGTACAACTAAAAACCCTTCAAAATAAGAAAAGTAAGCGGTTAGTCTCAAATGAGCAAGAGCCCAAAGTCATTGACTCTACAAACACCCGACATCAATGACAGATAGATGCCACCAAGGCGGCCTGAAGAGACTCAATCGTCTCCGGCCACTAACAAAGACCTCCGTCAAACATTCTTTAAGTACCACAAACCGTTTTCCTCTCAACCTATACCACACGCGCCACCACCGTCGCCGCCTCTTAAAACCGAAAACACAAACCCAAGACCGCTGGTTGACCGACCGACGATATATTCCATGGTGGTTGCGGTGTGGGCGTAACGCGGCGGCGTGGGCGGAACACGGCGGCTGCACCGCGACCAAAGAAACCCATCGATCCCGAAATTTAGCCGGAAAAAAGGGCAACCCGACATAACGCCGCCGCAACCGGCGGCGAGCACATGCATGGCCCGTGCCATCTTGACCTTCCCCTCTCCAACATGTGAGGCCGGAAAGAGCAAACTGACGGTGAGCCTGTGGCTAGATCTGTCAATTGTAGCTTTTATTAGCTTGCGGTTTTTTTCTCTTGATGAAAAGAGAGATGAATGTGGTGATAATGAAAAAAGATGGTGGACAAATAAAACAGAATGAAAAAACACGTAGGGTCATCTATCAACCACTCATGCTTTCCATGTAACAAAATAGAGTTGAAATATTCCCTTCATCTATTAACATGTAGGGTAATTTTATAAGTTTTATTTAGTACAAACTAATACATAAACACATATTATCTTGATAAGAATAGTAAGTACATAAATTAAGCATATCTATATGTGTTTGACCACGTGTGCGTTTTTTAATGGCGAATGCACATCTTTTTGAAAATCTACTCTAAAATCTAAATAATACTCATTCTATAAGATTTGAACACGTTCTACTTTGATGAGAATAAACATTAGATGATAGTAAACCAAAATGTCATTAATAAAATGCATGTATGTACACATAGAAAAAAATAATGTAAGTATATAATTAAACAACAAAACTTTAGTTTGATTTGGATATCCATTTTGACATTCTTTAACTTAGAAGCCAACATAACGTCTCATGCTAACTTAAGTATAAAAGATTCTTAACCCAAAAAGCTAATGATATTGGCTATAAATAATCCACTGGCAATTACTATCGGGAAAAAGACATGAAAAAAAGAAGAAAGTATTTACGTAACCGGTTCCTCTCTTTATCGTAACATCACTATTGTGAAGCCCCCCCGCTCTTGCAATATTTCACTTTTAGAGTTTGTCATAAAAACTTGTAGATTGTGCCTAGTGATTCTACCTCTTGTTTTCTATGATTTATTGTTATTATATTATTATTATTATTAATATTATTATTATTATTATTTATTTTTATAATGGCTACTTGATCGAGCCGATCATCTCCATTACTCGAGTGCAGAACCTTGAGGCGCTAGTCTATCACGTCCCCGGAGGGAGACTTGTACATCAGGAGGAAATTCACCTTATTGGATAAAATCTCCTCACCCAACTTGGAACCCTCTTCATCATAAGATTTCTCTTAATAATGTAATGACTTGTGTAACAAATACTTATATCGTACTACCTAGTGATGTAATATTTTCCTCCTTCTCTCAAAACTTCACTCATTAAAAAAAAGCTCATCTTTTTTTAAATACCCTATTAACTTTTTGGTATAATATTCTTTATTATACTAATTATACCACCGGATAATTCATTTTTATATTTTTAATTAGAGTATAGTTTTATTATATATTTTTTGAATTATTTTTAGACTTTGTTGTAGACTACTAGTTATAGCACTGTAACACTAACTTACAGTGACGATGTGGATTATTGTGAACTTGGTTAACACAATAAAAAAGGCTAACATTTGTTCCCTATCCTATACAATATATCTTATATATATAGTTTTGATTTATATATATGTGTGTGCTCGCGCATGTGCGCACGCATGCGTGTTTTTATTCAATATACGATGGTTTTCCTGTACAAATATAAAATCTTACAAACCAAAAAATTGTAGTAGCATATATCATCCTATATATATACATATACATATATATATATACATATACATATACATATACATATAATATACATATACATATACATATACATATACATATACATATACATATACATATACATATACATATACATATACATATACATATACATATACATATACATATACAATACATATACATACACATACACATACACATACACATACACATACACACACATACACATACACATACACATACACATACACATACACATACACATACACATACACATACACATACACATACACATACAATACATACACATACACATACACATACACATACACATACACATACACATACACATACACATACACATACACATACACATACACATACACATACACATACACATACACATACACATACACATACACATACACATACACATACACATACACATACACATACACAATACACATACACATAACATACACATACACATACACATAACATACACATACACATACACATACACATAAATACACATACACATACACATACACATACACATACACATACACATACACATACACATACACATACACATACACATACAATACACATACACATACACATACAACACATACACATACACATACACATACAACACATACACATACACATACACATACACATAACACATACACATACCATACACATACACATACACATACACATACACATACACCACATACACATACACATACACATACACATACACAACACATACACATACACATACACATACACATACACATACACATACACATACACCATACACATACACATACACATACACATACACATACACATACACATACACATACACATACATACACATACACATACACATACACATACACATACACATAACATACATACACATACACATACACATACACATACACATACACATACACATACACATACACATACACATACACATACACATACACATACACATACACATACACATACACATACACATACACATACACATACACATACACATAACATACACATACACATACACATACACATACACATACATACACATACACATACACATACACATACACCATACACATACACATCACTACACATACACATACACATACACATACACATACACAACACATACACATACACATACACATACAATACACATACACATACACATACACATACACATACACATACACATACACATACACATACCACATACACATACACATACACATACACATACACATACCACATACACATACACATACACATACACATACACATACACTACACATACACATACACATACACATACACATACACATACACATACACATACACATACACATACACATACACATACACATACACATACACATACACATACACATACACTACACATACACATACACATACACATACACATACACATACACATACACATACACATACACATACACTACACATACACATACACATACACATACACATACACATACACATACACATACACATACACATACACATACACATACACATACACATACACATACACATACACATACACATACACATACACATACACATACACATACACTACACATACACATACACATACACATACACATACACATACACATACACATACACATACACATACCATACAATACACATACACATACACATACACATACACATTACACATACACATACACATACACATACACATACAACATACACATACACATACACATACACATACACATACACATACATACACATACACATACAATACACATACACATACACATACACATACACATACACATACACATACACATACACATACACATACACATACACATACACATACACATACACATACCACATACACATACACATACACTACATACACATACACATACACATACACATACACATACACATACACATACAACTACACATACACATACACATACACATACACATACAATACACATACACATACCATACACATACACATACACATACACATACACATAACATACACATACACATACACATACACATACACATACACATACACATACACATACACATACACATACACATACACATACACATACACATACACATACACTACACATACACATACACATACACATACACATACACATACACATACACATACACATACACAACACATACACATACACATACACATACACATAC